>JAQQAC010020790.1:12489523-12513798 GCA_029783875.1 Phataginus tricuspis
TTAAAGAAAGATGAATGGACGCACAAAAGATTCAGACTACATGAAAAGTTAATGGAGCAAGAAACTCTACTTATCTATTTCAGAGTAATTATTTTTAATCTCTACTTCCAAATTCTGTTAAAGATAGCTTGTGGTTCAAACAGAAAGAGCTGTACTGTTCCACAGTTTCTAAAAATTAAAGTCGAACCTATCCAATCACATTATGGAACCCTAAGAGAGAAATAAAAATGACAAGAAGTTTTAAAAAGAAAAGGTGCTTATAGAAAACTGTACATTGGCACTGTAATCAAAGTTTAACCTTAGTGCTTCTGTTGAATACGGTAACTGAGGGCGGTGTTGCCGCCACACTGGAGCTTGGTACGATTTGGGATAAACCCTATGTACGGTGATTAAAATGAGATCCATTTACTGGTATATGTTTCCTGGCTTAAGCCACTGCCAGGATCATTGCCACTGCCAAGGCTTTATGTTCAGTGAACTCAATCAGCCAGTCCAAAAAGTCATGCGATAATGGTGCATGGTGCCAAACAAAGGGGAGAGTTGCTGGGGAGCCTGGGGGGGCAGGCAGCTCATACACAAGAGCTTTTTGGCAAGATATAATCCCCTCTGGAAGGACCCCTACCTTTCAAAGAGCATACTGCATTTTGCTAGGAACAAATGCCAACAGAAATCCCAGTAAGCTTTACCATCATTGATAATATAGCTCTGACGGTGGCAACAGTTCTACGAATGAGTGCCTACTATCTGTAGCATGAGTTTGCAAGATGATCGTTTATTCTCAAAACACCTTTTGTTGCTATTTTATCTCTTCAAATGAAAACTTTCCAATATTTAGTGTCTTGCCCTAGCTAAATATCCCCATAATTTTTCTCCCACTTTAAAATGAGTATTAATAGACGAGTACATTAAAGAAAGTGTGCATAAAATAATGGACAGATAAAATAAAGGCTTTGTACAGTTGGATGTAAGTTTATTTTAGGATACACACTTACTTTTGTCTTTTACATGTAGATGGTTTGTTCTCTTGATTTTAATCCAAGGCACAGAGGCATTTTATTCACCTTGTACCTTTCCATAAAAATGAACACAACAGTTTCCTATCTTCTTATTCCAGCTTTCCCAGTATAGATATAATTTGTTCCACCATTTTTTGATATACAAATTAAACATAAAATTAATTAAAAGCTATGTAATAATGGCTTATTCTAGGCTCAGGGATAGAAATGCAGCCCAGAACTAGTGTGTATACATGTGTGTGTGTGGTGTGTTTCTCTTTTATATTGTTGATGTTTGGAGAAATTGTGTTTAGCCAAGTAAGTATAAAACAAAGTCTAGAGATACTAAGATTTGTTTGTGCAAAAATCTCTCTCTAAAATAAATACTCCTTAATATATTACACTATTATAAAGAGAAATGATAAAAACTTACAAACCCACTTAATTAAAAACATTATTGCTCAAGGAAAAAAAATACAGCTCCTATGAATTTACTATTTTATAACATTCCCTCTTCCTTTCTTTACAATCTATCTTCATTCCAATCAACAGTTGACAAAAAGAGGCAAGGCTTTCTGGGCTACAAGGAAGTTTTAATAAAAATGACCCCCAACTAACAACTTCAGATTGTTTTTAAAGTTAAGGAAAATGTGGTTCAGCCTAGCAAAGAGTGTAGTCCTCTTATTGAGGTATTAATAAAAAAGACTAAAGTGATGCTTACACCAACTTTCTAAGCATTTTCCCCCTTTAATTCCAGAAATGGATTGAATCTGTGTGTGAGGAAGGGATTTTCTTTCCCTGATTCTCTCTCTCCACTTACCCACCCCCAGTGGTCTATGTCCACTCGAGAGTTAAATTGTTAATCCCCCCTTCTGTTCTTTTTATATAAGCGATTGTTTAAAAGAAGATCTTGAAAAAAGTGTTGCTCACTTAGAGAAATGTATCTTCAGGTTCTTGTGTTTATTCTAGGTTGTTGAAATTCTTGGCGCAGTCTCCATTATTGTTGTTAGAGTTAGACTTTGCTATGAACCTTGTTTATACTGTCTTTATTGATCATTTCTTGAGATTGGTTGCATGTATGTGCTTATTAGGAACAAATAATTCTTCTATTCTCTTACTTTATATCTTGAAAATGGAAGATTTTCGTTCCCTTCATTTAAACTCTGTTCTCTGTTTTTACTTATCAGATCATCTTGTCTTCCCTGAGGGGTTGCTGAAACACAATTTCTAACTATAACATGGCAAGATTTTCACATAATTAAAATGTTCTTATTCCCCCTCTGTTTCTTTCCTTATAAACACAAATTAATTTTAACTTTTATTACCTTTGGCTGGAGTTAGGTAGAGAAATTCAGAAAGCACGTACATAGAAGGTTGAGCACATAGGGTCATTATTGCTTTCCTTAAAGGCAGTTATTATACAAGGATCTCTGAAATCTTGAGGCACCTCAGCTCCTACATCCAACTGGTCAGTAAGCCTTACTGGCTCTCCCTCTATGATGCAGCCATCCACTTCCACTACTGCATCCGTACAAGCCTCCAATATTGGCCACCTAGCCTTTGAATTGCCCTCACCCTCCATGCTTGCCTCCCTTTACGATCCACTCTACACGCACAACCAGAGAGGCAACTTAGATCATTCGTACCTGAGAACAAAATCCATGAGTAGCTTCATCACACTTAGAGTTTTAGACCTAAAAAGCTCTGCATAATCTTTCTGTGATCTTCCTGTCTCTCTGAATTAACCTCCTACCAGGCTCTCCTGTGCTCTCTGCACTCAGTGGCAACCTATCTCTCCCTAGGGCACACGAAGCCTGGAGCTGCACCAGGGTCTCTTCATCATCTCTCTGCTTAGCCTGGTCTTAACCAGATCAGCCCCTGACTCCTCCTCCTTATCACTCAGAAGTCATCTCATTTCTGTGTCCCCGAGAGTTCTAAATGGCCCACCCTGAGGCAGCGCCCCTTGCCCTGCCAAGCCCGGTGCTCTCTGTGATGAACAGCAGCCAGCCAGTTTGGTTGTCTTCGTAGCTTGTCTCCCCAAATCTTTCTTTGTCCATCCATTTATATTCCTCTAGAACATAAGCTCCGTGAGAGCACAGCCTACATCCTTACTACCCTAGCCCCACATCTGACCCAGGGCGGGTTCATTGTCAATGGAACCTGAGGTTAGTATGAAGCCAAGACTTTGGATGAGAGAAATTACAGTAAGAAATTGTATATTAAGATTATGCTCACCCCTCTAAGTTACACTAATAAAATTTACTCTGTGGCTGATATTTAAAAAAAACCCACAGCACATAATGTTTAAAATTATACACGTATGTGATAAAATTTTAAAGCGAACTTGTAATCTGGAATAGCTAATAAATGACCATACGTTATGATGCCTTTTTTTTGGTATCATTAATATACACTTACATGAGCAACTATGATGCCTTTTGTAGTCCCCTTAGAACTGATGGAACCTACTGGAGTGAGAAGGTAGAGGGCGGATGAGGCCCTGCTGAGCACAGAGCCGGACAGAAGGCTCTCTCGACGCATGGGACAGGATGGGAGAGGGCCTCCCCTCAAGACTTGCCCATTGCCTGGAGATCAGTTTGCCTTATGTTCATCCATCTGGGATGTGATAGCTAATTCATTTTCTCTTTAAAAGAAATTATAATTCTGGCATAGGTCTTAGTGCTTTGCTCCTAAATCTTCCATTTTCAGTCTTTTTTTTTTCGTCATTTTTCTTGAATGTCAATTTTTTCAAGCCACTTTGAAAAGACATGGCAGTTTTTTCAAATCTAACCTTTTGAAATCTTGATTTTCTAAGATACATTTTAGGATATATAATGCTATCCAGGCCTCTGGTTCATTCTTCCAAGGGAGAGGGACATTAGGGAGCTAGGGTAATGCTGTATAGATAACAGAAGCATCTGTTATTCATGGAATTCTGGAAGTAGAGGCCTAGGGTTCCTCTCCTGAGAAGCAACTAAAGTGAGAGTTCATGAGAGGCTTTTCCCCACGGTGGCAGGATGCTGTAAACATTCTTCAGTGGCATTCAGATCATTACATGCATCTTAGAAAATCTGTTATCAGCGGGTGAGTGGCAGAATATGGTTCATCAAGGTCTCAATAAAAGTTGTTTTGGTAGTATATCTGACAGGCCAGATTAACTTATAATCAAATCTGGAAATCTATATAACACTATCTTTGCCCTTTTAATTGCTAATGTTATGTATCTTACTGTTTTCTTCTATTTTAAGTTCAATGAAAAGAGGATAAAATTATGCAGTTCATTGCCCTTAAAACTTCTTCTCTCACACTATCCTGGATTTTAATGACCTTTTTTTATTATGGAAAAATAAGTCTAAAAAATTCCTCTAATATACCTAGCCATTATCTTATCTTGTCCAGTCAGATGTATATATCTGCCTTCAAGTTTTAATTAACATATATTGCATCTTCAGAGTGTGCACTTTGTCCCAAGTCCATATGCTACATCACATTAATACCTAGAAAATTACCTTTGTCAGCCCCAACTGACAAAGCATGTTGAATGTGAAGAATATACAATTACACTTAGAAGCTGCCTGGAGAACCAGGGCTAATTCTGAAGAAAGCTTGTCATGACTAACATCACTTCAACTATAAGCCATCCTGTGCAAAATGACTTTTATCATTTGTTTTGTGGTTACATATCTCTCATCTTGGTGGCCTAGATTGCAAGATAGGTGCCCAGTACCTTCTAAATGAATCTAGAGAGGGTAAGCCTTCCAAAACACTCACTATCATTGAAGACCCTCCAATCTCCAAGGCCCTGGCTTGTGAGAACAAGGCTCTAATTTATGGCTTATTAACTCTCATCCTTCAAGAATTCTGAGAATTAAGACCCAACACATTTCAACAATTGATTCCTTAGGCAAGATAACTAGATGGTGTTTTTATATTAGATAGCCACAGCTTTTATATAAGAAATGAATTTTAAACATTATTTTCAGTCAGTTGAGCAATGAAGGTTATCTTTGCTGCATTTGTTTCACTGCTTGCAATCTCCAAGCAACTCACTGTTTTACAGTAAAAATCACCCTCAAAACAAAGGTTTTTCTATTTAAACACATAAAGGTGGAAAGTCACTACCTAAAATCAGAAGTCACCAAACTCATTAACCACTGAAATGCCAAAAAAAGTTCCTCTGTCAGACTATATAATTATGAATATTTGCATTTCATGTGGGGCATTGATATGACTAGTTTCAGCTTCACACTGAATCTCACACTCAATCAGTGTGTATGTGTGTGTATAGCTTCCACTGATTTCAAAGCTTCCAGGAAAAGAAGAGAAAATAAACTCTTCTTTATGAATCCACTACTGTGGGATTAAAAAAAAAAGTATACACACACACACACACACACACAAAAGCAGGGCAAGTAAAGAGAAACACAATGGCCTTTATTTTCTAAGTCTCTTTCTCTCTTTTTTTGTGTGTTTGTATTTTAAATGAACAAATGTAACATTTACATCTTAATTTCACATGATTCTTGTAAATTCATGGGATTATCAGAATGTTTTGTCCCATAGGATCAATATACAAGAAAGAAAAAAAAGACTTCTATCATTTTCCAAAATAACAAAATTTTGGAGCTACTGACTTATAAAAACTCATTCATTTTCAATTACTGTTGATGCTTCCTGAAAAAAAGGGGAACTCCCCCTTTTTTCTCCATTTACAAGTACTTCCCAGTATTTATTCCTTTCTTTGCTTCAGGATTGTGATTATTACTTAAATTGTAAATGGTTAATTTATTCATCACATTGTTTTCTCATGCTGTTGGAATTTTACTAAAAAAAATGTAATGGAGTGGTTTAAAAATCATTATTATTAAACATAATGTTTCATTTAGCAATTCCTTTAAATCTTACCCTGAAGAAAAGAGATTGCATGTCACCTACTCCATGAAACCTCTCCTCAGGTCCCTCCACTCTATGCATATGTAAACTTATGCATTGTTGGCTGCTTTCTCTCCAGTGTTTAATAAATGCACCTGTTGTAACACACTGATTACAATAGTTCATTTTCATGCCCGTCTTCCCTGTAAGTCTGAGCTCTGAATAGTAGAGACCTTTTTTTTACAATACCTACATCTAGGTGCCTGAGCAATTCATAGTATATACTAGACAATAAGTAAATATTTGTTGAAATAAGTGTTTTAATTTCCTTAATTTCATTTTTTTCTGATTATACAATAATAAATCTTATTGTAGAATATTTGAAAAATACATTAAAATACAAAGAATATTCATTACTTTTTAATTCTCATCCTAAAATAGCCACTGCTAATGTGCATGTCTTAGTTTATTTTTCATAATTGAATATGATTTGTGCCTTAAGATGAATAAACATGGACTTCTGCAACCCCAACATACTCCCTTTTCCTCTTTCACCATATATTTCACATCTTAAGAGATATTTTTTGAAGCTTCTCTTAACCTGGTAGCGATTTTGCAGTTATTTAGGGTTCTTTCGTTCCTGCTTCCCTTCCTCCCTCCTTCCTCCTTTCCTCGCTTATCTTTTTCTTTCTTTCTTTTCATGCAACAGATATTCACTGACCTCTTGCTTCAGGTACTAAATTTGCCCTGTAAAAATAATATCGGGCAAACACATATCTCTCCCCTTATAGAACTTATAGTTATGAAAGCAGATGGAAACAGATAATTTACAAAAGGAAAGACTCAGATTTCAATTTAAAAAGTGCAAGTGCTTTTCTAGGTGGGTGAAGAAAAGGAAAATGGGTAATCTGCTATGTTCAGAATTTAGACATTCTGGAACAGTCTGTTTGAATGTCTGCTATTGTGTGTGTGTGTGTGTGTGTGTGCATGCTTCTCTTATTCTGATTATGTTATGGAAGTACTTGCAATTTTCTAGCTATCCTGAATCCTTCCAGCCATAAATTTAGGTACTCTTTCTCCAAAAGATTAATCACATGATTTTGCTCCTGACTTGTTACTAATTTATTAAACAATTTTTTGGTATAATCTATCAAAATACATTCTTTTGGAAGAAATCATTAATTTTCAACAGTTTAGAACATTGAATATTCACTTTTAAATTCCAATATATTATATGTAGAAATCACATTAATAGCCTACATACATTCTATGAAACCTTGGAAACACACCAAAACTAACTCAATCTCAGAAAATCAGACATAGGTCTGCAAATGAGAGCTGCTTTTCAGATATAACATTCTTTTTATAACAGAATTGAAAGAAGAAGTGTTTGGATTTATCCCATAAAAAAAGATTTATAGTTTGTTATACTGTTTTAAGTAACATTTCTTCAGTAATATTACAAGTCCATTGATAAAGAGAAACAAGAAATAAGGGCACGAGGGTTTAAATTTAAGTCATCCATGATGGGATTTCCAACGTTCGTTGTTAATTTTTGAAATGGTCATTATACATTATATCTGGATGATCTTACAATTTAAATAAGCAATTCTAGGCGGACTTTCAACTTCGCATACTATGATGCAAATTAGAAATGTCTTGTGACTCGATTATAGCACTATTCACCTACTCAGTGTGGAGAGTAAACGTGGGAAATTGGCATTAGTAAATGTAAAGATTTCTTTTAATTAAGTCTGTGAAAGAAAAAAATCTAAATGACTCTATATTCTAAATGACTTAATGGGGAGACAAACATCAAAGAACAAATTCAAAACAAGATGCATTATTGCTAAGGGTTTTCTTATAAAAATGTTGTGATTGAACAGTTGAGAGGGTGATTTTCTACGTTGTTTAGAATGTAAGTAGGAATCCTCAAGAATTATTTGTAGGCAAAAGGTAGCATATATATTTTTTGAGTGTATAAAAGTAAATAAGTATTACATATCAATGATACCTTAATAAAAATAAATTAAAAATAAAAGAGTGAGGATGTAAGCAATAGACCCCACAAAGTAACAATGAAGTGATGTTGTCTGAAAGGTATATCATATCATCTCTGTGGATCTACATAATTTATATTTCTCCCAATGACAGTAGAAGCTAAATTAAATTCCTTGAGAAGTTTGATTAAAAAAAAGTAAATAAGTATTCATAAGGTGTTCATATTCATGTTTGTAACTCTCAACTTTAATATATGCTTTATCCTTAATTTCCATGGTTTCATTTTTCATTAAAGTGATTAAACATTGATTTGCTCTCTTCTGTAGCAAAAACAGGGAGGTAGGTATAGGGAGATAGGTAAACCCTTGACAGTCCTTTCAGTTGCTACCAACAAACGTGCTATTGCCTTCAGTTTGTCCTTTATAGATTAAGCTCCTGCTGAAGCAGCAGTTGTCAAAGCTCCTTTCTTTTATTAACTTTTTGGCCTGTTAACTTCTTTTTCACTTTTCTAAGCAAAGTTTTATTGAAACATAATAGACAAGGATGGTAAAAAATTGTAAATAAATTCTTACAAATGAATGTATGCAGGAAACCATCCCCCACACAGAGACAGAAACAGAGTAGCCATCATACGCCCTTTTAGATCTTCTTCCACATAGGTGACCATTTTTCTGACATCCATCATCAATGATTAATTTTGCCTGCTTTTGAATTTTATATAAATGAAATCAAATGGCCAGCTCTCTGCTGTGTCTGGCTGCTTTCACTCAATATTTTAATTTTGAGATTTATCCATGCTGTTGACTACAGCAATAATTTATTTGCTTTTTTTGTCAGAGAATAGGAATCTGCGCATTTTCTAAGAAAGGTAAATACAATAAATATGGCATGGTTTTTAGGCTGTGGGTCTCTCTTACAACTACTCAGTTCTGATATTGTAATATATTATATTATATTATAGTATAGTATAGTATAGTATAGTATAGTATATATAGTATATTAGCATGAAAGCAGCCACAGATTCATAAATGACCAGACCTTGGTTCTAATAAAACTTTATTTATAATACAGATGGTAGCCAGATTTGGTCCATGGCCATAGTTTTTCAACCCATATGGCCATAAACTTGCTGTATTCTATTGCAAGAATGTACCACAATCTACCCAAGCTACTGTTTGTATTGTCTCTAGGTTGATGATTGTCTCTAGTTTAATGACACCAAAAAACTTATAGATCACATCTTATGAAGCACATACATATGTATTTTGGTTGTGTGTATTCTGATTATTTAACTGCTCAGTCACAGGGTAGGCTTATTTTCAGCTTTGGTAGATACTACCAAATAGCGTTCTAAATTTGCACCCATAAGCAATGTATGAGAGTGCCAGTTGCTCCACTTCCCCACCAACACTTGGTATGGGCAGTTTTTAATGGGGTAAAGTGACCATTTACATAGAGGATACTGGAGCTTAAATTTATAATATGGAATAAATCCTCACAGATAATAGTATTATAGATTTAAGCTTAAACGTTTAACTTTAGTTGATCTGTACTTTTCCCCCTCCAATTCGGTATGCACACCCAAACACAAACCCACCCACACACAGACCAGCAACTGAAACAACAAAAACTGCATTTTCTAGTCCTGAAAGAACACTGTGATTTCCTATTGTGCTTTACAAAAAAATCATGCATTTGTATGCTTAGAGAAATAGAGAGAAACAGTGAAGCATCCTATTATCTTCAAGAGGATCATTTTGTAACCTCAGGAACTGTCACTAGCCAGTGCCTTCAAAGTCAGCTCAAAGTGCAGTGGGATGTGCAGAAAACGTTCATTAGTCAGGCACATGCGAGTTAAGTCTTTCCTTCTAGGAATCATTTCTAATCATCTGTAATTAGAGTAATGCTTTTGAAAATGTTAGCACTGCCGACCACTAGGAGTTGAAACTCTCTCTTCTGGGAAAGCGAGCAGATGGTGTCACCTCACTGACTTTCTCCTGTTCGGCAGGGAGGACTAAGGGATTTAACCTGTCTGTTCCCTCTCTCCTGCCTAGGCCTTGGACACTTGTCTAGTCTGTGGTCATAGCTCTTGGCTCAGCTATTTCTTGCCCAGTTCCTTTTGTTTGACATTACTTTGATCTTCACCCAATATCACCAATGCTCTGCTTGGATGACTCTCTCGCTCTAGCTCTTACTCTTTTCCTTGGCAAGAGTATTCTTTTCTCTTGTTTGTAAGAATCTGGCCAGTAATGAGGTGGTAAGCTCCTGTCCAAGCAGCAGGAGTTGTCAATGCTCCTTTCCTTCATTAACTTTCTTGGGCTGTAGCCACAATAGCAATAATTCAGGGGCTGTGAATTTAACCTTCTCCAGCACTGATCATTTTCCCACATGGATACACATGGCCCCATAGCCTCTTCGCCCCTGTCACCACCCCTCCCTTCAGCCTGCTTTTTATAGATTATCCTGAACTTTCTGTCCAATGCTCTCCAGGTCCACCATGAAATAATACACTTGAAGCATTTCTTTTTTTAGTTAACTACCTTTTATTCATTGTTGTTAAATGAAGACCACTTTTATATAGCTTTAACAAAGGTGCTGAAACTTCAGGTAACAGCTATGGTAAATTACCTTTTTCCTTATGAAATAAGCAAATAATTGGTAACCATACTTTGTAGCATATTGTCATTTATTTCAACCCTAATAGAAATATAAAATTCTTTGTGTTTTTCTACCTAATAGTAATGACTATATGTGTGTGTATATATATGTATATGTATACACACACATATATATACATACATACACAAATATATGGGATATAATTAGAAAAATCTGTATCTCTTCAAGTAGTGACCATTCAATTAAATATTCATAGAATCACTTACCACTTTTGATTCTAAAAGAAAGAGTGTAGGGAACTTCCGGGAAGATGGCGACATGAGCAGGGTGGCAGAAATCTCCTCCCAACACTATATTTATCCACGAAAACACAGCAAATACAACTATTCCTAAAAGAGACACCAGAATACACAGGAAAGCGCACAGCATGCAGCTACACCTGAGAGGACTCGGCACCTGGCGAGGCGGGTAAGATACCGAGCAGCGACCAGGCGGGACCCGAGCACTCCCCCACCCCAGTGCACCGGCGGGAGGAGAGGATTCACAGCCCGGAGGGTGTGGAAGTACAGGCCTGTGAAATAACCAGCCCTGGTGATCTGTGCCGGGAGCGCCAACACACATCATGTGGTGTAGCGGAGATTGGAGAGACAGAGGGGGCAGGGTCTGAGCGGGGAACGTGCCAGGTCGCTTACAGCCGGCTCCAGGAAGGAAAAAAAAAAAAAAAGAAGAAAAGTGTGCGTGTTTTTCAGCGGTCTTAAAGAGACAGTAGCCCAGCGGAGGACCGGATCGCCCCAGCACACTCAGCCCAGCAGGCTGGGAGTCCTGGGGAGCCTCGGACCCCTTAGCTGGCAACTGGGAAAGGGTGGCCGCACTTAGACTTCCCACAGAGATCAACAGCCCATTCGTTCCCACCCCGGCCAGAGCTATAAAGTGCCCTACAGAGCAGTGCGGACATGGCTCTGGAATAGTGGAGTAACAGCGCCACCTACAGCATCCCCACAGAATCCACTCCCGGTGGGCATGTTTTTTGTTTTTGTTGTTTTTTCTTCTATTTATTTTTTATTTTCTTTTTTTTTCTTTCTTTTTTCCTTTCTTTTTTTTTTTCCTTTAGAGTCACAAAGAGCCCAGCTGACATACGTGGCAACTACCAGCAACCACTTCTATAGCCATGAAAAGACAGAAGAATATGGTACAGACAAAGCTCCAGACCCAGACAACCCCAGAAGAGGGAACCTGAAAGGATGGACATGCACAGTCTTCCTGAAAAATAATTCAGAATAAGTCATAACCATGCTGACAGATCTACAGAGAAATGTGCAAGAGCTGAGGGAGGAAGTGAGGGAAGTGAGGAAAGACTATGCAGAAATCAGACAAGCGATCGACGGGCTTAACAGCAGACTGGATGAGATGCAAGAGACTGTTAATGGAATAGAAAGCAGAGAACAGGAAAACAGAGAAGCTGAGGCAGAGAGAGATAAAAGGATCTCTAGGAATGAAAGAATATTAATAGAACTGTGTGACCAATCCAAACAGAACAATATTCGCATTATAGGAGTACCAGAGGAAGAAGAGAGAGAAAAAGGGATAGAAAGTGTCTTTGAAGAAATAATTGCTGAAAACTTCCCCATGCTGGGGAAGGAAATAGTCTCGCAGTCCACGGAAGCCCACATATCTCCCTACACAAGGGACCCAAAGAAGACAACACCAAGACACATAATAATTAAAAGGGCAAAGATAAAAGATAAAGACAGAGTATTAAAGGCAGCTAGAGAGAGAAAAAAGATCACCTACAAAGGAAAACCATCAGACTATCATCAGACTTCTCAACAGAAACCTTACAGGCCAGAAGAGAATGGCATGATATATTTAACATAATGAAACAGAAGGGCCTCAAACCAAGAATATTGTATCCAGCACGATTATTATTTAAATATGATGAAGGGATTAAACAATTTCAACACAAATGAAAGTTGAGAGAGTTTGCCTCTCATAAACCACCACTACAAGATATCTTAAATGGACTGCTCTAGAGGGAAACACCCCTAAGGCTAAAAAGATGTCACCAGAGAAAATAAAATCATAGCAAAGAAAGCAGACCATCCAAATACTAACTAAAGGCAAAGAATAAAACACCTAATATATAAAGAATGGAGGAGGAGGAAGAATCGGAAGGGAGAGATAAAGAAACATTAGACGGTGTTCACAATAACTTAACAAGAAAGTTAAGTTAGATTCTTAGATAGTAAAGAAGCAACCCTTGAACCTTTGGTAACCACGAATCTAAAACCAACAATGGCAATAAGTACATATCTATCAATAATCACCCTAAATGTAAATAGACTGAATGCACCAATCAAAAGACACAGAGTAACAGAGTAAATAAAAAAGCAAGACCCATCTATATGCTGCTTTCAAGAGACTCACCTCAAACCCAAAGATATACCCAGACTAAAAGTGAAGGGATGGAAAAAGATATTTCATGCAAACAACAAAGAGAAAAAAGCAGGTGTTGCAGTACTTGTATCAGACAAAATAGACTGCAAAACAAAGAAAGTAGCAAGAGATAAAGAAGGACATTACATAATGATAAAGCGGTCACTCCAACAAGAAGATATAACCATTATAAATATATATGCACACAACACAGGAGCGCCAGCATATGTGAAACAAATACTAACAGAATTGAAGGAGGAAATAGACAGCAATGCATTCATTTTAGGAGACTTCAACACACCACTCACTCCAAAGGACAGATCAACCAGACAGAGAATAAATAAAGACACAGAGGCACTGAACAACACATTAGAACAGATGGACCTAACATATCTACAGAACTCTGCACCCAAAAGCAGCAGGATACACATCTTCTCAAGTGCACATGGAACATTTTCCAGAACAGACCACATACTAGGCCACAAAAAGAACCTCAGTAAATTAAAAAATATTGCAATCCTACCAACCAACTTCTCAGATCACAAAGGTATAAAACTAGAAATAAATTTTAGAAAGAAATCAAAAAGGCTCACAAATACATGGAGACTTAACAACATTCTCCTAATTAATCAATGGGTTAATAACCAAATTAAAACAGAAATCAAACAATATATGGAGACTAATGACAACAACAACACTAAGCCACAATTTCTGTGGGATGCAGCAAAGGCAGTTGTAAGAGGAAAGTATATTGCAATCCAGGCCTATTTAAAGAAGGAAGAACATTCCCAAATGAACAGTCTAAAGACACAATTACTGAAATTGGAAAAAGAAGAACAAATGAGACCCAAAGTCACCAGAAGAAGGGATATAATAAAGATCAGAGAAGAAATAAATAAAATTGAGAAGAATTAAACAATAGAAAAAATCAATGAAACCAAGAGCTGGTTCTTTGAAAAAATAAACAAAATAGATAAACCCCTAGCCAGACTCATTAAGAGAAAAATTGAATATACACATATAAACAGAATCAGAAATGAGAAAGGAAAAATGACGACAGACCCCACAGAAATACAAAGAATTATAAGAGAATATTATGAGCATCTATATGCTAACAAGCTGCAAAACATAGAAGAAATGGACAACTTCTTAGAAAAATACAACCTTCCAAGACTGACCAAGCAAGAAGCAGAAAAACTAAACAGACCAATCACCAGCAACGAAATTGAATCGGTAATCAAAAAACTACCCAAGGACAAAACCCCTGGACCTGATGGATTCACCTCTGAATTCTACCAGACATATAGAGAAGAAATAACACCCATTCTCCTTAAAGTTTTCCAAAAAATAGAAGAGGAGGGAATACTTCCAAACTCTTTCTATGAAGCCAGCATCACTCTAATACCAAAACCGGGCAAAGACCTCACCAAAAAAGAAAATTACAGACCAATATCCCTGATGAACGTAGATGCAAAAATACTCAACAAAGTATTAGCAAACTGAATTCAAAAATACATCAAGAGGATCATACACCATGATCAAGTGGGATTCATCCCAGGGATGCAAGAATGGTACAACATTAAAAAATCCATCAACATCATCCATCAAATCAATAAAAAGAAGAAGAAAAACCAAATGATCATCTCCATAGATGCTGAAAAAGCATTTGACAAAATTCAGTACCCATTCATGATTAAAACTCTCAACAAAATGGGTATAAATGGCAAGTACCTCAACATCATAAAGTCTATATATGACAAACCCACAGCTAACATCATACTTAACAGTGAGAAGCTGAAAGTTTTTCATCTAAGATCAGGAACAAGACAGGGATGCCCACTCTCTCCACTGTTATTCAACATAGTACTGGAGGTCCTAGCCACGGCAATCAGACAAAACAAAGACATACAAGGCATCCAGATTGGTAAAGAAGAAGTCAAATTGTCACTATCTGCAGATGACATAATACTGTACATAAAAAACCCTAAAGACTCCACTCCAAAACTACTAGAACTCAGCAAAGTTCCAGGATACAAAATTAACACACAGAAATCTGTTGCTTTCCTATACACTAACGATGAACTAACAGAAAGAGAAATCAGAAAAACAATTCCATTCACAATTGCATCAAAAAGAATAAAATACCTAGGAATAAACCACTTATGAAGGAAGTGAAAGACCTGTACTCTGAAAACTACAAGACACTCCTAAGAGAAATTAAAGAGGACACTAACAAATGGAAATGCATCCCCATGCTCTTGGCTAGGAAGAATAATTATTGTCAAAATGGCTATACTACCTAAAGCAATCTACAGATTCAATGCAATCCCTATCAAACTACCAACAGCTTTCTTCAATGAACTGGAACAAATAATTCTAAAATTCATATGGAACCAGAAAAGAACCCGAATAGCCAAAGTAATCCTGAGAAGGAGGAATCAAACATGGGGAATTACGCTCCCTGACTTCAAGCTCTACTACAAAGCCACAGTAATCAAGACAATTTGGTATTGGCACAAAAACAGACCCACAGACCAGTGGTACATAATAGAAAATCCAAGCATTAGCCCAAACATATACAGTCAATTAATATTTGATAAAGGAGCCTTGGATATACAGTGGGGAGATGACAGCCTCTTCAGCAGCTGGTGTTGGAAAAACTGGACAGCTACATGTAAGATAATGAAACTGGACTACTGTCTAGCACCATACACAAAGGTAAACTCAAGGTGGATCAAAGACCTGAATGTAAGTCATGAAACCATAAAACTCTTAGAAAAAAACATAGGAAAAAATCTCTTGGACATAAACATGAGCGACTTCTTCATGAACATAACTCCCCAGGCAAGGGAAACAAAAGCAAAAATGAATAAGTGGGACTATATCAAGCTGAAAAGCTTCTGTACAGCAAAGGACAACATCAGTAGAACAAAAACACATCCTACAGTATGGGAAAATATATTTATAAATGATGCATCTGAGAAGGGGTTGACATCCAAAATATATAAAGAACTCACACACCTTAACAAACAAAAAGCAAATAATCCAATTAAGAAAGGGGCAGAGGACATGAATAGACACTTCTCTAAAGAAGAAATTCAGATGGCCAACAGGCACATGAAAAGATGCTCCACATCGCTAATCATCAGAGAAATGCAGATTAAAACCACTATGAGATATCACCTCACACCAGTGAGGATGGCCAACATCCAAAACACAAACAACAAATGTTGGCGAGGATGTGGAGAAAAGGGAACCCTCCTAAACTGCTGGTGGGAATGCAAATTAGATCAACCATTGTGGAAAGCAGTATGGAGGTTCCTCAAAAAACTCAAAATAGAAATACCATTTGACTCAGGAATCCCACTCCTAGGAATTTACCCTAAGAATGCAGCAGCCCAGTTTCAAAAAGACAGATGCACCCCTATGTTTATTGCAGCAGTATTTACAATAGCCAAGAAATGGAAGCAACCTAAGTGTCCATCAGTAGATGAATGGATAAAGAAGAGGTGGTACATATACACAATGGAATATTATTCAGCCATAAGAAGAAAACAAATCCTACCATTTGCAACCACATGGATGGAGCTAGAGAGTATTATGCTCAGTGAAATAAGTCAAGCCAAAAAGACAAGTATCAAATGATTTCACTCATATGTGGAGTATAAGAACAAAGAAAAAAAAACTGAAGGAACAAAACATCAGCAGACTCACAGAACCCAAGAATGGACTAATAGTTACCAAAGGGAAAGGGACTGGGGAAGAGGGGTGGGAAGGGAAGGATAAGAGGGTAAAAGGGGCATTACGATTAGCAGAAGTAATGTTGGGGGGGCACGGGGAGGGCTGTACAACTCAGAGAAAACAAGTAGTGATTCTATAGCATCTCACTATGCTGATGGACAGTGACTGTAATAGGGTTGGTGGGGGGGACCTGATGAAGGGGGTAGTTTAATCATCATGGTATTGCACATGTAATTGTAGATTAATGATACCAAAATAAATTATAAAATAAATAAAGAAATAAATAATAGAAATAGTGTACTCATTGGGTAATCTGACCAACTTAATGTGATGATGATGATGATAATAACAGTAATATCGATAATAACTATGGCAATAAAGCTGTCATATTTTAGATACCTGTATGTGCAAGATACAATGCCAGACACTATGTGTTTAGTGTGCGTGTGCATGTGTCCAATTTCTAATTCTCTGATGAAACCGGTAAGATGGTAACAATCATGTGCAATTTACAGACAAGGAAAATGAAGCACAGACAAGTTTTTTGCCCAACGTTAGACATACTTTTGGATAGTACCTCTCTTCCCTCAATTCCACATCCCTCTCTCCCAGTCAATTTACTGTTCTCTCAAAATTGGCCTTTATACATAACATCAATATTCATTTGCCATCCCTAATATATGAGCATTAATTTATAAAAGCAATCCCTAACTATAGGTGGATAACCTATTCTTGGACCTATTGTTAAGAGCCATGCAATGTTGGAAGACAGAATTTGCTATTTTAAGCTTACTTTGAAATGATTTCTGTATATTAATGAAGATTCACCCTTACTGGCACTTTACCTTATTAGGCTGATCTATTTACTTACAATCACTTATGGATTATGCTTTTGTGTTTATGGGATTAGAGAATGTAGAGCTAACTGCAAATGTACTATTTGCTAGTTTTAACCTATGTCATTTCCATTAATTTCCCATTTGCCATTAGGCAATAAGATGATTTTTCATTCTTCAAATCTATAGTATCAATGCAGAAAAATGTCCATATTGGGTACTACTATCTTAATATGTGCCATTAAGTACTTTATTATAGTTTCACATTCCCTGGTCTGCCAGTCACTCTAATGTTCCTTCATTTTTATAGATTTTTGTCCTCATCTTTGCTGATGGATACATTTCTATCATCTTTCACCACCAGTAGTCATGGGCTTTTAGTTATTCCAGGAAAATTAAAAAAGCAACTTCCTAGACCTACTGTTCTTTATCTCTTAATATCTGACAGCATCAGCAAAATGCCAATCTAAGTCAGTTCACTTTCATCTGAAATTCTACTAATAGTTTAAGTACTGTGGCGATTCCCTTTAAGGTTCAGAAAAAAATTGTGTAGGGAGTTTCGGATTATAAAGGAATAAGACTGTAAAACAAAGATAAAAGATTATAGTCAAAATATTTCTCTTTACCTGATGGAGATGATTCTTGTAAGGAGATGTAAGATGTCAAAATATTATTTCCTGTCTGTCAGTTTTACAAAATATCAATTAAAGGCAGAAGAAAGAATTCATTGTCCTTCCACATTCCTAAACTTACATCCAAATGATTCTGAGTTTAAAATAAAAACGCTATTGCCAAAATCATAACTTTTCAAGGGTTACTCCTTTGATTCATTTCCCCAGAGTCATGTGATCCGCTGTAAAGCCTGGGACTGAAGGTATCAAAACAGCTGTGCTGGAGGGACAGCCAGAGGGTGTGGCTTAGCCCTTGATCTCCTGTTCTGCCCCTGACGTCCCGGTGACTTTGGAGAAGCGTACATCACCTTACGGTCCTTCCTTTCTGCCATGAGGTAGTTTGAGAAGATGAACTATTACGTCCCTTAAAGTCCCAGACATTGAGGATCGTTATCTGTATCTCATGGAATTTACTAAAACTGAGTAAATCATGCCACATGTTCATTATTCATCAAGTGAGAGGAGCACAGACCTGGGGGAAATTACCTAAATTATTATAAACAATGAGTGCTCCTTCGTTACAGAGAGAGCGAATTGAAAAGAACTGGTTTGGTCATCATGACACCTCCCAGTTTAAAATTCTTCAGTGGTCCCCTCCCTACTGCTCTGAAGACAAAGATTAAACTCTTTAACCCTGCCTACAAGGTCCCCCCACTTTTTAGCCCCTAGTTGAGGTAGGTCAATGGGTGATGGCTTAAACACAATGGACCTGTATTTTTTGTTTAGCTAGTAGTCCACAGACGGGGTCCCATTGACAGGCTGTTCTCCTAATAGTACCCCAGGAGCCAATGTTCTTCCCGTTTTGCATCTTTGCTTCCATCAAGGACTTGTAAGTTTTTTACCTAGCTGACAGAGGGAAAGGGGGTGGGCCTTGGTTGAAAGATGATACACAACATTTCACTCACATTCACGTGGCCACACCTCAATGCAAGGGCAAAAGCTGGGAAATACAGTGTTGCCTAATGTCCAGGATGAATTTGGGTACATAGGTAGGCTCAGCCAAATTTCCATTTCTACCTTACGGGGTACTGAATTTCTTTCAGTGACTAGAATGCCCGCCCTCTCCTCTGCCTGTGGGGCCTCACCTAGGATCCCCTCTCTGTGCGTCTGGCCCCAGCCTGCCCCTGAGGTCTCAGGTGGTGGTGACTTCCTTTCTGGGCCCTCAGGAGATTTTGTTTCTACCTGATCTTCTACCCTACAGTAAGAATCACGGCAGTTTATCTTAATTAATTATCTGTTTTCTCTCCCAGGTTCTAAGCTCCTTGAAGGCAACAATCACACTTTTTCCCTGTTTGATTCAGGAACGATGGAAAAAGAAAACAAGAATAGAAAAGGAGGCAGTAAAGGGAAAAGATACAGAGTAACTGAGGGCTGGAGAAAGATAATAGACTGGCTACATAGTCAAATCTCTTGTGCTTTTGCATTCAATGAATAGACTAGTTATTCTGGCATGGTATTGTCAGATTTAAAAAGTCCCTCATTCTTTGTGGTTATAAGTGGCTATGTAATTACAATATTTTGTTATATTAGTATAGAATATCACAACTTCTCTGGGATGAAAAGGAAACTAATTCTAAAGGAAAGGGGCTGAATCTCAAAATATTTTCAGTTTCTCATTCTTATCTTGCATCTCAGCAAGACTTGTTCTTTTAAGCAGCACCAAATATTTGCTGTCTTATTCACTCATAAAGAATTCACAGGGTTTCTCAAATCATCTTCACTGAATAGTGGCTTTCTCATTCTCACTGTGAGTTTCTCAGACTGTGAGGTGAAAGGCTCATTATGGTTCCCCTTTAGGAGAATTATTTGGAGATTTGAAAACACAAGCAGTTGAACTAACCTTCAAATTACTGTGAACCTGTGTATATCAATGATACCGTAATAAAAATAAATAAATAAATAAGAAAGAAGGGGGAAATGTTACTGTGAACCTATCCTTAAAATATCTTAGAACCAGAGAGCTACAATATTCCTGAATTTCATATTTAAAAATATGTGGCCAAAATTAGTTTTGGTTTCATGGGGAACTGTATTGATGGAAATTGTTATGTGGTGAAGCAGGTGTGTGCTCTTTCAGAAATAAATAGGTAGAGAATTTAGCAATGTGGCAAGCAATATTTCTGAAGCCTGCATTGTTAACACATATTAGGAACCACACACACAGAGGTAAAAAAATAAATAAAACTCTACATTGATAATTTTACTGTCATGTAATGAATGCAAGTCAAATAGCCTAAAACGTGATGTACAAATTAGACTACCTGGCTAAATGGACCTCTAGAAGAAAGCACAATCTTTTTATGTTTTTAATTAATGTATCATTGATATACAATCTTATGAAGGTTTCACATGAACAACATTGTGGGTTCAACATTTTACCCATATTATCAAGTCTCCTCCCCACACCCCGTTGTAATCACTGTCCATCCACATAGTAAGATGCTATAGAGTCATTACTTGTCTGCTCTGAAAAGCACAATCTTTTTTAAATAATTTGAGAACTGCTTTGCGTCAGAAATGAAATTATTTTATATAATATGCCTTTTGGCCTTAAATTATCACAGAAATAGGTGAGACATGAATCTTAGAAAAATAATGTTCTGAATTATGAACTTTTTTTAAATGAAAATTCAGATTTCAGGAGTCACCAAAGGCTTGTACATCAGTGTAGAACAGATGCAACAGCTTAGGCATGGCAGACCTCTGTTGGCATTGCCTATAGTCTATGCCTGGCATGGCATGGATTACAAATCTAATGAAAAATATCAGTCTTTGGTTGGCAGTTTATAAGTACTCAAATTTAAAGAAATGTAGGCACTTATAGCATTTAAGTACCCAGGCAATATTTCAGCGTCAATTAAGCTCAGGGTTTTCATTATTTATAGCTAATTAAAGCTTGACCTCCATTTATGGAGTTGTCAGTTCAGCTGGATTCAGATGTCTACCTCCCGTCTTAGGCTTGTATCATTTGGCTACCTTAAAAACTCTAAGACAGTTGAGCATTAATGTTTTTTAAGAAAGTTACCCCAAGTCTTAGCATTCTGGCACAGCTTTGTAATGTGGAGAAACGCAATTTGTTTCCTGTTTTTACTTTGGAAACATTTTTTTACTGAGAAAACAGGCTTGAGAAACTAAAGTGGCCAACGTGAGATAAAATGGACACTTACTCTGAAAACTAGGATTTTCCTTTGATTTTTAAAGTCTGTTTTGCTACGGTATCGTCACTGTTTGGATTTATTAAAACAACATTGTAACCGCTTTTAAAGGAAAGAAAAGTCTTACATTTTTAGACTGGTTTATTTTCATCCATTTGATCTGTCAGCATGTAGACAGTTGTTTCAGATATTTAGCTACTTTGATAATGTATTATTTACATTTCTCATGAATGACAAAAACAAAACATAGCATACAGTGATATTTTAATTAGAGTAATGTCATATCAAAGATTCTAAAAAGAAAAAAGGAGGAGGCTTTTTCATACTTAACACAAGAGAACTAATTCTGCTTTACCCTTGCACCTGCTAAAGGAATTTATTGGAAGAAATGGAATTGGAGATATTTGCCCCTTTTATTAAAATCAGCTTAATAGTTCTTAGCACCACCTGTTACTACATTGCATAATCCATCTTTGGGTACTAGATTTTCTCCAGATGTTTAGCTTTCTGTTGTCTTGGTGATTATGGTTTTTTTTTTACAGCCCAGTGAATCACAGGACACATCATTTGCCTGTGACAAACACACAGACTTGGTAGTTTTAAATTCCTTATGTTGAAAAAATTCCTATTGATTTTGAAGATTTCACTTTTAGATTTTAATAGTGGACTAATAATGGCATTCCTGAGGACAGGAAATACGCAGGTAGAAATTCACTGATGTAAACAAACTAAACTTAGAGGCTCTCTCATGAGTCTATTTTAAATATCATATTCTTGTAGTTCTTTTACTGGATTTGTCCACTGTTTTTGTGCAGGGATAGTATCATGTAATTGTAAGTTAATCAAACAGTTATGCCAAAACATAAGATACACAATGTGTTGATTTTGTTTATTATTTGGTAATGAAGGGACAATTCAGCATATAGAATATTTTTCCAAAACATTCTCTTGCATGACCAGGCAATATTTTTTTCAGTGAAGTTCAGCCAGGATAAGACACAAATTGTAGCTATTTTCAAACTGGACTCCTGTTCTAAACAGGAGTAAGCTAACAGTGTCAGGAGAATCCTCTCAGGTAAATAAAATTCAGTCACTTTATAATTCTGTCATCCCAGAATTCCCTAATTCTTGATGGCAATCATGTTAAAACACCATTCTAGAGGGAAAGAGTTACTAAGAAAGTAGACCTAGGATGTAAATTAGGGCATGCCATGGTCCTTTGCTAATTCTAGGGGAATCTGAATTCCTAGACCTTAGATGAGTCCCTTGATTAGTTGGCCTGGAGGTTTGGGATGGGTATGTCTCTCCTAGAAGGAGTATAAAGAGACCTCTTTTCTGCTTCACTGGGCTTTAAATTAAGTCCAGGTTTCTTTGGAACAGAATGAAAAGAGGGCTATGAGATAAACCCACCTACAGAAGCTGACCAAGGTTTAAGATTTGGAAAGACTCCTTTCATAGTATCTTTCCCTTTGATGTACCCCTAATTCAGCCAACATGCAATACGTTATGAAGGCTCCCTGAAATTTGATGGTCAAAGCTATTCCTGTGTTAGGGGGAATTCACCAGGTTTCAGGAGCTCCAGCTATCTCTGAATGAAACTCTCCACCCTTTATAGATTTAGGCTGGGGGCCATGATACTGCTCAAGCACTTAACATATTAGATACTATCTGGTTGCATTTTTTTATATTCTGTCCCTATTACATTTTTACTGTCTTGTTGAAACTACAGTAAATCAATCACTGCAGGTATATTATATTTTTATTTACTCTGATTTGGAGAATGATCTAAGAGACTTGGCCCACTTAGTCTTTTCCTATTGTATCGAGACTACCTGTTCCTAATTAAATAACCAGTTTCAACTTTGCTACTTTCATTGTCATCCAGTATTTCTAATTTAATAACAGTATCTTAGCTGGGAGAGAGAGAAGCTTCATTGGAAATGAATTATTGAAGAAATATAGGTATTGTATATATTTATTTTATAAATGAAAAATAAAGACAAAACACATTTAAGAAGAATACTTGTTAAGATAAGAGATCCCTACTAGTAGTCTACAAAATGCCAAAATTTTTACTTTTGATGGTTAAGGAAACAAAGAAACAAATAGGTATTATTATATTTTAAAAAGACTCAGTATTACACAGTTGAATGCAGATATTTAGCTCTCTTCCCTTCAATCTCATTTAAGTAAAAATTTTGGGGAAGGGGAAGTAGAAAATAAGTTGTAACCTGATAAGGGGAAGCAATTTATATGAAGTGACTTGTATCAAAAACATTTATTGAATACATACAGTGTCTGTGTGCCAGGTCCTGTGCTAGAAGCTGGGACCATAAACTTTCATTTAGTCAACACATTTATATTGAGCCCTTACCACAAGCCAAGCAGTACTGTAGGCATTGGAGATAATAATAGAGAAAAGAAACAAAAATTCCAGGCCATATTGAACTTATATTCTAGTGGGGAAAATCAGATAAAAATACAACATGCAAGTAACTCTAAAATTTGTTAGAATACTGAGTATTAGAGTGGTGAGTACTAGTGAGAAAATCAGAATAAAAGGGTCTGGTAGAACTGTGGGTATTGCAATATTTTTTAAAGAATAAATTGGTACAGTGACAATGGAAGACATTAGGGAAGCTCTTTAAAAAATTGGAAATAGAACTACCATATGATCCAGCAATACAACATGTGGGTATTTACCTAAAGAAAACTAATTTGAAAAGATACATATATACACATTCACTTTAGCATTTACAGTAGCCAGGATATGGAAGCAAGCTAAGTGACCATGAATAGATGCATGGATAAAGAAGATGTGATATATATATATAATGGAATATTACTGAGCCACAAAAAAGAATGAAATCTTGCTGTTTGTGATGACAAGGATGGACCTAGAGGGTGTTATGCTAAGGAAAAAAAGTCAGACAAAAAGAAACAAATATTGTA
>JAQQAC010020790.1:12521138-12556452 GCA_029783875.1 Phataginus tricuspis
ATGAAGTTGGGAGAAGAGGTTGCCATTGCCATAGACTCATTTCAAGGATGAGGAGGTTGGCCAACTGAACTTTGAACCCAAGCATTCGTTCGTCTTTTTTTTTTACAGGCTTTTTGAAGACTATTTTACATGTCATAACCTCGACTTACTAAGATTGACCTTTCAGTTAGTTACTATAATGAACCTCACTCTTTAGTGTATAACATGGTGAAATCTGTGTCTATATTTTAAGATTGGGCACGGTTGACAAAAGATAAATATGCCATGTACCTAGAACCTAGAGTAAAGATATTTTAAATCTTTACCTAAAGATTCAATTAATGGTAATTCTTATGTGTTGTTCTGGGAAATCATTCTCCTTCCCACCCTCCATTCAAAACTCTTGTTTCCTTAAAGTCTGATTAAACTTAAAATAACTGATAGATCACACATACTTAGGGAGTTGTTTGCTGATTATTTTACTCTAACCTTTCAATCTGTAGAGTTTAAGAGAACCGAAACAAAATCCAAGGTATAAGAATTACATGTGGTGTATTAGTACTTCTGATGGTCTGCCTATGGCTGGCCCGGTGCCAATGCTCTGGAAGAGGGGAGGGGGAGGGGACTGAACGCAGTCAGATCTGGCTAGGGTCTACCCCTGAGCTTAGATGACAGTTTATATATCCCTCTTTAATCTGACTTGGTATGCACCTGAGTATATAGGAGGAAGTATGGTAGACAATTATGTGTACAATTTGATTCAATTAAAAATGTTAATTTAATGAAAAGTTTTAATGAAGGTGAGTTTCCCTTAAGAGACGATTATATAAACCACAAAAGATGAACTTGCATGTATAGTTATAAAATAGGCTTTTCAATATTTTGTATTTCAAATCATAAGCAAATATTAGTTGAATTATAGTGTCTGAATTGTCCATATTTGCTCCAGTATAAACCCAGTTCTTAAAGCTATAGTTAGAGATTTTTACATGAATTTATTAACACATTCTTCCTTTTTTCTTTGGCCTTTTCAACCTCTAAGTTTTCGTAAATTTTCACAGCTACCATTGGCAATGTTTGCTGAATGAACATTTCTTCTGTTAAACCTAATTGTTTGTTTTGAATCTCCAATTTTCTTTTGTGGCCTCCAGTGGATTGCTTTGCCTGTATTATAGGCTTTACTCTGGATATATATTTAATAACATGCTAAATGACACATTATTTTCCTGAAATTTCCCTAAGCCATCAAACATGTTAGCATTCCTCAGTGCCACACTCCATTTACCTACCTTCTGCCTTCTCTTTTCTGATATGCCACCACAAAATATAAGCTGTGTAATACTTTACTCCCCCTACTGATTAAAAAATTATTTTAAACCCCACATCCTTTAGGACTCTCCCACCACCCTCCTCCACCACCCACACCACTGGTCAAGTATATGAAATGTTCTGTTCCTAGGTGGCTTCTTATTGGAACTAATATTTATAGAGATTAGTATGAGCAAGATACTGGGCTGGGCACATGGACCGCGTACATTATCACATTATCCTCACAACAACCTTAGGAGTTAGGAAATAACTGACTTCATTTTATGGACAAGGAAACTGAGGCTTAGGAACCCTAAGTGCCATGTATCTATGAGGTCATTCCTGAAACATGGCTATATCATCTTTGGCCGTCCAACTTTGAGAACCACACTATCCACACAAACTAACTCAACCATTTAAAAAATGCTCTTGACTCAATTCTCAGCCTCTTCTTCTTCAGAGTAAAAATCTTTGTCCTTTGTGGCCAGACCCAAGAATGGAAATGCCAGGGAGGTTCATGAGCCCCTGGGACGCTGAAGCGAGCTATCTCACTGAAAGGGTGCACTCCAAGAATGGGTGATGGTCAGGTGACTAGACCCAGGGAGATGGCACAAGCATGGGTGGAGAACAAGTATCATTTATCCTCCATTCGGGAGGGAAAATTGGCCAGGTTACAAATCTAAAACTAGAATATGGAAAGCAGACTCCAGGCACAAGATTAATTTTTCTCTCCACTCCTTCTAATATGAGGAAAAATGCTAAGTGCCTCGTGCTCTCCAGAATAAGGACTGATTTTTTCAGTATTTGCAGAAAAGGTGTCACTGGGCAGGCTCTGTAGTTCCCACAGTGTGCTCCAATTCTCATCCATGTAGACTCCAACTGTCAACATTTCCAATCATTTCTCATGCTTTGTCCTAAAAGATTTCCAATTTAATTCCAAGAAGAAAGAATATTCAAGACAACAGTAGTCTCAAAGGCTCCAAATACTTATGATTACTCTGTGGCAATATTAAAACAATTTTGAATTAGCTCTTAATCGATTTGAGTGATTTACAATCCGTTGATACAGTTGGATTCAGTATTCAAACAAAAAAGGAATCTTTTTTGAACTCTCCTACCAGTTATGAAACAACTTTCAAACACCTCCATAGAGTCTGGATTGATTGGCACGGACCTAAGAAAGCTTTGAGAGGTTATTTGAGTTTCATTACTGATTTATTTCAGTAGAATCCTCACTATATTATCCCACCACTCTGATTCATAGTGTAAATTACTATGATATTAGTTTCCTTAAAATGCATCCTTATTGAGAGTATACAAGGTACCGGATACTGTGCTAGGCTTAGATAACATTTTTGTCCTTCAAATGATTAGATTTGGTACCTCATAGGTTATTGAAGGAAACCCCAAACTTATGGGCTCATCAAATTCTTTTCACATTCTGAACTGTCTTGATTTTCTTGCAGTCTTATATAAGCTTCTTTATATTTTCTAGCCATATGCTCCGCCATCTATTCTTCAAACACACTTGAACTTTCTTTCCTTTGAACTCACAATTTGATAAACTTTCAACAGTGTCCTTTAATTTTGGGACCCATCAGAATTGTTCTTTCTGTAAAGAACATTTGTTACGTGGGTTGCCTTCCACTGATTCCTTCCCTGGGTAACATGCCTTGAGTACATTTTGGGGAAGCACTTCCTGCCACACTCTTAATCCTTCCTTGACAGAATAATTGGTACATGGATAAGCACATGATTCAATCAGAGCCAATCAAAACAAGGCTGGAGAGAAAGGCATTGCTGTTTATTCTTCACTCGAACCTGGAAGAATTTGGTTGCATTTACCCCCAGTGAAGAAAGTGTCTATTTGAAGAAAGGGATCAAAGAGATGGAGAAAAAACATGCTGATGACAGTATTTGAACCTTAGATCAAAAACTTTCCATTATAGAAACCAGTTATTTCATTTTTTCCCAAAAAAAGCCAATTTACAATGTATTTTCTGTCACCTCCATTTTCTTCCTCCACTAAAAACAATTCATTCTATCCTATATTTATATAGAGATAGGAGTTTAGAGCAATACTTAATGAAGAACATGGAGCTTAAATCATCTTATTTATTCTGCCCTTTCCAATTTTGTATATCCCCATCCATTCAGGAAAAATTAATTGGGACATTTAGAATATTCTGTTTTCATGGTGAGAATAAATGTTTAAATATATATGTCTCTCTCTCTCTATATATATATATATATATATATATATATGTAACATAAAATGTCTATTTTAATGTAATCAAATCCAAATTATATGTATTTTTTAACCAAAAAAAAAAAGATACTCTGTGTGTACTTCAAAAAAGGTCAATAGTTACTAAGAGATTTCCTCTTAACTCTAAATCATAGTGCAAATCCAGTTAATTTTATCACTGACTAGAAGTACAATGAAAACACATTTGTAAGTAGATTCTATGATCTGGTGTGAATAAAGGACTTTAAGAATGTCTCATAGCACTCAGAATCTTCTCTGACCTCAGTTCAATGCTAGAGGTGACCTTTACATTGTATTCACAGCCCCACCAGTGATGTCGCAGTCTATCTGCTGGGCCACCAAAAGAATGCCAGGGAGAGCATAGTTCCTGGTAACTGTGTTCACCCACTGTGCATTAAAATGGACAGCATTAAGGTGTCAACTACACACAGGTCATCTTCTATACAAGAAGCAGAGGCAATTTGCTGGGACAGTGTATTTTTCTACTAAAAAGAATTATGTTACTACATGCATTTTAAAAATAGACTTTTTCTCCTTATCATTTATTTGAAAAAAGCCCAAACAGACCATTGTAAAGCAAGAATACAGTAATTTTTAAACTTCAATTTTGTATGTGTTAAGGCATTGGGGTTTACTTAATGATTGTAGTAAATTTTCTTAAGATGATTTTTTGTATGTTCAGGCAAAGTAGGGAAATTCAAGTTTCCTGATAAAAAAATAACTTTAACATATAATAATTTTTGTGGTGTGTGTGTACATGTGTGCTTATGCTAGGTATAGAAATCGTACATTTAAGATTTTCCTGACATACAAACTTACTAAGCTTGTCACTAAAGGTGAGAGAAGGCTTCACAAAAACATTGGTCATTTCTCTGATCATTGGCTCTGAACAAGAAACCTCACTGAACATGGAGAACCATGAACCATCATTATTTGTATCTTTTAAGTTTTAGATCATGAAGGCAGAATTCATTAAAACACTTTTAAATTAACACCTCACTCTCTGTTTTATACCTCCTGTAATCTCATTTTCTGAATTTAATATTTACATAATCAATATTTTCATGTAATTTACATTTCACAATTTAAAAATACCCCTCCACACAGCTGCAGTAACATGTATAGACAATATTTTGAAATGTTACCATCTTCATTAAAATGTGTAAGTTTAAGGGAATAATATTTTCATCAAGCTTCAGAATATCATCAAAATTATTAAGGCAGGTTCTCTTCCAAAAGAGATTCCAAGTCGTTTTTTGTTTAAACCACTTTACATTTTCTTTGTAAACATATACAGCTTAATTGGAGTAGGATTGGCTAAACATCTGGATAAATGTTACATTTTCCCAAATGGGTCTGTATAGGCAAAAAAGGAGTCTGTTCTTAGTATATTCCACAATAACTAAGTTATGTGTGGCTTTAAACAACAGCCAGGGGGAAACATGCCTATCATAAAAGCATCATATACATTACTCCCACTGCTTGGCTAGCAGATATTCAGGCACCATACTTAAATGCTTTCTGGTAGTTCCTCAGGAGAGCAGTTTCTCCTGAGATGAACAGGTGAAAGAAGAAAGAAGTGTGAAAGAAGACTTACTGAGTTTGCTTACTTTCAACATTGATATATACTATTTATGGTACTGAGTTCCTATTTGCTAGTGAGTTCTGTAGAGGGTTTCAGGACATTAAGAAAGCCATTGGCTTATGGAACGGTTCTCATTCATTGCTTTGTTCTGATCTCCCAAGAGGACTGAGTCAGCTTCAGAGAGAGAGGGAGAGAGGGAGCAGTCCAGGACCCCTTCCTCTTAGTATCTGATCGCAGAAGCGACCGAGTAGAAAGGAGAGAACATGAGCCAGTTGGTCCTTGTAGGAATTCTGGCTTCTTAAGTTACTGGCTGAATGCCATTGGCGTGGAGACTTGAACTTCTCTGAACCATTTCCATCTAATTCAGTATAAAATGGCTACTCTAATACCTATTTCAGAGGAAAGAATTAAAGGTGGGACACATTTATAAAACACCTCCCAGAGGGTTTGACCTCTAAATTATTACTTTATTTTTCCTCTCTTTGATGAAGAAGATAAGGCTATTGGTAGCTATTTGGAGAAGAAAAAACATCTTATAACTTCAAGACTTATAAATTTAACAATAATAAAGTCACTTTTTTAGATTACTTTGAATTTTCATGAACACATGAATTAACCAGTATTTATTGAGCTTCTGTCTAGCATCATTCCCATATCCTAGGTGTTTTAGCTTAATTAGAAGATGAAAAAGTTCTAGTTCCTACTTTGCTCTGTTTATGATATAATTTGAACAATGAAAATTGCATGAAAATGGAATACAATTATGGGCAAAATATTTACAATAAATTGTAATGATACTGCCATATGGAAGAGTCTATCACTAGACATTCAGATTATTTTAGCAAAGGGAGTGAATATGTTTGGGGTGCCTTCTGTCAGCTGCACTCTATGCTAGGGGTTGGGTACCTAGTATCTGCTATAAATCCTTGCTATGAGCCTTTGCACTAGGGGTTATATACACTTCAAGCCAAACCATATTTCAAGCTAAGGAATCCAAGTCTTGAAGAGATTAAGCAATTTACAGAAAACGATATGGTTAACAAAGGATCAATATCAATCTGATATTCTAAATCACGTTATTCTTTCTCCGAGTCCATGCATTTCCTGGTCCCCCTACCTCCATATAGGAGCTGCAGGCTTCCTCAGTGCCAGCGTTTTGGAGTCCTTTTCTTGCCACCCTGACTTCAGAAATGGCCATTCCTATATGATGGATGTTTGTGCACCCTTCTCTGCCACGTAGATATTGAATGGGTTGTGGGCAGAGAAGAGCTATATAGGGCAGTGACTACTATTTCAGAAACAGAGGTTCCCTGAGTTGTGAGGTAGGATGAACTGGTTTTCCCACATATCCAGTGTTGTAAGTGGCAATTGACTTCCAAAGCCAACACCTCGGGGCCAATTTAGCCTAAATATGGTTGAACTGTATGGTGATATTTCAGCCACTGATGATCTCCTCCTTTTCTCTCCTACCTCATTTTAATCTTTTCTCTATATTAAAGCCAGATGTGTTTCCTTAAATCTCATTATATTCCTCTTGTGCTTCTTCAAAGGTTTCCCTTTGCTGTGTTTGAAGACACCAATTCTTCATCTATTCTTCAAAGTACTGCAGAAGCTGGCTACCTCATCTCACATCTCCAGCATCATCTCAAATCATTCCTCCCTTTAGTTCAGGCACTCCAGGAACATTGGCCTTCTTTCAGGTGCTTGAAACACATCAAGGCCTTTATATATGCACTCTGTCTGGAAATATAGTCTTCCCTTCCTCCATTTTTTTTTCTTTTGCCTAATTAACTCAGGCAGAGCATGGCTTTGTATCTCAGCTCAAATACCACTTTGAAGAATATTGTCCATGACCCACCATACTAAATTTGCTGTATGTTTCTACAACCCTATGTTTTTTTCCACCACAGAACTCATGAGTTTGAAATTATATTTTCATGCAATAATTTGATTAGTGTATGAGCTACTAAACTGTAAACTCCTTGAGAACATGATCCCTGTTGCTCAGCATTGTTTAACTTTTTACTATCTTACTGTTTTGCTTACCATTATATCACCAATACCCAGGAGAGTGCCAGACACAGGTAATCAAAAATTATTGGTGTAAAATAAAGCATATGCTTCTAAATTACATTCTTTTTCATTTCTGTCATTAGGATGAAGGGTAACTTAAAAAACAAGATGGAAAGATTAGAAACAGAGTACAAAGCATGTGGATAAATCTGTTGGGAAAAGCACAGCATATTAGGATATTTGTACTTCATGATTTCACTCACAAAAGAACACCCATGGCAGTGAAGACTCTTTGTTTGGAGACATGATCCATTCTGTGGATGTCAGTTGACTTTTCCTTTCCCAGTAATCCCAGCACATAACCAATAAACTCATGTACAGAATGACCATGGCTTCATAAAAATATGTTATGAATGGGCTCAGCAACAAATACTTCATTCAACAAAACTTCTATGCAAGTGCCATAATGAGTGCCCAACTTGCCATTAGCAAGGCCAAAGCTGAATGCTAGGTATGTCACCTGAATTCTGGGGGACCCTCTGTCCATCTCATGGTAACTACATTGGACACTTTCATCATGGAGTGGTCCTCACAAGGATAGATATTTATTCTAAATTTTTTTCCTATCTACTTTACTTGTACTAGCACTCCCATCAGTGGACTTGCTAAAGGCCTTATTCTCCATCATAGTATTCCAGATAATAGTGTTTCTGACTAAGGAACTCCTTTAATTAAAAAAAAAAAAGCAAACAGCTCATACCCACGATACTCACTTCTATTACAACACACCTTACTAGAAGAAGGTGGCCTTGTAGAACCTGGAAAATGAAATAATTTGCTGAAGACTCACTGATAGTAGAAGAATATAATCTTGCAAATTTGGGCACTTTCCCACAAAATTCAGTGCATTCTTTGAACCAAGTCTTCCATGGCCGGTATGTACAGCTAGGAATTAACAGATGGAAGTAAGAATGTCTTCTCTCTGTTATGATCGTAATATCTCACTTGACAATTTTTTTCCTTCCTGTATGAAATCATTGATCTATGCTAGTTTAAAAGTCTTAGTTCAAAAGGGAGAAATAATTCTAACAGGGCACAAAAATGATATTTGAAAATGGAAATTGTGATAGTAGCGAGTGAACCAAGAGGAGGCTTTTAGGAACTGAGGTCAGAGATATAATGGGAGGGAGCAGATTTTGTAATCTATCACAAGGAATTTAGAATTTTTTTAAATTTAGGTATAACTGACCTTTAACATTATATTTGTTTCAGGTGGGTGACCTAGTGATTCAATATATGTATACACGGCGAAATGATCACCAGAATAAGTCTACTTACCATCCATCACCAGACAAAGGTACATTATTTTTTTCTTATGATGAGAATCTTAAGATTTACTCTCTTGGCAACTATCAAGTGGGCACTACACTATTATTGACTATAGTCACCATGTTATGCATTATATCCCCATGATTTATTTATTTTATAACTGGAATGTAGTACCTCTTGATCCCCTTCCTCGCTTCCCCAACACCTTTCTGCGGGGCAACCACCATTCTGTTCTCTGTTTACTATTCATTTTGTTTTGTTTGTTCATTTGTTTTGTTCCTTAGATTCCATATATTAGTGAGATCATATAGAATTTGTATTTCTCTGACTTATTTCACTTAGTATGATGCCCTCAATGTCCATCAATGTCAAGAATGGCAAGATTTCATTCTTTTTATGGCTGAGGAGTGTTCCGTTGTACATATGTACCATGATTTCTTTATTCATTCATCCATCATGGACATTTAGATTGTTTCTGTATCATGGCTGTTTTAAATAATGCTGCACTGAATGTAGGGATACATATAGGTTTACATCTTTTCTTCAGATAAATACCCAGAAATTAAATTGCTGGATCATAGGGCAGTTATATTTTCAATTTTTGGAGGAATCTCTACACTGTTTTCCATAGTGGCTGCACCAATTTACATCCCCACCAACAGTATACAAGGGTAGCTATGCTGAAATTCTTGCTGATTTTGGATACACCACACCTGCTGCCACCTCAGGGCACTTGTTTTCACCACTTCTTCTGCCAGCAACTCTCTTTCCCCTACAAGGCTAGCCCACTCCTCCTTTTGTCTGTTCCATGTTATCTTCTCAGGGCGATCCTTACTCCTGTCCCTAATAGTAAAGATCCCGTTCACTTTCTGAATGTTTTTCTCAACATGATATATATATACAACATACCACGTTCTTAATGTTTATTATTTATCATTTAGTGCCTGTCCCACAAGGATATAAAGGTAATGAAGGCCGAGATTTACTTTTAATTATTTTTTTCACTTATGTATCATTCCAAGTACTGGACACATTGCAGGTATTCAGGGAATGTTTGTCAAATGGAGGAATGAACTTCTTTCCTTCTACAGTTATTGTCTCCTGAGAATTCTTTCAGAATGAAGATGGCCGAGATGTAGAGGCAAAGTGGATAATCTTCTCTCTGTGCTTTTATCTGATTCCTTCTATGTCTCTCTCATATACACACACATACATACACATAAACACACAGACATATGTTCAGGTGCACACTAAAGAGGAGAAATGCAGTAAGCATGTCTTGAAATTTTAAAGGTTTATGTTGCAAGCAGGAGAGGCAAAAGAAAAAAAGAGAAAAAAGAAAAAAGTCATGTGAAACTGATTATCTCTGATGAAAGAAGTAGAATAAAGTTCTAAGCAGCCACTTGAATCCTTGTGCACAGTACGCTTTCATTATTATTCACCCTCAATTCTTCTCATACACAAAGGAGAGAATTAAGATAATACCAAAATAATCATCCTACAAGAGAATGTTTTTATTTTTGGAGATGCTTTCAACAGCTAATGAATGAGACCACTGATTTGCATCAGAGTAGGTTGTCATTCTGTAGCCTGGAAACCGCTCTTAAAATGTATTTTCAGAGTTTATATTATATCGTGGTACTCAGGTGAATAATAGAAATGGGTTTTATGGTACATCTTAGCATTCTTCCTTTATACTCCTCCACCATACCTTTCCACCCCAACAAAGAGCACAGGTTTAGAATTTCCTAAAGGCCATAGATTATTATGGAGGCAACTGCATTCTCATCAGTTTTTAATTACCAATGATGTTTCATACATGATAAAGGTGATTAAATTATATGTGTCCACACATATGGAAATATTTTAGTCAAAATCCTTTTGAGAGCAATTAATCTACCAGACAAATATAAACATTTTCTAGGCAAATGTCTACTGCTATATGGCTGTGAATTTGGATTTCAGGGTTTTGGCTGTGCATGGGAACTGAGGATGCTGAGACCCCTACCGTTTGGTATAAAGACCACATAAACAGAAAGCAACTCATGTTGTCATAAGATATTTTCCCTTGTGCAAACTTTTCTTGTGCTACACATTGCTCAACTCTTTAGAAGCCACCAGTAGCCTCGGTTAAATGGCAACAAATGTAACCTGGTCTTGAACTGGTTTATTTGTTTCAAGGTGGGCACTGTTGGTTGCATAAACAAAGGCCTCGGGGGAGTGTTTTCAGAATCTTGGTGGGCTGTGTGGTCTGGAAGGAGGAACCAGACTTCGGAGCTACAAAGCGATTGACATAACTGTCATTACTGGGAACAGGAGAGAGGTTTATGATATATAAAACATCTCTGTTTCTCTTTTTTTCTATCTCCTCCTCTCTCACATATAAGAAGAAAAATACCCATGCAGTTTTGCCTGTGTTCAGCAGGTGCTGCCGTGTGCACAGGCGGACTGCCGTGGCTGAGGGTTCCAGAAGAGCGCTGCCTTCATTCAACCATCTAAGGATACTTTGAGCTCAATGTCTAGAAACATTTTCAACGGGCTGCCTTCTGGATTCAGAGACTAGGTTTCCAACTATTAATCTTTGTTTTTCTTTTTCTTTTCACAGAAATCTTCTTCATTAAACGCCTGACTGCTCACACCACTCAGCAAATATTCTCTACTACCAAGTCTCAACAGATGGTTCAGCTGGTCCTTAATGAGCAAAAGGCAACGGAAAGAGAAAGCGGACTTGCATTGTTCCAAGGACAGAAGAGCGTCCTTTCTTTCCTTGAACCAGGGGATGGACTGACAGAGACTCCTTGACCAGACTTTAGTGACGCTCCTCCGAGCCATTTCCTGGATTAGGCCTTGACCTTCAGACATCTGTGTCAGTCCTTGCATCATCCAAGAATGCTGCCAAAGAGCCAGAAGCCTCCCCCCTAGATGACAGGTCACCCTCACCTTCCTTCAGCAAGAATCCTGTCGAGTAGGTTCAGCAAGAACTACCATCCCTGATGCTTCCTCTTAAAAGTTTTCCATCCGTAGCCCTCCACCCCAACCTGTTCCTGGTCTGTAAATCCCCACTTGTCCATGCTATATTCAGAGTTGAGCTCAATCTCTCCTCTCCCACACTGCAAAGCCCCATGGCAGTAATCCCTTGAATAAAATCTTCTGCATCATCTTTAACAACTGTAGAATATATCTTTTTTATAATATCAGAGAAAAGGCAGGTGCCTAAGATCAAACAAGAGCTATCCTGGTAGAGAGAACCACCATTATCAAAGGATGAAAGAAAAATCAAAGTATTTCAGTCCTGTTGGACATATTATACTTCATGTTTACCTTTTCTCTGGTAATTAGCATTAATATCCAGGTAGCCTGTGAAATGATTGTTAACAGTGTATGTGCTCATGGTTTTAGAGTCAGACAGACCTAGGTCATTATCCTAGCCATGTCACTTTTTACTCTGGAACTTTAGGAGATTACTTGACCTTTCTAAGATTTAATGCCTCATTTGTTAAATGAGCATAATGATAATATATTTTTGATAGGTTTGCTGTGAGGATTAAATGAAATAATACATATCAAGAGCATAATATAGTACCTAGGACATAGTGGGGGCCCAATGATTACTAGATATTTTGATTATTAGTATTAATAATAATTCATTACTTTCCAGATATTTTGACTTTTTCTATTTGTTATATCGGATATTCCGAGGTCTCTTTAAAGAGGTTATGCTAGTGAACACCATCTTCTGGAATGAGTGAGCTCATGGGAAGGTATGTCTGATGTGTGAGTTATATATGTATGCATAAATTTTTCAAAATAAACCACCTCAAGATTCTTTTTATATAAATGTTGGTCAAATTTTATTTCTTTTCTAATTGTGAAAGCTTCCATCTAGAGCCCAGATAACATTGTTATTTTATAGGTAATCACAGAAGCCCAGTAACTTCTGGCAGGTAGAATTATTAATGTGAAAAAAGCGCATTCTTCGGTTACTCCTGAGGAGCAACTGTGTCATAGAAGGGTCTTCCCAACTCAGTACGATATTTTTATTGTTAGGTTTAAACATATGAAATCGCTATTGAATGTCAAACATAATCAAATATGACCAATTTCACATTTCAAACTATCAATTGTGTTTCTATGAGTAATGTTAACTACATTTCTTTTTTTATGGATTCTGATTTTTAAAAGGATAATTTACTTAATGCCCTGTATTTGTCTAGGCCGAGCATAAACTATCATGGACTAATTCCAATATATATGAAGGTAAGGCCCTGTGTGAGTGGGATACTTATATGTCAACAGCAGTAAACACTTTGGCTAAGTTAAGCTGAAAAGGAATTTCCTGGAAAGACACATCACAGAATAGAAAGGAAGTTTGGAAAACCTGGCTTAGGCAGGAAGGCCATAACACTTGTCATCTTAGAAACACCATAGTTTGGGGCTCTCTGCTTCTCTGACATGCCCTGATGTGCGTGCTACTCCACATCCACCAGATATAATCTCTACTTGGACCCTGTACGTTTTTCCCTGTCTCTCTCAAAGTCAGAAACTCTGGGAGGAAATGTCTGATTAGCTAGCGACACATCCTGTCACTCTACCGTCCATACGACAACTTGCTCTCTGTCTTCTGTAATGGGATACAGAGCCCTGCTCCTGCTTAACTTGTTAATTCCTGCCAAATATGAAGCCTGTATGTTGGGCCTAATTCCTGCCAAATATGAAGTCCGTACGTTGGGTTATGTATATAGTTCATTAGCTAGAATTCCCTCTCTGGATTTATTCCTATATAACACTATGTTAACGTAGCACCAGATGGCTCCAGACTGAAGAGGTTTTGCATTTTCAATCATTTTTGTTGTTTATATATACATACATTTCTAATAAAAATATACATATGCATATGTATAAACCTAAAAATAAAAACTATGAATTAAAATGATGAACTAAACTACAGTGTCTAACCCTCAAAAAGTTGGTAGTTCAGAATTACCCTGTATTTGATTTTTACCAATTGTACTATCAGGGTCAATCGTTGTTACACTATGAGTGACATGAAAGTAATATGAAGAACAATTTTTGTTGTTTTATTATGAAAAATATACTTAAAAGAGTGCTGTCAGAGATGTTATTCACACATAGGAGAGGTCACACATCCGATCCTTATGTAGGAGGTATGGAAGATTATCAGTTCAACAAAAGGGAAAAAAATCAATTTTCACTGTATGCACTTGTGTGAATTTAATCAAATTTGAAAAGTAAATAAACCTGTTTGCTGATGACAATGCTTTCTATTGAGAGTAAAAAAAAAAAGTGTATTGTTGGTGAATAAATCATTTATTACAAAAAAAATGCATCCTTTTCCAAGGTGAAAAATTTACTTCACATTAACTTTAAACCTATGTGCTGTAGGATAAGTTAAAGCTTTATGAAGAGCTAATAAAACTATATATAATCACAACTATTTCACAATGGAAATGAAACTGAATCCTACCATCTCATATTTCCCATGATATTTCAGCTCTATGAATGACTTCTAGGACCTCAGAAGCAGTTTATTTTTAAAATGAGCATTTTTTAGAATATTATATTCCCCAAGCTTAACTCTCCTTTTTACTCATTTAAAAGAAGCTGGAAAAAACTTAGTCTCAGAACATACATTAAAAATGTGACCTATTCTTTCCATTGAATTAACAAATTGAAATTACTTTAAGTTTCTTAGATTTACCTATTTGTAAATGCTTTCTTTACTGTAAAAAAGGTAAGAGGGTTTTCTGTTTTGGGGTTTTTTTTAGCTGTTTTCAGCCCTTTTTTGGGGAGGGGAGAGGTTTGAGGGAAAACCTACTTTTGATGCTAAGGGCAAAACAAGTTTATTGATAGAAGACTGATTGAAAGCAATTAAATGTTCACTAAAGCATAGCTGTAATACAGCACTTGGAAATATTAAACACACTGTCTTTTAAGACTCTGTTCAAAATGTGTTGTTTTTCATTTAAACAAAGAAATAGTTCAATACATGAATGAATTCAATACAACACTGGACAGGTATTTTTCCAAAAACTGGGAAGATTTTTTACCTAATCATCAGCATAGCTAAGGGTATTCATTTCAGGATGACTGGTGGATAATGTAGGGTGTTGTTTCTTTATCATGAAACAGAAAAGGATGAAAGGGTCTTTACTGAACATTTACTTCTGATCTCCAGAAATCAGCATAATGTTCAATCATGTTTGGACATTTGTCTTTCCACTTGATATTTAAATGATGCTAAATAAACTAGATACCTGTCATGTTATGTCTGTGAGGAGGAAAGAATGTCTTTTTAGGAAGACCAAAAACTGAAGTTCTAGGATTTTGATTTCGTTTTCTTCCCCAGTGATTTCTGTACAGAACATCATATCACCAATACTAGACACATAACCATGCAAAAAGAATATCATTAGAAGCAACAATTCTTGATTATTTTAATTTCATGAAGAATAAGATCTTTTTTCTAAACATGAGCATGAATTCATTTATCAATAATAGAAAATCTGCTTAAAAGCAGAAAATTGGTTCCAGGCCCAGTGGCTAAGTTATCCAAATTGTTTTTCCCCCAGAGAACAGGATAGCAAAAGAACATATAAAGATATCAAGGAAGTCAAGGAGCATAATTCTTCCTGCTTTATTTTTCCTTCTCAATATTCCTTTGCCTATTCAGGGGCTTTTGTGGTTCCATATGAATTTTAGAATTATTTGCTTTAGTTCATTGAAGAATGCTCTTGGTATTTTGATAGGGATTGCATTGAATCTGTAGACTGCTTTAGGCAGGATGGCCATTTTGACAATATTAATTTTTCCTATCCATGAGCACGGGATGTGTTTCCATTTATTGGTACCTTCTTTAATTTCTCTCATGAGTGTCTTGTAGTTTTCAGAGTATAGATCTTCCAGGTCCTTTGTTAGGTTTATTCCTAGGTATTTTATTCTTTTAGATGCAATTGTGAATGTAATTGTTTTCCTGATTTCTCTTTCTGTTGGTTCATCATTAGTGTATAGGAATGCAACAGATTTCTGTATATTAATTTTGTATCCTGCAACTTTGCTGACTTCAGATATTAGATCTAGTAGTTGAGTTTTGGAGTGGATTTTTTAGGGTTTTTTATGTACAATATTATGTCATCTGAAAACAGGGACAGTTTGACTTCTTCCTTATCAATCTGGATGCCTTTTATCTCTTTATGTTGTCTGATTGCCATGGCTAGAACCTCCAGAACTATGCTGAATAAAAGTGGGGAGAGTAGGAATCCTTGTCTTGTTCCCAATCTTAAAGGAAAAGCTTTCAGCTTCTCGCTGTTAAGTATGATGTTGGCTGTGCATTTGTCATGTATGGCCTTTATTATGTTGAGGTACTTGCCCTCTATACCCATTTTGTTGAGAGTTTTTATCATGAATGGATGTTGAATTTTGTTGAATGCTTTTTAGCATCTATAGAGATGATCATGTGGGTTTTGTTCTTCTTTTTATTGATGTGGTGGATGATGTTGATGGATTTTCAAATGTTGTACCATCCTTGCATCCCTGGGATGAATCACTGTTGATCATGATGGATGATCTTTTTAATGTATTTTAGAATTCGGTTTGCTAATATTTTGTTGAGTATTTTTGCATCTATGTTCATCAGGGATATTGGTCTGTAATTTTCTTTTTTTGTGGTGTCTTTGACTAGTTTTGGTATTAGAGTGATGTTGGCCTTGTAGAATGAGTTTAGGAGTATTCCCTCCTCTTCTACTTTTTGGAAAACTTTCAGGATGGTGGGTATTGGGTCTTCATTAAATGTTTGTAAAATTCAGCAGTGAAAGCATCTGGTCTAGGAATTTGTTCTTAGGTAGCTTTTGATTACAAATTCAATTTCCTTGCTGTTAATTGCTCTATTCAGATTTTCTGTTTCTTCCTGGGTCTGCCTTGGAAGGTTGTATTCTTCTAGAAAGTTGTCCATTTCTTCTAGGTTTTCCAGTTTTTAACCATATAACTTTTCATAGTATTCTTTCATAATTCTTTGTATTTCTGTAGTGTCTGTAGTGATTTTTCCTTTCTCATTTCTGATTCTGTTTATGTGAGTAGACTCTTTGTTTCTTGATATGTTTGCCTAGGGGTTTGTCTATTTGGTTTATTTTCTCAAAGAGCCAGCTCCTGCTTTCATTGATTCTTTCTGTTGTTATTTATTTATGCTCTAATCTTTATTATGTCCGTCCTTCTACTGACTTTGGGCCTCATTTGTTCTTCTTTTTCTAGTTTCGTTAAATGGGAGTTTAGACTTTTCATTTAGGATTGTTCTTCTTTCCTGAGGTAGGCCTGTATTGCAATATACTTTCCTCTTAGCACAGACTTCACTGCATCCCACAGATTTTGCAGTGTTGAATTATTGTTGTCATTTGTCTTCATATATTGCTTGATTTCTGTTTTTATTTTGTCATTGATTCATTGATTATTTATGAGCATGTTATTAAGCCTCCATGTGTTTGTGGGCTTTTTCATTCTTTTTGCATAATTTATTTCTAGTTTCATACTTTTGTCATCTGAGAAGCTGGTTGGTACAATTTCAATCTTTTTTAATTTATTGAGGCTCTTTTTGTGGCCTAGTACATGATCTATTCTTGAAAATGTTCCATGTGCACTCGAGAAGAATGTGTATCCTGTTGCTTTTGGATGGAGTGTTCTGTAGATGTCCGTTAGGTCCATCTGTTCCACTGTGTTGTTCAGTGACTGTCTCTTTTCTTATTTTCTCTCTGGTAGATCTGTCCTTTGGAGTGAGTGGTGTGTTGAAGTTACCCAAAATGAACTCATTGCATTCTATTTCCCTCTTTAATTCTGTTAGTATTTGTTTCACATGTGTAGGTGATCCTGTGTTGGGTGCATAATATATATAATAGTTATATCCTCTTGTTGGAGTGACCCCTTTATCATTATGTGAAGTCCCTCTTTTTGTCTTGTTACTTTCTTTGTTTTGAAGTCTATTTTGTCTGATACAAGTATTGCAATTCCTGCTTTTTTCTCCCTATTAATTGCATGAAATATCTTTTTCCATCCCTTTCCTTACAATCTGTGGTTTTGGGAGGAGTTCTCTGTCTCACCTCTCACACTGCCATCTTGAATCTCCCTTTTACATACATATTTTAGATGACTTATTTTGAGCTAGAGGAATTTGAAGTAAATGTGCTCTCTAAGGCACCAATGTTGTGCAACATCACCTGATTATTTAGCATTAGATGTGCTAAAACAATAAAGAATAAACAAACAAAAACAACATGAGCCACTAAAAGAAGGCAAGAAAGCAAATAGTATAAGACATCCATCTCTTCCCCTTCACCTCCTTGGTTTCCTATCTCCCAACTCTGTACCAGTGGGTTGTTAAAGCTCAGAATGGAAGTGAACAGTAAAAGATATGGAAGCTGATGGTAACCTTGACCTTGACTCTATAGCTCTGGGCCCCTGACTTCAGTGGCTCATACAAGAGGAAGAGTCATAGGGTTCCCACCCAGCCTTACCGCATCACATGAACAAGCATGAGGTGCCCTGTGCTGTGACTGGGAAAGTCCTTTCACTGAATCCCCCTCCTGATTCCATCACTCAGGATATTGGATCCAGGCATTTATTATATATTTGTTCATTCATTTAGGATCTATTAATTGAGGCAAAATTTAGTCATTAATGACTCAACTCTCATATGGTAATTAGAGACAAAGTTCTTTGAATCCTGAAAGCAATCTTCTATTTACTGCCAGCTCTTACTGGCAACACAAAATTGTCTAAGTCATTTATTCAAAATAGTACATTCTATCAAGAACTGTACTTTCAGCTTTTTTACACTATTTCTCTGTTTTGGCCACTATCTGTGAAATTTCAGACGCTTCAGCTTTCCTTAGATTTCTCCAACAGACTTCAAGCTGTCCCATTAGCCAAAGGCCATCCGTTCAGCTTACATGCAGACAGCATGATTTCCTTCTGCATATTCTTCTTAAATACCAGGGACCCCTTCCTTTCTCATCTCCTACTCCAGCGGCTGTGAGAATATCTTTCTTCTCTTAATGCTCTGATGTTCCAGCCTTGATACAGTTCTCTTCTCTTCCTTTATTCTACACAGAGGCTAGACTGGTTTGCTGCTTCAGCTAATGTGACCACAGAAAACAGCAGTTATCTACATTACAGAAAGTATTGCACTCTGTTACATAGACTACTAGACTAGGGCTGCTCTGTCCTCTTCATGTTTTACAAGGATTTTAAGGAACCAGCTCTTTTTTATTTGTATTCCCTATATTCAGCTCTGCTACACATCTTTAAGGAAAGAGAGGGAGCATATAATGTCTGACCCATACCCAAATTTTCCATCTTTTCTTGAACTTAAGTTTGAGTTGGTGGGCGTTGACTGTCTTTTTCCAAGAGATCTGTTCTTTCCTAGAAAGTTCATTAGTCCTTTATGCAAAAAGACCCTGCTAGACATTTAAACAGACTCACTACACATGCTGAAATATATATGAATCTGAGGGTGAATTCACCTTAGTCTTCCAAGCTAAGATTCCCTTTATCATACATGTACATACATTATTGTGATAATATTCTGTTCAAGAACAAACAATTTTCTCCATTATTTTAAATATAACAGTGAATGGACTTTGAGTAAATTATTTTATTGTCCCTGAAGTGCCATAGTTTACATTTGGAAATAACTGACCTTTCTAGCATTACTTCTTGAAATCTGTTTGGATGGCATGGTACTAGGGTCACTGAGTTTCCTAATAGGAATCACTGCTATTTCTAAAAGCAACCATGTTGGCCATTCTCAAGGCCTCTTGGGAGACTAAAGCACCAAAAGCACCATTTGTATTCATTTCAATAATCAGCTCAAAGAAGCACTTCTCTAAGGAATTATGCAAGTGAGGGGCCTTACTCATGTTTTTCAGGCTCAGTCACTCATAGGCCTTGTGTGCAACAAATAAGTAATACACATCTATACTGATCATTCTTACATATTTTCAAAATGATGAAACATGGATGACAACTTGTTATTTTTACATATTCTGTGGAAAACACATTCATGGGATAAGGTTGGTCCAGTAAGAAATGATAACCTGAGCTTAGAAGTGAATGGCTTTCAAAAAGGTGTTTATAAACCATATAATGTTGGTGTTCCCAAGTGATTCGACTGGGGTATAAGAAGTTTGTAAAGCCCTCTCTTGATGGTTCCTGAATCTTGGCTAGGATTCATTCCTCACTCTGAGCAGACACCTAAGTCTGCCACCATTTAGGTGAATATCTAAGTAAGGGAACTGGAGGAGATTCCAGAAGACTTACTCACAAGACTTCCTAAGCATGATATTTTCTGTACCCTTTTCTAAAAAGTGTATCCTTTTGCACCTTGATTAAAATGCAGGCATTAGAATGATAGTTTTGCAAATTTTTGAAACTTTCCTCTGTGAAATTTAGTATGCATGGAAAAAAGCATTTTGATCAAGAATAAAAAAGGATTAAAGATTTGGTATTTCTATAATATTTATTTAATCCATTATTAAGTGAATATTAATGAAATTTATTCTAAGAATGAGGCTATATCCATCATTCAATGAGTCTTCTAATATCAAATATGTGGCTCCCTTCTTATGCCCTGACTTTGGGCTCATGATGTAGAGTTAGCAGATGGGGTCCCTCAGGCTTCTACATGGATGGGATGAAGTAAAGGAAAAGTGACAACAGGATTTTTTAATAGTTTGATGTTTAGCAACTGTGATGCACTTCCACGTTCTTCTTCTATACTATCATAGTTGAATCAACTCCATCATGGGAGTCCTTATACAATACAGAAGATTCTGGAATTCCCAAAGTCATTAAACACCAGGACAGAAATATCATCTTAAAAGCTTTCCACAGAGGAAGCTGATTCATAACAGTAAAGATGTTAAAATATGGGTTATCTATAAGGAAAGGAAGAAAAATGACTCTATTGAAAAAGGTCTGTGGTAGAGCAAGGAAGAAAGGAGACAGCCAGAAGGAAAATCTGTAAAGGATATCTCTGAGAAAGGTCACTCCAATTGATGTAGGTTTTTCTGTTGTGAATTCCTTTTTATGTGCTTAGCTGTTAAATGTTAAATCTTCCATTTTAAAATGGACTTCAGTTTCACCATAGAATAGGGCTCTAACCTCTGCATATGATGGTCAGTCCCTACATATGTCTTTCATTTTATGTCAAGTGCTCTTTGCTCATGCTTTCTATTTTTATTTGGTGCCCTGATATAAGTGCACTTATCTGTCTGAAATGTCATTATGTGAATGTGTATTGATATCCTCTTGTATAAGTGCCTCAGGGACATTCTTTTCTGTTGGATGTTCCAGATGTCAGAGTTTACACCTGTTCCTAAGTGTAAAATGTATATGTTAACCAAAACAAATAGTTTTATAAGACTAATATGATTTTAAACTGAGAAGATCATGTAAATGGATATAGCAAGGTGTAGAAATATAAAACATCTCATATTTGTTTGAAAAACATAATTTCTACCAGAATGCAAATATGACATTTGAAAGAAAGGTCTGGATTAAATATCATATAATTAAGTCACTAAGTAGGATAGCACCAGGCATAGTTTCCTGGTTCCCACAGCGTTATGATTTTTCTCCTTGTTCTGACATTAAAAGTGCCAATAGTTTGGGGGAATAGGGAAAAGGAAAAAATGGAATTTTAATACGAAATTTCAATCATGGAACATATATAGAATTTAATAGCTCTATGAGTTCTTTAGATTTAATGTAATCAACAATGCAGTCAGTGATGGTATAAGGGTTAATAAAGAGAAACCTAGATTATATTCCTCCCTTTAGCACTTGCAGTCACTCAAACATACACTCAACTAATATTTAAGTGCTTAATAAGTGTCTGTATACAGAATTCTTGGAAATCACTTAAACATCTCTTAGCCTCTACTGCCTAATCTATAAAATGGATAAAATTTTCCCTAATTTAGTGAAGATAGAGGCTAAACAGATGGCCTCTAGAATTTAGAGATTTATAATCTATTATGCTAGGCAAAATTTTCTATTTGCTCCTCATTTTCCCTTTCTCTCTTTCTCTTTTTCTGCCCCTCAGAAATTGAAAAAAACAGAGACAATAGTAAATAGCAAACAAGGTAACCCAAAGACAGAAACAAATCCTTTAGAAGTTAAATGTAGCTCTAGAAGACCACTAAAAGAAGTTAAGGAAAAAAAAGTGCTCTATAAAAACCAGCAAAGAACACCAGGGCTAGAAAGCTATGGGTAAAATTGCAGTATTTCCAGAATTTCTTGCCTGGCCTTAGTGCATCTCCATTATCAATAGGTGTATCCAAGGGGTGGAGAGAAGTAGGCCATCTCCCTATCGGTAGGTGATTACAAGGGCCAGAGAGTGCATATCTGGACGGGAAAGGTGAGGTGGGGTTCCTTCTTCTGCAGCTGGGTCATGAGAGACAAGGGAGAGCAGAAATAGATGACAGCTTGTAAGGAATAAATGGGTTTCTCCCACTTTATTTCTCCCTTTGACTGATTTTAGTTTCACAGGTATTTTGCCCCAGGACTTTTCCCCCCAGAGTTACAAAAGCTTTCTGATTTTAAAAATTATTTATCCAATAATTTAGACTTCTGCCTTTCATGCCAATAATATACAGCAAGCTGCATTGAAGAATTTCTTGCAAAGTGTTCTAGAACATGATTTTAATAAATTAAAGAAAATCATTGTGTAACAACATATAATCCACTTTCATAATAAAATTAAACTATATATTCAGGAAGCCCATCTTTGAAAAGGCAGTATCTTGCCAATCAAGGCTTTTGATCATTGTCACATTAAGACAGCAATTTTTAATACAGATGTTTATAAAAAGTCAGGATCCTTTAAAACTGCAAAATTAAAGTATTTAAAGAATAATCCTTTTTTTATTTATTTCAAAATACCTATACTATTCAACTTTTTTGTAAATCACTGTATGTTTCATTTCAGATATGGAATTTCTTAATGCTTGAATCTCTGTCTTAAATCATTTGAGTTCTTGAATATTTTTCTGTACCTCCAGAAGCATATTTATGATTTTTATTTTGAACTCTCTTTCAGGAAGATTGGTGAGTTCAGTTTCATTTGGCCCTTTTTCTGGGGTTTGTGAGATTTTGGACTGTACCATGTCCTTTTGACTTTTCATATTTCTGTGTGGTTCCCTCTATTGCCCAGAAGCTCTAGTCTCTGGAGCTGCTCAGCCCCTAGAGTGAGGTTGGGGCTTGTAAGGGAGTAGAGTTGGTGCCTGGGGGGTGGAAAGATCTGTTTCCTGACTCTCGTTTGCCCTGCCTGTCTCCAGTATCACAGCCAGTGGGCGGAGCACACAGTTGTAAGCCTCTGTGTTTGGCATCCCTAGCTGTTGTAGGTGGGGCCTCTCTCTGGCTGGCCTGACGTCAGAGCAGTGACTGCTGGTTTGGAAGCCAGGGGAAGGCTCAGCAGGCTGGTGTCACAGTGGGGGGCCTCGGAGCTAAGTAGCCTACCAGGGGGATGGAGCACCTGAAGCTCACCAAAGTTCCCAATCTGCTGGGCAGAGCGCGCCCAGACAATCTTGTCCAGCTCTCCCTTCTCCCATGCAACAAGCTCTGTGAAAACCCCATGCCTTCAGCAGCCCTCTCGCTGCTAGGAAGCCTCTCAGACCGCCTGCCTTTCCCTTGTCCCAGAGCGGCCGGGTGTGGATCCCATCCTCCACAAACAGCCAGAATCTGTCTCTCAAGCACTCTGCCTGTCCCAGCTCCCCAACTTCCAGAGCACCACACAGTGTAGATTTCTTCACGCAAAGCACATCTCCAGGGCTGGGTGTTCAGCCATCCCAGGCTTCCACCCCCTCCCGTGCTCCGTTTCTCTTCCTCCTACTGGTGAGCTGGGGTGGGGGAAGGGCTCAGGTCCCACTGGATCAAGGTTTTAGTACATTACCCTGTTTTGTGAGGTCTGCTTTGTTCGTGAGGTCTGTATGCAGCCTGGTGCAGCCTTCCTTCCTGTTGCTGTTTTAAGGTTAGTTGTATTAACTATATTTTCACACTATCTGTGGTTTTTGGAGGCATTCTCTGTCTCACCTCTCACGCCGCCATCTTGAATCTCCCAACTCATCCTGGTTTTAACATTTCCCTGATAACTAATGATGTTGAGTACTTTTTCATGTATTTGTTGGACTTTCATATATGTTACTTTATGAAATACCTCTTCAAGTCTTTTCCTTATTTTTAAAATTAGGGTTTAGTGAGTACTTAGAACAATGGTTGACATTCTTAGTATTAACCCTGTTGAAAGGAAAGAATATAGACAAAATGAATCAGAATACTTTTGCAGTAAGAGTAAACTCAGCAGCATATGGAATCTAGTTGGGAGTAATATGGGAAAAGTGTGTTTGGGCAGAATCTGAGAGGATTTAGGGTCAGAATTTAAGCCTAGGGATTAGTTGTTACTACTTGTAAGCATATCACAAGAAGGTGAAGATTGAGCATTCTCTTTTTCTCTCAAATAATCTAAGGCTTAATTATTTGTGTTTAACTCTTAGAAGATTTTTTGTTCACTTTTCAAACGAATTTATAAAACGATTTATAAATCATTAGCATGTCAAAATCACATTTAGTAACTTGAAGAGTTCACATATTTAAAAAATGTAAGCTAATGAAATATTTATTTCTTGCCAGAGTTAAAATTGAAAGCATTTACCTTCACGTAGTCTACTACTTCATCATGATATCCATTTGTTGCTTTTCCTTTACTGTTAGAACTTAAGTGATTATATTTTTCAGGTAATATAATCAAGAAAGGGAGGATTGTATGTAGTTATAAAATACTCAAGAGTTCAGAATTCGATGGCATGTGGTGTGAGAAAGGAACTGAGGCAATCTCATTTAAATCCAGATGTATAGGGCGCCTAGGCTGACATCTAGGGCTATAAGATAAATATGTTTATAAATTTTTGGAACATCAAATTTCACTGGTATGATCTGTTTTTACCAAATACTGACATTTCTTTAGAAGCATGATGTCAGAAAGCTTCTTTAGCAAATTAAATCAGAATAAAGAGCTCCACCAACAATATTCTGACACATTCATCTCGAAAATACTTTACTATTCTGTCTTCCCTTAAGTTATATTAATTCCAAGATGCTCACACATATTTGATATTATACCATTATAAAGAGAATATCAAATCTCCTAATCACATTACTGTCTTTGCCAGAAACTCTTATCGTCTTAAAAGAGAAAAAGCCCAAGGTTGGCTATTGTGTGCTAGATAGTGAATGAAAGCGCTATCATGTCTGCTTCTTTATTGTCAGTGTTCTATTGTTATCAGTTATCTGACAAAAGGTATAAAAGAGATGTTTACTGAAATGTGTGAGGCTTCAGAATATAACTGAAGAAAAATGCTAAATTACAAATAGTGTAATCTGTCGCATAGAAGAACGATATTATAGATTACATTTTCAACTATTCCACATACTTTTCATCAACAAAGAACAACAGAGTTAGCCATGGAGTTAAACCAGCCCACGCCAATTTTATTATTTCATTTGCTGCTCTTAAAGCAATAGCTCTGGAAGAAGTCCAAATGAAAACTCAATTCAGTAGCATTCTATTTGCAAGGTTTGTGATAGGACCAGAAGTATAACAAATGCGACCTGAAGGCACGGTGTTCTAAGAAGGAAAAATGACAAATCTCGCATAAAAGATGAGCTGATTTTAACTAGTGGGGAGCAAATTATAATATGTTCATGGATATTCTGATAAATAAGAACATAAAAGTATTATAGCTACATAAAATAATGTACTCTATACACTCTAAACCTGAAGTGTCACCATCTGACTTAATTTCAGCTCAGAATTTTTTCTTTTTGCCTATTAAATTTTACCACCATTGAATCACAACCTGTTGTTTTATTTTTCCTCCCTTAAAGAACTTTTCTTCTCTTTCCAGTTATTGTAAACTAAATTAAGCTATTTATTGTCAGATGATAAACATGCCAAAAATATCTATTATACATAGAAATAGGAAAATTTCTTAGGCAAAATGAGCATTTTTTTCCTGAGATAACAGAATTTATCATTTATTTAGGTACCAATTTCTGATTTATATTAAATAGGCAAAAATATAAAATTCTCATCTTCTTAATGATCTCGGTGGGCCTGAGCCCAGCACAAGTTGGTAATTTTAGAGTAATTTTTCCATAAATTTGCTACAGATTTACTAAACAGATGTTGGTTAGCAATATATGTGTGTGTGCACACACACACGTGCAGCACTCTAGCCACCTTCCCTTACATTGCTCTTAAATTTTGGCATTAGGATAAAAAATCAGTCCAAATATGAAGGATGGAAATGGGAAAATAGGAGTTAAAGTTGCTTCCTTCCAAATTAAATTTAACTCTCGCCATAAAACTGGCATCAGTTTTCTAACAGAACCCTTTCCTAACAAAACTCAAACATTCAACGGGTTTGAACTTGTTAGGATGTAACGGGAAGCAGCTTATCTTTCCTTCCACTCCACAGCCTTTTCAACCTCCTCTCTGACCTGCCTTCCCTTAGTTCTAGATGGCAACTCAAGCATATTGCCTGGGTTTCCAGAAACTTTCAGGTATCAGCAGTGCCTTACTCTCGGGTATTAATAAGAACGGCCCATTCTATGTCAAACTTAATTTCCCCTCCCGTTTAAATACCACTCCCACCCAGTGTAACGTATGGAGCAACATGGAAAAGGCCATGCATGTCTCATCTTTTACTCTCCTTCCTACCCAGGTTTTGTGGAGCCTAAAGCGTTTGCTGTTTTAGGAGGGATAACTTCGTAATGAAAAATTAATACAAATTATGAATACAAAATTTGTCCCATGGCATCCCAAGGAGACCTACGTAAATGAGGGGCTCTGAAGTTTGAGCTTTATTGGCTTCCAGGCAAATTCACTGCTCACTCCACCTTGCACTTGCTCTCTGCCTCCTCATCCTCTTGGCTCTTCCAGGAATGAAAGCATGATGAAGAAGGTTTACAGGAGATGGCCTTTTACTAGCTGGGACTATTGGCATGTTTGTCTTAGCTAGCACTGGCTGATTATTGCCCTCAATCAGGGCAGACATTCAAACCCTCAAACTCTATGAAGCGTATTACTGGACTCTTTATGAACTGCCCCTCTTCACCCATCCCATGGTGACCTCCACAGTTAGATGTTCTCCGATGAGATTGGGGCAATCCTTAGCTAACCTTTGATTTTGCTCTCAGCTAATGCCTCTGGCAGTATGTCATACTAGGTCCTTGTCAAGGGGTGTAGCCTTTTTCTTTAAATTGGGGCTGGAGGCAGTACATTGCATGACTTCAGCCTAAGTATCTTACAGTGTCCATGTGAATCAAAGGAATGTAAACCCCATTGCTTGTTGAATTGTAGAATTTCAGCTTGCTTCTAGTGTGGCTTTTCTACTATTCATCTCACTAATGTCAGCAGTGTCCAGGCATCCTCCCTGCCTCAGAACTTTGAATGTGAGAGCCAGGCTGCAGTTTCCTTGCTGCCAAAATTCTAGAGGATCACAAGCAGCTCTCCTAGGAGCCCAATGCTCTCCATCCTGGGAGCAGCACGGGCCCCATCTGTTTCTGGACTCAGCAACACTAAAGCAGTACAAATCACCTCCTTATTGTCCCCCACTTCTCCTGATCTTTTCTAGTTTGTTTTAAGGACTGCCTGAAGGGAGAGGAAAATCCTGACCACTCTCTTTACGTAAACAAATGTCCTCGCTTCAAGAAATTCCGTCCTCACCAATGCACTCCGAGCCTTACTCTCCACAGGCTGCATGTGGGAAATGGTTGCCGGGCTAGGTAGACTTGCTTTTAACCAATCCTACCATGATGTGGGGAGTATCTCTTTTTGGATTGTGGCATTTGGATTTGTGCCCAATATCATAAGCGATGTGTCTTTTCCAAGATCATAAGATAACAGGGAAGTCCCATTCTAAATGTGGTGTGCTCTCTTTTCAGTATTGGTTTTGAAATGTCTGAGCAACTGTTTAGCCCAGATTAAATGCTGGGTATAACCTATAAATAGAAAAGTGATATTGATTCTTCCAGGATTTTTTTCATTTATGGTTGCATTGGAAAATTGGGTGTATGTTTGAAAACACAAGTGCAGGAGTATTATTTAAGATAGGAGACCTACAGGCAGATACAGTGAGGCTTTTAACAATGTCTCAAAATTGTCAACATTTTAAGTTCTGTGTAGTCTCAGAACTCTTTCTATCCTCCACTAAATTTTGCACTTGGTTTCCTGGTTGATCTTTACTAAATGAAATATTTATAATTTCAAGTTTTTCTTTCCTTCTTATACTCCCTAAAAGTCTTTCAGCACCCTTTCATTGTGCTTTGACTAAAATTCAGCTTTATTCATTTGGCTATTTAAGTCTTTTATTATTAGAGCTTAAGCCTTCTTTATAGTCTTATTTTTATTCTATCCCAACCTAGTTGATCCACTCTAGATAGATTATTGCCCAAACACTCCTGCATGAATTTACTTACACATTCTCTACACCTGGAATTCTTCCCCATGCACTCTGTCTCTACTTGTTCTTCAATATAATTTTCTCTAATACATCAATACAGAATAAATGTTTCTTGTTCAAAATTTCTGTTTTTTTTTTCTCCTTATGATATACAGCTAGTTGGTTATATATTGCATTTTTTTTCTTTAGGTCACTAGTGTTGAGCCATTACCTTATTCAGAATACATGTAATAATTTGCCTTCCCAACTGTGATCAGTCTGCAATGCCCTTTCCCCCAGTTGTCCCACAACCTTTCCTCACACTTTCTTTAGCTTTTTTACTTTCTCAAATGTTACCGACCCTGATCACCCTATCTACAATGAAATCCCCCCACCTCAATTTTTATATTTCCTTCACAGCTTTGTTTTCTTCCCTAGAAATACACATTTATTAATTTCCTTTGTTTATTATCTGTTCTCCTAAAATACATATATATATATATATATATATATATTCCATGAACACAGGAAGTTTCATATGGTAGGTTCATTACTATATCCCTAGCGTTCAGCACAACATGTGACACTGGGGAGGAGCTCAATGAATATTTGTTCAATGGGTGAATGGGCATCTATGTAAATGCGAGGGCACTAAGCAACTGGGGATACACAAAATGTATAAAGCATGATCTTTATGATCAAGGAGTTCACAGTACATTAAGGAGATCAGTATGAACACAATGAAGATAAAACAAAAACCATTTTGCTACAAAAAAATACTATGGCAAAGGCTTCTTTGAGGAATTTGAGTTAGACAATAGGAATAATCCTAAAGAATGAGATTTGGATATAAGAAAATGGAAGTAGAACCTAATTCCTGGCTAATAACAGAGCATGGAGAAAAAACAAAAACAGATAGTGGTAGAAAAACCTGTTGCCTATTCAGGTAGGTTCAGTAACACACAGTTTGATGGAAGTGTTGAATATGAGGAAATAGAGTGTAGATAGAAAGGTTAGATTGGTGTCATGTCAGAGAAGGTTCCGAATGTCAGATAAGGGGAGTGAATGATGTTTTATAGGCAGCAGGAAACCTTGCAGTATTTTTGAGCAGAGAAATGATATGGTCACAGCTGTGTTTTGAGGGAAAAAATGGAAGAAAAGGAGAGAGCAAGGGCAGCCTGGAAGCAGAGAGACTACTTCAGAAATTAAGAAAATAAATAGGGGAGAACAATGAGGGCTGAAGTAGGTGTTGACAATAAGGGACAGAAATGAAAGAGTAGATTCAGGGATAGTGGAGGGTAGAATCCAAACAACTTAATGACTGGTTTGATGCTTATTATAAAACTACAGTCCATTATCTATGCAGGTAATGTTTCAGCTCATCAATGATCACTTGAATTGAAAATTTTGTTTTGTTTTCATTCAGTAGTTCGCGGGTGCGAACCTATGTTTAGAAGCAGAAAGTCTAAGAATCCTTCTTTTGCATTGCACTATGAATTCATATGGAATGAAAATTCACTTCCAGCCTGAAATTTCCCGTGATTTCAGAAGCTCTGAGTTAGACTAATTTGTGCAAGCCATGCTTGTAACCATCAGATTCAAACAATGGTCTGGCACATATGGGAAGCCAGTCATCCTCATTGCCTCGATTCCACTAGGGAATGATAAAAGGAAAAAATTTTCTTAACATGAAAAATTTCATGCTTACCAAAGATGATCAGCTCTTTCAATAAGAATAAAACCTCTAAAAATCTCTCTCAAATTAGAGCAGGAGGCTTGCATAGTAGAAAATAAAACACAACAAACAAATAAAGGTGGTCAAAACATGCTCAGAATAGATGAGCAGCAAACAAAGACAGAAAGGGTTATGCTGGGGACACAGCCACATAATTGGATCCCTCTGCCAACCCTCGTAATTAAAATGGAGACACTCAGTACCTTAGTTGCTCTGCAATCCCATAATACGTTTGAGATTAACAACCCTTGAATCTTGGCTTTACTGCTGTAATATTTGAATATACAGTACGTATCTCTTGCTCTTTTCAGAATACAGAAATAGAGGTTGCTGCAGGGTTGTGAGGATTTAGAAGCAGCTAACAGGATGACTTGACTTGGGCTCTCCAGTTACACTTCCCTTGCTGCCAGGGATATTTTGATATTTTGGCCAAATCAGAACAGAAAACAAACAAAACAGAGGAAGAAGCAAGCTTTGCAGTGACGTAAAGCTTTGCTTCCCCGTTTCAGAGGGAAAGGAGTTGGTGCTCTAGGTTGCATAGCCACTTCTGTTTCACCAGCATTGTGTGTGTGTGTGTGTGTGTGTGTGTGTGAGAGAGAGAGAGAGAGAGAGAGAGAGTGTGTGTGTGTGTGTGTGTGTGTGTGTGTGTGTGTGAGAGAGAGAGAGAGAGAGAGAGAGAGAGAGAGAGGAGAGATCTCACCAGTGCCTTGTAAAAGTGAAAGATATGAAACGCACTGCTGGCTTGAGCTGCTGGAGAGAGCTGGCTTATCTGTGAGGGACCATCACCTTCACTGACGCCACCCTACTGTACATGCCTCAAGCCCCCTTGTGTCTCAGATGCATGCTGTGCCATCTGCGGAGTGGGTGTGGGAACTTGGGTCTCCTCACTGGTACATGGCCTTGCCTGGCTGGTGCCCACAGGTAACCCGCAGCTGCCTGGCCACACCACCCAGCCACATGCAGGAGACTCCTCACAAAGGGCCCCTCTGCTGTTGAAAGGCATTTCTGACTGGGTAGATGCTCATTTCAGCTGAATTCCTGCTTGCAGAATGATGAGAGCTCCTCCAGGCTCTGGTGGAGGCCCTTGTCAGGCACCAGCTATGGCATTACAAAGGGCACAGGAAGAACATGCCAGTAATTAATATTACAGCTTGTCTCTAAAGACATTCCTGGTCCCTTTAGACATTAGTTAACTGACCCTCAACTCCTCTGAGAGGTAATGATGAAGTTAATAAACATTGAGCTTTATACCTAATCTCTGCTATTAAAATGGAGGGAGGCAAATGAACACAAAAAGCAGGCCGGTAATGCCTAAGAAAGATCTCAGTGATACACAGCTTGCCACTCAGAGGAGACAGAGTCAGGAAACTTATTTCTGGCTCAAGGGGTTGTCTCCACTAGGTCCGCTCATGGCCATGAGTACTGCCAATAGCCTGGAGTAAAATGAAGTCGAAAGGGCTTAAAGAGAAAAAAAGCAGGAAGGGCCTGCATTATTTACTTCTATTTCATCCCACGACTAGTAACTTTTACAAAACAAAACCCTGCCAACAGCAGCTTAGCACTAATTCAGCCTGGCATGGTGGTAAAGAGACCCCAGCTCTTAGCCCACCTGCCTAGTTAGGGAAGAGGCGGTGAGCAGAAGACCAGAGGTGAATCAGTGCAGACATCAATCGGTCTTTTTAGGGTCTAGGCTGTGGGGAGAGAGCCACCAGAAACTCCCACTTTCAAAAATGACTTAAATTATACATCAACCATATTCTGCCATTAAAATAACAGGCATTCCTAAGGTAAATGCCTCACCTTAAGCATGTGGAAAATCCTATAACGCATGCCTTTATTCATTCATTTATTCAGTAGATATTTACTGCAAGCTTTGCTGCTGTATCGGTTGGGGGTGGATTTTGTAAGTGATGATCACGGCTTTTAGAAGGTTTATAGAATAGATGATCAAGTTGGTTAGATCATGCTTGAGAAAAACAAGAGACCATAAGCAGATCTAAATGTTTTGGGGTTCATAAAGCATAAGAAGTATGGACTGGAGAGAACAAAGATGGATTTCTTAAAGACAAAAAGATGGGTCCTTCCACCCCCCTCCCCCCAAATCTCCTATGTTATACCGTTGCAATTTTAGAAGGACTAAGTAAGATTATAATAGCAAAGGAGCCCAGCCACAATACAGTTCCATGAATGCTGACCTGAAGTACAATACCACATGCCCTAAAATACTAAAAATAGCCACTAGAAATCTGATGCTTGCTGTTTCTAAGAGAAAACTCCAGCCTCATTTCATGATATAATTTGGTTAAAAATTCTGATTTGTGAGTTACTACATGATCTTCATTATTTCTAGGGGATCATGCTATATCTTGGTCCTCTATGGCCAAATATTTTTAATTAACAGACAATAGAAATAAAACATGGCATGCTTGACTGTGAGTATGAAGGTAAGGCACTATAAAATAAAACAATCGATGAAGTGTCAAAACTCCTCCAGTCGGACAATCTTTTCCTTTACATGATCTTTATTTCATAGAAAGAGATAACATTTCTCCACCGCCTATCAGAAAAATCAAAATGCATTTTTCTGTTGGAAAAGTCACACTACCATCTTTTCACTATTTCTGTCAGTGACAAATAACCCTGAACGAAAACAAGAATAGTATGTCCTCTGAACCCTGGGATTGTTCCTGTGGCCATTGGAGTCTGAATATTTGAATCCAAGCAGTAGAATTTTAGGGTCTGAGAATTTCAGGGTAAAAAAAGCTCAAGTCTGGTTCGCCATGTGCTCAGCAGGGGTTATGCTTCATAGCAGATGCTCCAGGGGGAGAAAGGGAACAGATGTAGCTGTGGAGGGAAGCTGGCCTTTGCTCTGGGATGCTATTCCACATAGCTGGCGCTCTGCACTGTGAATGCGGAACCACACGGCATTATGGTGGGTTCCACGGTTCAGTTGTTATTAGTGAGTGTCGTGATGCTCTGATTGCAAGCACTCAAGTGTTCAGAGGGGGAATCAGGGATACCAAATGGAGAAAACATTACACAGGAGCCTAATATCTTTAAGTGGGTAAATTATCTTTTCCTTGAGAAAGCAGAAAATGTTAATGGCTAAGTCTGCCAAGACACTTCATAATAGAAGTAAATAAAGAAACAAAAGATTGTTCTAGCACTTTTGTGTGCAGTTAAAGCATGTCTTCCAGTACTTTGAATGAATCTAGAAGCACTGGCATAAATTAATAGATATAGCTATAAAAAGTATAATTGGTCTTGATTTTTGTCTTTACAAAGTAAAGTATCTTGTAACAAGATTTTTCATTTGTCCTGTAATATTTGATATACTATTCCTATATTGTATCAACATTAGATTAAAAATAAATTTTATTCCAATTTTTTTATCTTCTGTATTTTCCCATCTTACTTACAATCCATCTTACTGGCCTATTTTGCCATTGAGACTAAATTTTTGTTAGTCAAAGTTTCTTTTGTTCTAGATGATAAAATGGTTATTGATTTATATTAGATTAGGAAGAAGAAAGTACTAAAGAAAAAATTAAATAAGGGGTTGTCAATAACAGCAGAACTGAGCAGGCTGGACAGTGCTGGCTTAGTCTCCTTGCCTGTCTCCTCTGGCTTAAGAATGAGGCTTTACCTGGGGAATCTGGGAAAGGCAAGCTTACTCTCACCTCTGGGTTACTTCCGGACATGCTGAAGAACTGACTTCCTTACCCCAATCTGTTCCCATACCCAAGTACTCCATTGGTAAAACGGTAGAAGACGGAAAGTAGAAATTACATCTTTGATGTCACAATGGAGTAAGTTTGATTGCCAAAATGATTTCCTAAATCCCCTGCTCTCAACTCTCCCACAAATGACAAACAGATTCATAGAAGAATATATGTCATATCCCTAAGATGAGGTGACATGACGTAGTAGAATAGTGATAAGATTTGTTGCCAGAACTCCTGGGCTCCTATTCAAGCACTGCCATTTACCAGCTGTGAATAGCAAGTCATTTAACCTTTCGAAGCTTCATAATCCAAGTATATGAAAGAATGATAATACTTCTACTTCACATTTTACAGTGATTCTATGGTAACTGAATGGAATATGAATATGCAAGCATATTTTCAACCCAAAACATGAAATCCACTCTCAATATTTCCTTGTATACAGCAGGTTCTTAATATGTACAGGTTGTATAAAGGATTCAGTGTGACATGAAAGCCCTTCTAAATCAAGAAAGGTGACCAGGTTGGGCCCTCCTGCCAACACCAAAAAAAAAAAAGAAAGGAAGAAGAAAAAGAATAAAATAGTGGATAGTGCAGAAGATTCTTTGGAAGACATCTGGAAGTGTCTACTAAAGCTGAACATTTCACATACCACATGGCTGCAAAATTCTATTCTTAGATGTATAACCAGAAAAAATTAATATCTATTTTTGCCAAAAGTGCATAAAAGGTTCATAGTAGTAATATTTAGTAGTAATAATCCCAAACTGGAAAATATGCAAACACCTGTCAAAATTAAAATGGAAAAATAAATCATGATATGTTTATCCAATGTAGCACAATATGGCAATGAGAATTAATAAACTACAATGGCACATAAAAATAAGAATGAATCTCACAAACAAAAATGAGTGAAAGAAGCCATATATAAAATAGTATGTACTTTAGGATTCTGTTATATAAGGTTCAAAACAGTCTAAACTAATCAATGCTGAAAGAAATCAGAAAATTTTTGTCCTTGGAAGCTAGGGATTCTCACGTGTTGATGATGTTCTGTGTTGGGTTAAGTTGTGTTTACTTTGTGAAAGTCTATCAGGTTGTATGTTTATGGTTGGTACACTTTTCTGTATGTAGGCTATATTTCATAGACGTTAAAACAACCTGGGGTTGATGAGGTTTGATTTTAACTCTTCCAGATTATGTAAATTCACCCCGATTCCCATAAAGCATCTAAAAAATCTCATGTTAAACCCATTTTTACTCAGTTTAGCAATTGGAGAGATAAGCCAAGCAAACTTACACAGTATTATCTAATAAATTGCACCTGTCACAGATATTTGTGTTTTAAAAGGAGACCTCCAAAAGAGAAAAATGTCAAACACAAAAGTATGAATCATTAAGAGCTGGCTTTCATTAATCACTGAGGAAGATAATTTCAGGTGAAAAAAATCTCTTGACTTTTCTCAAATCAGACTATGACATATTCTCTTTACACATAAAGCTAGATTACAATGTCAAAGTTTAACAGGAAGAAACAAGGAAGGAAATCTGTGGTTAGAGAATATGGTGAGAAGAGCACGTTAGTGCAATCGACAATAAATATCTCTTGAGCTTTAGTTTGTATCAAGCATTGTGATACGTGCTGGGATTTCCACAGACTGAATAATATGCCCTCATAGAGATTTCAACCTGGTAATGGAAGTAATTAATTTTTTTTCTTTTTATTTATTTATTTATTTATTTTACAATTTATTTTATTTTAGTATCATTAACCTACAATTACATGAGCAATATTGTGATGATTAAACTACCCCCTTCATCAGGTCCCCCCACCAACCCTATTACAGTCACTGTCCATCAGTGTAG
>JAQQAC010020790.1:12570875-12596980 GCA_029783875.1 Phataginus tricuspis
GTAGGTTAATGATACTAAAATAAAATAAATTGTAAAAAAAAAAAGTTGACCATTTATTTCAAATCATTTTTTTCTCTACTTTTTGAATTATCAATTCTTTTCATTATCTCATTCCCGATTTGATGAACTTCTTGGTACTGCTCTTAGAGGTCTTTGTGATTTATTGGTGGTATTTTTAATTTAAAAAACACAGAAAAGATACCAAAGGAGTGAATTAACATTGGCAGTCTTGATGTCAACAAAAATTTAAACCACAGACCACCTTTTTAAACATAATATATATTTTGCCATGGAAAAGATCAATTTCAGGAAAGTTGGTCAGGCAGTTTTTGTCCTAAACAATCTCAGTAAAATTAAGTCTGAAATATGTAGATTCTGCCAAGCAAGTTTCACTAAAAAGAAATATGAAGTTGAGGCTATTCAATGCAATTGTTTCCATGAGCCCTCGTCACTAGTGTTCTTACAACATGTCTTATATTGAACTCAGTTTCACGGTATACCAGTCATACATAAGAAAGACCAACCACTTTCTTTTTTATCTTCTTTTTGCCACCTTTAATAATAAGGTAGTTCTGCTTACTGCCCTTTATTATGCTACCCCAAGAGCCAAAATCCCTGATTATTCTTGTAAAATTTATTTTAGAGCATGTATTTTCCTCTTCAAGAATAATTTTTAATGCTTGCTTTTTATTTTGGAATTGTATTTGCTTTGAAATTATCCCTTTGTAACCCAAATTTTCTATTCTTTATTTTGATTTATCTCTGGTTCACCTGCAATGTGCTTTTTATAAACTTTCCATTGGGTAACATGGTGGCATACTCTCTGAGCTCCTCTATGTAACGGTCTTTCAAGTAATTTCTCACTTAATTAAAGATGTAGATGTGTGGAATTTGGGGTCATGGCATTTTCTTCACCAAGAATTCCATGGACATTGCTAAATCTTCTGGAATTTTGGTTATAGGGAAGACATTTGAGGCAAATCTGATCTGTAATTTCCTATCAAGGCAAATTTCTCTTTCATTCAGATACCTACAGGATGCTTTTCTTAATATGTTTAATTCAAAGATTGAGCCAGGGAAAATCCAACACTTCTCCAGGACTGTAAAAATGAGGTTAACTCAAGAGACATAGTGCGCTGTTGATTTATGTCATTAGCCTATTGCCCTGATTTCCCCTTCCTGCTTGCTAGTTTCTCTGCCCGCCTCACTAGGCTGTGTCCCTTCAGTCACCGTGACAATGTCCTCTCTCTGCGCATCTTCAGCGTGTTGTACAGCACTTGGCCCAACATAGGTCTCCATAAATATATGTTGAGGGAATGAGCTAAGCAAGTAAATGAAATCTCCCTTCAAATTGCAAAATTCAACAAAATTTCTCTAACAGAAGTTCAGTGGAGGCCAACAAATAGATCTAAGTAGGAATGAGAAAATTCTACATATTTTTAAAGAAATTTTGACCAAAAAATTAAAATATTATAATAAAACACCATCCCATGTAATATATTGAATATCAAGTATTATGATTGGATTCCATTTGCCTTATCTTTGTTGCATCTCTTGATTCTTTCATGGATGTCTACTTCATTATATGGTTTGTGATTTTGGATGGTATGATTATTTTAGTGGGTATTGTCTTATCTGGGAGTAACCTGGTTCTTAGATGTATCGTACACATGTGATTTTAAGTTTGCCCCTGAGAGGAGAAAAATCATTCTCAAAACACTGAGAATAAAAATTCTGAGCTCCTAGCTGCATGTGGGTAGGCCTGGGTTTCAGTTTCTCCGAGGTCTCTCTCTCCCACCAGAGGTGTGGGTACATGGAAAGCATCCACTCCATATTCCAGGGAAATAAGCAGAGTATTCCTCATGATCCTGATTTTATATGGTGGCCTCATGACTTTCAAGGCATAAGGGTCTCAACCACATAATATTTAATAGTTTTCTTTTATGTAACATTCTCATGTATTTGGAGAAGTTCGCTCTGCCATATTGACTCAGCATGCATTTATCTTTATATTTCCAGTGACTTCTCAAGTCTGTAGAAGACAGTTGCTCCTCAATTGTTGTTTAATTAAATCAATCAATTTAATAAGTCAATAAAGCAAACATGAATGCCCTAAGCGCTGATGTTCATTGGAAGGGTGGAGAAATAAGCACCCACATGATCAGGGAAAAGGAAAAAAACAGGAAGAAATAGTGGGAAGTATGAGAGTATAAAAAGCAGACAACAGAGAATTAGGAATAACTTTTGTGATTTGCAAAATGTGCCCGAGACCTGTATATAGAAAATTCTTTTAAAAATCATCATTATGACCCCAGGATTTTAGTTTTGCTGAGGTGACACTTTATTTATTTTATTATATTATGTTTCTGGAGCTTTTCACAAAATAAGCACTATGTAAAAGTTATCTCAACAATAAAAAAAGATGTCATTGAAAATAAAGTGAAAACAACACCATCTAATGCAAATTTCTGGTAGCAAATTCCTTTCCATGACACCCTCAGCTTGACAAATATGGATTATACTGCAGATGTATAATTTTTTTAGCAATAATGCCAGTTTCCTCCCAAACAGAAACTATGTGTTCACTGCTTTCCAGATGTACAACTCCCTCTGGTTAAATCTTACAAAAATGGCTTGCATTGTTCAAAAAAAACAATTTGAACAAGTTTCTTTGTGTCTTTATTGTTTCATTTGATAAAAGGCAGTTTATCTCCCCAGCATATACATTGCTTTCTCAGAGTACCTTGTGGCAGCCTAGTTGTTTTTTTTTTTAACTGCATTTGCTAAATTTAGTATGAATGGTAGGATAATCCTTGATAGGAAAGTGGAGTATAAAGATAAAAGAAAGAAGCATTAAGTTCTTTCCCTAACCAGTTCCAAATGTGCCTTTATGCCTATAATATCCCATAAACACCAGGGCAATTGCACCAGCTGCTCTTGACTCTCGGAGGGCATGATATTTCCTCTCATTCTGGCACCAGCCACCACCCCAAAGGAAAGAAACTCTCACAAGCCAGAAGTAGACAGGCGGAGCCTTACCAGGGCTATAGATAAACACTAGGACCTGATAGCACTCTGCTGACACTGAGTTCCTATAAAAATAAAAAAGTAAACTATAAAAAGACATTAAATTCAGAAATAAAAATAGTCTTTGGATATTTTTTCATATATTCTTCTGATATTTTGTAAGTGTGATATCCAGAACTCTTGTCAATGATGTATTAAATGAGAGTGAGGCAAAGAAAAAGGGTTTTAGCTCCCCGATTAACACACAGTTTACTCCCTTCCACTACTATGGGCACGTTTTTGTGTGTATGGCATTTTTGTACAGCTCAAAACTATGTTGGCTTAGGTTTAAGTCATAAACATGATTCAAGTACCATAAAATATGAGGTGTACACCCCACTTTCTTTTACAGTTTTATTTCATTCTATCAAATAGACATTTTCTTACTCTAAAACACAAAACAAAACTACACTCTTAAGAAAGACTGGGAAGTGCTGTCCTGAGCACCATTACCTGAGCACAACACTGTGGAATACTGGCCACAAATTACTACATTACTGATATTGAGAAAAAAAGCAAAAACACCACAAAAACAGAAGTCCATCATCCCAAGCTTAATGAGCTACTAGCTGATGACTGATCAAAGGGGCATTTGTATATTGCGGCAATACTTTATCCTTTCACATGGTCAGTTTATAATGGTCATAGTTCAACTCTTTGCTGAATTCCCATCACACTCCCTCTCTTGTCCTGCAGTGAAAGCCTGGGCAGGAAAATCACAATCCACTGAGTCCCATCCAAGACGAGATCAAACATTGGGCATCTACTGACCTCTCTAAAGCAAACAGGCGCAGCTTCAGAAAAACTTTAAGAACATCTAGACTTAAACCTTCGCCCTTACACTTATGAGATTTGATTCTGGTTATTTGATTTTTTTAATCCTTTGTTTTTTTCATCTGCAATATGAGTACAATCCCCCTGCTATTTCTCCCTCAATTTTTTTGCCACAGTAGGGTAAGATAATGTATATGAAAACTTTTTTAAGGTTGTTTACAAAAGTGAGATTTTCCTATTTTGGTAAGTTTTATTTGGTCTATACAGCATATCTTAGAAATTCCTATGTGCTAGATACTGTTCTAAGCGATATAAGTATTTAACTCATTTAGCCCTCACAACCACCATGGAATGCAGATGACCAGTAAACGGAGACACTGAGAGACTAAGTAACTGACCCACGGTGCTAATCTTTACACTATACCAAAGTTTTATGGATGCTACTGATTGAAATGCTTCCATACTTATGCTATGAGGACAGGGAACCAGAGTCTAAACTGGCTTAGGTAGAACATTTTGAGATACAGCCCTCAAAATACAGTAGAAGCCAATCTCAAAATAAAGTTAGAATAGAGACACCGAAACATCTGCATTGTCCACATGGAAACAATAGAATCTAGTCATGGAGGGACAAAGGCTAATGACAGCGACCTGCTCAATGGCTAAATGTTGGGCCTTTCGGCCATCATCACTTTGTGAGTATTATTACCATAATCCATGCAAACAACAGTAGGAAAGGAGGGTAGCAAAAAAGAATCTGGGAAATCCTATCGCACCACATCTTATTGGTGGGAGTACGATGATAAGATGAAAATGTTACTAAATAAAATTGCCTGAGCAGCGAAGGGCTGGCAATAGAAAGAAACAAGTATTATTAAAGTGCTCATACGTTCCAGCAAGAGGATTCAAGGAATTTGTTAGAGTCACACTAACAAATTTGATTAGAGCAATGACCCCTTGGGAGCCAACCGTGAGCAGTAATGGCCCCAACAACGTTTATGGGGAAGGCAGAAATGTGGATGCCTTCATTGGGTGTATCATGGGGTATTTGTTCCTCCCTTCAGCTACTTTCTCTATTTTTCTTACTAGTTTCTTAGAGGCTCTATTGTTGCTTCCACTAAACAATTACTTAATTGCAAAACTCTGGTTTGCAGCATTCATAGCAGTTTCCAAAGACACTTTTCTTTTTTTTTTTTTTTTTTTTGCCATAGATACTGCATTTGTTATCTATTGCTGAATAAAGAATTGCACCAAAGCTTGGTGGCTTAAAAAAGAAATTGTATTATCTCAAGTTTCTGTGGGTCAGGAATCTGGGCACACTTAGCTGGGCACCACTGGCTCAGCGCTTCTCACAAGATTGCAATCAAAGTGTTAACCAGGGCTTCAGTTATTCCAAGGCTCAACTGGGGAAGCCTCTGCTTCTAAGCTCGCTCCCATGATTTCTTTCTTTGTGGGCTGTTGTGCTAAGAGTCTCAGTTCCTGGCTGACTTTTGGCTGGAGGCTGCCTGGTCTTCATTGCCACACCACCTCTTCATTTTAAAGCTCAAACATGACAGCTAGCTTTCTGAGAAACAGCTTGGACATGGGGGTCTTCTAGATTTGCTCCTCCACTTGTGAGATATAGAGGCAAGGTAGTCTACAGTATTGGTAAAATAAAAGGTTCAGATAAAACCAGCGGGAGGCAATGGCTGACCACAAGTGTAAGGGAAGGTCTTTGGAAACTAGAAGGTCCAGGAACTGAGAGTCCATGTTTGGTGAGTCCTTCCTGTGAATATCAAAATCATTATAATTGTTGGCAGGAGTTGGAGTGGGCAGAAAGATGGCAAGAATCATAGGGAAGAAGTCAGAAAATTAAGATCGGGTAATTTAATGGGACATGGGAAGCAAGGAGAATCCCTGATCTCAGTGGAGCCCTAACAGTATGTGCAGGGTGACAGACGGGGTGCCTCTGTTGGAGTGGACGGCAAAAGAAGTGGTGGCATCTAGGGAGGCCCAGGTTATTCAGTCAAGGAGGTGGGAAGCTGCATTCACTGGAGTTGTTGTAGATATGGAGGAGGTTCTTCTTCATCAAGTATTAACTCCAGAATTGTGCAAACAAGTGGCCAACTTGATAAAAAGCGTTATAATAACTCTGCCTCCTTCCATGCTTTGATCCCCCTGGCTCTGATATCTCCCAGTAAAGTTTCACACGTACCCTTTTATCTCAGGCTTTGTTTTCTGGGGAACCCAAGCTAAGATCAAGCTAAAGGAAAATGTATAACTTTTTACCTAAAAGGCAAATATATACGCATTATACTATTTGCACATATCTATGTAGGTGTGTGTGTGTGTGTATATATATATACATATAATAGCAGTAAATGTTAACAAATTCTTATCAAACTAGAAAGATTTAAGATATGAACTATCCTGTTTCTAGTAATCACCACCGTCTCCATCATCATTATCAGTCTTTCCCTTCGAGACTCAAAAGGAAGGTAACAGACCATATGATTTAATTCTTAGATGCTTACAGGAAGTGGCCAAGGCCAGACTGCAGATGGGAATGAGGGTGAATTGACATTGATTCTTTGAGGTGATGAAATGTTTGTTACCTTTAAATTTACATATTCTGTTCAGAAGTCCCCAAGGTTACTAGAAGTCCTTTAAGACATCTCAAGATATTTTAAGATTCTCCATATAAAAAATTGGGAACTGGCTTTTTTTTTTTTAACAGTGAGAAAAATTAAAAGATTATAATAATATGAGTAGATCATTTACAGTCAGAGAAAAATTATAGTTCAGAGTATGTATTAGCTCCCAGGGCTGCTGAAAATTAAATTCCCACAAACCAAGAGGCTTAAAATGACAAATGTACCCTGTCACAGTTCTGGAAGCACAAGTCTGAGATCAAGTAGAATTCTTTGCCTTTTCCGAGCTTCTGCTGTGCCTGGTGTGGGTAAAATTGTAATATTTCCAGAATATCTCTCCTGGCTTTAGTGTGCCTGCATATCAACAGCCGTTTCTAAGGGGCGGAGAGCAGTGGTCCATCTCCATATCAATGGGTGATTTACCTGGGCAGCCAAGGCATCTGAACCTGAGAGGCTGGGGGGAGGTCTTGCTTGCTTCTGCTGGAGCAGGAAAGAGAAACAGCCCCAGACCACAGTTTATAAGCAATAAACGGGTTTTAAACTTTATTTCTCCTTTGGACTGATTTCAGTTTTAGAGGGATTTTGCCCCGGAGCTACACTGGCAGTCACTGGCATTCCTCAGTGTTCAGCTCCAGTATCTAGCCCTGCCTTCACATGATTCTCTACCCTGTGCGAATGTCTCTGCGTCTGCAAATCTCCCTCTCCTAAAGATTCCAGTCACATCATTTACGGTCCAGCGTAATCCACTATGGCCTTATCGTGATTACATCTTCAAGACCCTATCTCCAAATAAGGCCTGCGGTTAGGACTTCAATATTACCTTACCTTCTTGGGGAACATTAAGTCAACCCACTACAGAGTATTATCAAATAATTCTTGGAATTTCAACACTAATTTCCATAAGCAAAAGCATCTATTAAAAGAAAAGGCGAGGTGACACAGCTTGGATATTTTTTATTCAGGCGAACTGCCAAATCTCATGACCTTAAAGCAGTCACTTAAAATAAGTTATTTCCTCAACCCCAATTAAGCCAGTTCTTTTTCATGTAGTTGCCCAGTCTTTAACTGGGATATACTCCTTTTTCAGAGAGTGTTATACAATTAATGACTGAATGCATATGGATGAATTTAGATTAGACATACCCTTAGCCCTGGTGATGTTCTTGCTCGGCTGTGCTAGCCACACTTCTGGGGCTGAAAACACTGTAGGGGGCTGAGCAATTGAGAAAAACAGAGAGAAGAGGTGCAGTACATCAGAGTTGTTTTCCCACTTCAAATGACTGGATTCTGAGCTTTCCCACCAGCCCAAGGTCCTTTGAGGTAGAATGTTTAGCAACCAGACAACATGCAAATGCATACCGTGAAACAATATGCTGACTCCTTACCAGAAACACCACTGGGAAAAAAGAAAAGGGAGTCTTTCCATGTTGGCAACTGACTTTGGTACAAAGGACGTGTGAAAGCAAAGATATTTCTCTTCCCCTGGCCTCATCACTGTAAATATGTGCTTTCATGTAGATTGGCTCTCAGGTCTAAAATATAAGACCCTTTGAGTAGAGCTGCTATGTATACTGAAAGTACAAAAGGCGAGGTGCATTCAAAGTCCTTTTACATGGCCAATATAAATACATATTAGTTTATTGTAAAAAAAAGACACTACTACCTTTTATTACTTTTAAAACCATTTGTGAGCAATAACTCCTGAGGAAATGTAAATGTGGAATTAGTTCATTTATTCTTTAAAAAAATTATTTCAGTAAGACCAAATTTTGGATGTCTTCATTTTTAAACCCCATTGACCTCTTTGATGACAACTTTTTCCTGTCTTCTTTAATAATGACTTATTCTTCTTTTAGGAATTTTGACTCAGCTTTTTCAATGCCATGAGGCTATCCTTCGAACGTGCTATGTAAATATGTGGTGCAGGCCCTGTTACGTTTTCCTTTACTGCATTTTCATGACCAAGGTCTTTCTCCAGATTCCAGTTAATTCACAAACGGGTCAAATCTCACAGGTGTCCTTATTTTCACTTCTCCCATCATTTGTCCATTTTCTCAGCCAGCATTGTCACAGACTGTGTGATTAAGCCATGTTGAACTTTATGCCATTTCTCAACAGATTCTAATACACAAAACTCAGCTTCCCATTGGCTTTAAAACCTACCACTAATACTCGACACTCCCCCTACTGAATGAATTATTTCTGGTGCCTCCTTGTTCCTCTGCAAGCACCATTATTTGTTCCTCAAAGGTCCTGGCTGGAACGCTTTTCTCATAGGATTTCTGAAGCTAACAGTGAAAGGCCTTTCGAGATCATTCCTCTGTATACAATTTTGCCTATACTATTTCAACTTTTTTTATCTGGAAAAATGACTGGAATGATTATTTCAATCCATGAGTTTATCACTTTGGCCATCTTTTAAACTTGGTTCAGCTCTATTTGCTAAGTGCTATTTTAATCTTAGGAAAACTCACTAAGGAATTCCATTTCATAAAAAGAATATACTGCTTCATCTCATAATTTAGAATTTGCCTCAAATCTTTCAAGTAAAAAAAGAATATAAAAATTAATTTAATAAATAAAAATACAGACTTTTCCAAAAGCAAATGTTTGGAGCACCTTTGCCTACACTGGCAATCACTGGCATTCCTCTATTGCTGCCAGCATGTTACTAAGGGTAAACTATTCTGGTTAAAACAAGTCAGTGATTTTTGACAGTAATAATTGATGAGTGATGGGTTATTTTATTTTTAGAGTCAAGAGGAAAATTATTATTTGATGAGAGAGAATCTTGACAAGAATTTTGATGGTATACTGTAATGTGTAAAAGAAGAAAATCTACACAGTTAGTTTTCTTTTTATTGCTAGGTGAAAAAGAGAAATTGGGATCTCAGAGCAGAAGAAGGCAAGGGGAAAGGCCCTGATCTTTTGGCCGATGAGATACATAAAAATACAATAAACAAATAAAAATACAATGAAGACTATCCTTTATTAGCAAAATAGCTTAAATACATACTTAGGTATGTATGCATGATGTAGAGACCTTTTTTACAGCTAAACTAACTGTGATATCTTTACTTCAAGATAACTTGAAACTAGAAAGCCAGTCCAAAATGATTTAGTGTTAATATAGGATTAAGATAATAAATATCCAATTCATGTCTGGGTATATGAATTAGGTCTGATTAAAGATAATAATAAGAAAGTGAGAAAAAATTCAATTCTACATATTTAGTAAAAAGAAATATATCTTGCTATACAAGAATTATTTCCTTAGATTATAACATTGCTGAAATTTGATTGTTTAATTAAAATATTAAGCTTTAAATAATAAAGGGTGGGCGATCTACCAATTTGCATCTCAGTAACATCTCAGAATTTTGCTCTTCAGATAATGTGATGGCAGACATCCAAGATAATAAACTTAAACTTATACAATCAATCATAATGATTCAAGAAAAGTTGATTGCTTGCCTAGATGTTGTCAGAATTGAATTTTTAAGGATGAAGAAATAAATAAAATACTTATCAATTAATGCATAAGGCATTTTGCTAACCATTATGGGAATATCTGTCCATGTGAGAGCTTACAATTCTCTAGATTCACGATGTTATGGACTGAATTATGTGCCCCCCAAATTCTTATGTTGAAACCTACCCCCAGTATCTTAGAATGAGACTATATTTGGAGATAGGGCCTTTAAAGAGGCAATTAAGTTAAAATGAAGCAGATAGGGTGGTTCCTACTCCAATATGACTGCTGTCATCATAAGAAGAAATCTGGACATACAATGGGACAGCAGGGAAGCATGTGCATCAATGAAAGACATGTGCGAGGACACAGAGAAGGTGGCCCTCTGCAAGCCAAGGAAAGAGGCCTGAGAAGAAACAAAGCCTACTAACACCTTGACCTTGAACATCTTCTCTCCAGAAGGTGAGAATAAATTCCTGTTGCTTAAGCCACCCTGTCTGTGGTGTTTTATTATGCCTCAGAAGACTAATACACTTGGTTAGAAGCCTGAAACAATTCATAGGAGTTGGTTCAGAAATGTTATCTTTTATAATATTGCATTGCCAGGGTTCAGCTCCAAGGAATGATTTTATCAAAACATATCCACTCAGTCACCTTTGGTTCAGTTCTTTTGGTGACCCACTACTTTACTATAAGGATATGCTATCAGGGAAGGTCCTCCCCACTGGCTTACCTCTGCTCTGTCTTTCTGGACATCAGTTTTGTTTCCACCAGTTTGGTTCTCCAGGCATTACACTGTGGTGTCACTGGGCAGCCAAGCTTCCATAGGTATCACCACTGAGAGTGATCTTGCTGAACTTCAAAAGACCCTACTGAGCCATCTATATCCACCAGGTGCTTTGTGCTGCCCGGGGCAGGCCTGGGGTGGGGCGACCACGTCCTGGCATGGCCCAGGGTGGGAATGCCTGGGATCTGCACCTTAGGCAGATCCACAGGCTGGTCCATTTCCAGGATTCCTGCACTGTGTTCTCAGGTATGACATAAACTTGACATACAATTCTCTTCATCTGAATCCCTGCCCTGCTGGTGCCGCACCTCTCTTGAGCATTGCTCAGTCCAGGTGCTTGGCATTCCTCGGAGCATATACAGTTTGGTTTATGGGCACACAGGTGATATTTACAGGAGATTGAAAAATATATATACAAGCCTTGAAAAGAGATGCTAAACAAATGCTATGAGTGCGTTCTTCAGGAGTTTGAGAGTTTGCTTTGCCTTCGTGTTGTAAAAATAGCTTCATAACATGAGTTCTTTAAAGGACAGGATTTTAACAATGCCAATAAGGTGGAATCTTCAAATCAAACAATATAAAGAGATAGATGAGTACCACAGCATATAATTCAAAAACTTCACAGAGAAAACATGGGCTGGAAGCCTGGCTCTGACACCTACCAGCTGTGTAGCATGGAGCAAATTACAGCCTCTCTGAACCTCCATTTCCTCATGAGTTTGCTTAGATGATTAGAAATAACCTATGTAAAGTGGGCTTACTTTGTGCCAGGCAAATGGCCTGGACTCACTAAACGACTCTACACTTATTATCATTGTTTCTTGATTAATGCAAATCTAACCACCATCATCTCAGCAGGCCTCATTTTAGCACTCACATGAGAGACATCAGAAATCAAAATTGACCTTAGCAATGATTTAGTCCAGTCTCCTAATTTTTCAGAGAAAATTAATGCCCAGAGAAATTAAATGACTTGCCCCAGGTTACAGAACCAGTTGGTGGCAGTAACAGTGTCAGCCACAGAACATATGATTTCTTACTCAGGTTCAGAATACTTTCCATTTCAGAGAACTTCATTAATAGCAGTACACATATCTTAATAAACACATTATTTTTTAAATGTATACTAATTGCATAGAGGCAGTCAATGAACTGAAATAAATGGAATAATTATTAAATCTAAGTATTGTGGTGTGTGCTGCACATTTACACTCAGGACAATCCAGTGGACAAAGTAATTGAAGGTTCTTGACTGTCTCTAACAAATCTAATCTGCCTCACAAGCCTGACACTGCCAAGTAGGGATGGGGTTCATGGTGGGGATTTTAACAGGCTAATTAATAGCATCTCAGACTCCAGATTAAATGTGCTTTGTATTAGAGAGTGCACCCATAAGTCTCAAAATAGCAAATGCCAATGTGGGAAGAGGACGAAAGGGAGCCTGTTGCCTTTGCAGAGTGGAGGAGAGATCTGGGCTCCTGGAGGGTCCACTGGGCTCTCGGGGTCCTCCCATGCCTCAGCTATGGAGTGGTTGGTCCATCTCCAGGGCTCCTGCACTGTGTTTTCAGGCAGGACATAAACTTGTAACTCGTGCTCTTGGACATCCAGGGCTTAGTTGTCCTCCCCTCTTATTTTTAAAAACATCTCTGTCAGGTGCCCAATTAAGCTATTTATGCTGTGGCTCTGCACCATGGCCATCTAGTCTCCAGCCAGGGTAGCCCCCTGGCAGACTTCCTACCTTCAGGCTCAGCTACCTTCCATCTACTTCATGGCACAGGCGGGCCCTTCTAGGACCCACCCATGCCCCAGGAAACAAGGGCATCTCTGAACATTGCCTCATTTACTCTCTCTGCTTAATGCTGCCACATCATTCTTTCTGTGTCATGTCGCTACAAATTCCACAGTAGGAGGTCGTCTTTTCAGAGCTCAAGATGGGAGTGGGCAAAGACTGTGATGGTTTGGCTTTTCCCTCAATTAACTCCACATCTCTGATTGGTATTTGAGAATAGCTGGTGAACACTATGACCCTATGTCACACTTTTTTCTCCACCTTGGTGTCTGTCTTTCTTCCCAGACGTCACTGGATCATAAGGAACTCTCATGACCCCCTCCGTTTCAGTCTATCCCAAACTCCTCTTCTGACATAATTTATTGCACCTTCTCTGAATTTTGGATAATGTCTGTGATTTGAGTCAGACAGGCTAGGTTTTTATATTGGAATCTCAGGCATCTAGGAACTAGTGTTCAATTAGGACAAATAACATTCATATCTGTGCTGAAAAATGCATAAAACTCTTTAAAGATTTTCCTTTTCATTTGGAATTAAAGTACAAACTTCCCATCTCAACCTGTAAGGCCTTTTCCTCCTTCCCTTCACCTTCTGACGTCATCTCAATCCTCTTCCCTTTGGTCATTGCACCCCAAACACACATATGATCAATGAAGCTGGTTCTCCGTTCATAGTCTTTGTTCTTCATTCTCTTTTCTGGATCTTGCAGACCCAGTTTCTTTTTATCCTGTAAGCTTAAAAATCACCTCTCCAAAGAGGAATTCTATGAGCCTTTTACTGAACAATTTTGAAAAATAACCATCCATCCCCTTGAGCCATGTGTTTTGATCACAGCACCTTGATTATATCCTCCTTAGTACTTAAGACAATTTAAAACTATTTGGCTCACTAGCGTGTTTCTTCATTATCTGTTTTTCAGTAGAACAGAAAGTACATGATACCAGTGCTTATGTTGTTGACCATTTTATACCTAGAACTAAATAGTGCTTGGAGCATAATAGGTGCTCAATAAGTAAAGCATTAATTAATTAATTAATATATGTTGATGTGCTAACAGTTATCATAAAGTTGACAATTTCTTATGAACTTAGATAATTTATACTTTTAAGATACTATAAATTCCAAAGTTAGTATAGAATTATGACACATAAGAAATGTCAAAATCCTGTGATGTTTGTACCTAAGAATATCATCTTCCAAAAAAGACTAAATGACATGTATTAAAAAGTAAAAAAAATCTGTAGAACTTGACTGTATTTCAAACTAACATTGTATTTTCTACTGTACCCATTTTATTCCTATTTAGTTTTCAATATTTCCATTCTTTGTCATACTTTCCTTTGTATAAAACATTATCTGTGTTGCACAAACCTTCTGAATATACTCTTAATAAATGATAGTTAATCAAATGTCTGTTTCTAATCATATATATAAACACATACAAATGCACATGCATTTGTAGAATCTTACTAAAAACTAAATTTATGCTAAAAATGGCATAAAGATTGTTTATTATTCTGTCTTGGTATCTAAGGGCTGTAATAGAGGGTAAGTGCCACCCAAAGTTGTTGGTACCTTGTAATGAATCAGCATCAAAGCCATTCTTTCAGGTAGAGCTGATAGAAAAAGCACTGAGCGATGGCTGTTTCTTCACTCTCTCCTTTTTCTTCTTATCGTCTTCTAGGGAAAAAATAGAAAACTTGTTATTAAAATATCAATTGTATTACTCAACTGGAATAGACATAAAGATAAACTCACAAGTAGCAAGATTTAACATAATTTTGTTACTAGGCTTGAACCATAATTTTCATTTAATTTTCACTTATTCAGAATTAAACCTCTGATTTTCTCCTACAGTTCAATTACCTACTTAGAAAGTCATGGCAGAAACAACTGATTTCTGTATTTTTTCTTACAATTAACCATTGTTTCATGTGGGTTCTAGATTTATAGTTTTAGTCTTGACACAATAAATTTTACCTCTGTTGGGTTACTTTGGAGGTTAATGATTTTAGTCTCTCTGTTATAATTTAGCTTCCTTGGTGTTTAAATTTCTATGGTGTATTCTACTGATGTTTTTCTATGCCTGTATCCTCTCCTTCCCTCCTAAAATGTTCCCAATTTTACCTTTGTCCTCACATGATTCAACAGAACTGAAATTTAAACAAGAAAAAAAACTGTATCAAGTCAGAGACTCCATATTCTGTAACAATATGTATTCATAAAGGAAAATGCATCACACCTCTGCTCTTTATTTCTAGGTGTCTTCTAGCTCCTAATTTATTTGCCACAACATTGTTTGAAAACAATATACAGGAAGAGGGGCTCAATACGGTGGTGTGAGTAGGGCGGCAGAAATCTCCTCCCAAAACCATATATATTTTTGAAAAATACAACAAATACAACTACTCCTAAAAGAGAGACAAGAAGATACAGTACAACAGCCAGGCTACAGCTACATCTGCAAGAACTCAGCATCTCACGAAAAGGGTAAGATACAAAGCCATGACCCAACAGGACCCAAGCACTCCCACAACCCCAGCTCACCGGTGGGAGGAAAAGAAGCAGAATGGGGAGGGAGTGGAAGCACAGGAATACTAAATAACCAGCCCTAGTAAGCTGCACCGGGAGCACAGACACACATTGCATGGTGTACTTGATATTAGAGAAATGGAAAAGTAAAATCCAAGATGGAGCCTTGGCGAGGGTCCCCAAAGCTGGCTCTCCTGGGACAAAAGAAAAGCGGGTGCTTTTTAAAAGTCTTAAAGGGACAAGGGCTTAACAGCTGGACCAAATCGTCCCGGCACACTCAGCCCAGCAGGCTGGGAATCTTCAGGAACTTCAGCCACCCTAAACCCCTGGGGGGTAATGCAGCCCCAAAGCCTCCCACAGTGATAAGCAGCCTGCCATTCATTCCCCCTGGCAGGTGCTGCAAGCAAATCGGCTGACCCACCATTGCTGCTGAGCAGCCAGAGAACAGCCCCGCCCACAGAAACCACACAGAGTCTTCTCCCAGCACGCAGCTAACCAGGACAGACCCAGAGGCTGCCACCACAATGCAGCTGCCCAGCACAGACAGAAGAAGCTGGAGCAAGGTCCAGAAGGCACGAAGGGGTGCCATTCTCGCAGGAGAACACACCCAACGCATGTGCGACCCCCTGCAGTGCCCTAGGCTATCCCAAGGGCTGCACAGCCCACGGCAGCTCAGGATATTCTCTCAGGGACTCCTGGTGTGTGGGTAAACGGCACAAGCAGCAGAAGCCGGAGCAAGGTCCAGAAGGCATAAAGGGGCGCCATTCTCGCAGGAGAACACACCTGGTGCATCTGCGACCCCCTGCAGTGCCCTATGCTATCCCAAGGGCCCCTCCACCCATGGCAGCTCAGGAGATTATCCCAGAGACTGCTCTCTATATGCGGGTAACTGACACAGACAGTGGAAAAGGGCAAGGCGACCAGCAAGCAGGAAGAGACTTTGTTCTCCCAGCTGACACACGCACCACCTGCCTGTGACCACTTCTATCACCATGAAAAGGCAGAAGAATCTGGTCCAGTCAAAAATCATGCAGACAATCCCAGATAGAGGGCCATGTGGGATAGATAGAACCAATCTTCTTGAAAAAGAATTTAAAATAAAAGTCATAACCATGCTGATGGACCTGCAGAGAAATATGCAAGAGCTAAGGGATGAAGTCCGGAGGGACATAACAGAAATTAAACAATTGATAGAAGGTCTTAAAGCAGACTGGATGAGGTGCAAGGGACTGTTAATGGAGTAGAAATCAGAGAACAGGAATACAGAGAAGCTGAGGCAGAGAGAGATAAAAGGATCTCTAGGAATGAAAGAATATTAAGAGAACTGTGAACCAATACAAATGGAACAATATTTCCATTATAGGGGTACCAGAAGAAGAAGAGAGAGAAAAAGGGATAGAAAGTGTCTTTGAAGAAACAATTGCTGAAAACTTCCCCAAGCTGGGGAAGCAAATAGACTCTCAGACAATGGAAGCCCACAGATCTCCCAACACAAGGGACCCAAGGAGGGCAACACCAAGACATATAATAATTAAAATGGCAAAGATCAAAGACAAGGACAGAGTATTAAAGGCAGCTAGAGAGAGAAAAAAGATCAACTACAAAGAAATACCCATCAGGCTATCATCAGACTTCTCAACAGAAACCTTACAGGCCAGAAGAGAATGGCATGATATATTTAACGTAATGAAATAGAAGGGCCTTGAACCAAGATACTGTATCCAGCATGATTATCATTTAAATATGAAAGAGGAATTAAACAATTTCCAGACAAGCAAAAGTTGAGGGAATTTTCCTCCCAAAACCACCACTACGTGATATTTTAAAGGGACTGCTCTAGACGGAAGCATCCCTAAGGCTAAATAGATGACACCAGAGAAAATAAAATCACAGCAAAGAAAGCAGATGAACCAAATACTAACTAAAGGCAAAAAATAAAATCAACTATCCACAAAAGCAGTCAAAGGAAACACAAAAGAGTCAGAATAAAACACCTAACATATAAAGAATGGAGGAGGAAGAATAAGAAGGGAGAGAAATAAAGAGTCATCAGACTGTGTTTATGATAGCTAACAAGAGAGTTAAGTAAGATGGTTAGATAGTAAAGAAGTTACCCTTGAACCTTTGAATCCAAAGCCTGCAATGGCAATAAATACATATTTTCAATAATTGCCCTAAATGTAAATGGACTGAATGCACCAATCAAAAGACACAGAGTAATAGAATGGATAAAAAAGCAAGACCCATCTATATGCTACTTAAAAGATACCTCAAACCAAAAGACATACAAAGACTAAAAGTGAAGGGATGGAAAAAGATATTTCATGCAAACAAGTAGAAAAAGCAGGTGTGGCAGTACTTGTATCAGACAAAATAGACTTTAAAACAAAGAAAGTAACAAGAGATAAAGAAGGACATTACATAATGATAAAGGGGTCAGACAACAAGAGGATACAACCATTTTAAATATATATGCAGTCAACACAGGAGCATCGACATATGTGAAACAAATACTAACAGAATTAAAGGAGAAAATAGAATGCAATGCATTCATTTTAGGAGACTTCAACACACCACTCACTCCAAAGGACAGGCCAACCAGACAGAAAAAAAGTAAGGACACAGAAGCACTGAACAACACTTTAGAACAGATGGACCTAACAAACATCTACAGAACTCTACACCCAAAAGCAGCAGGATACATATTCCTCTCAAGTGCACATGGAACATTTTCCAGAATAGACCACATACAAGGTCACAAAAAGAGCCTCAGTAAATTCAAAAATACTGAAATTCTACCAACCAACTTCTCAGATCACAAAGGTATAAAACTAGAAATAAATTCTAGAAAGAAAACAAAAAGGCTCAGAAACACATGGAGGCTTAATTAACAACATGCTCCTAAATAATCAATGGATCAATGATCAAATTAAAACAGAGATCAAGCAATATATGGAAACAAATGACAACAACAGCACAAAGCCCCAACTTCTATGGGACGCAGCAAAGGTAGTTCTAAGAGGAAAGTATATAGCAATCCAGGCCTATTTAAAGAAGAAAGAACAATCCAAAATGAATAGTCTAAAGTCACAATTACTGAAACTGAACAAAGAAGAAGAAATGAGGTCCAAAGTCAGTAGAAGGAGGAACATAATAAAGATCAGAGAATAAATAAAACTGAGAAGAATAAAACAATAGAAAAAAACAATGAAAAAAAAGAGCTGGTTCTTTGAAAAAATAAACAAAATAGATAAACCCCTAGCCAGACTTATTAAGAGAAAAAGAGAGTCTACACACATAAACAGAATCAGAAATGAGAAAGGAAAAATCACGATGGACACCACAGAAATACAAAGAATTATTAGAGAATACTATGAAAATCTATATGCTAGCAAACTGGATAACCTGAAAGAAATGGACAGCTTCCAAGACTGACCAAGGAAGAAACAGAAAATCAAAACAGACCAATTACTAGCAATGAAATTGAACTGGTAATCAAAAACCTACCCAAGAACAAGACCCATGGGACAGATGGATTGACCGCTGAATTTTATCAGACATATAGAGAAGACATAAGACCCATTCTCCTTAAAGTTTTCCAAAAAATATAAGAGGAGGGACTACTTCCAAACTCATTCTATGAAGTCAGCATCACTCTAATACCAAAATCAGGCAAAGACTCCACAAAAAAAGAAAATTGCAGACCAATATCCCTGATGAACATAGAGGCAAAAAAATTCAACAAAATATTAGCAAACCGAATTCAAAAATACATCAAGAGGATCATACACCATGATAAAGTGGGATTCATCCCAGGGATGCAAGAATGGTACAACATTCGAAAATCCATCAACATCATCCATCACATCAATAAAAAGAAGAACAAAAACCACATGATCATCTCCATAGATGCTAAAAAAAGCATTTGATAAAATTCGACATCCTTTCATGATAAAAACTCTTAACAAAATGGGTAGAGGGCAAGTACCTCAACACAATAAAGGCCATATATGAAAAAACCCACAGCCAACAACATACTTAACAGCTAGAAGCTGAAAGCTTTTCACCTAAGATTTGGAACAAGACAGGGATGCCCAGTCTCCCTACTGTTATTCAACATAGTACTGGAGGTCCTAGCCATGGCAATCAGGCAAAACAAAGAAATACAAGGCATCCAGATTGGTAAAGAAGAAGTCAAATTTTCACTATTTGCAGATGACATGATATTTTACATAAAAAACCCTAAAGACGCCACTCCAAAACTACTAGAAATAATATCGGAATTCAGCAAAGTTGCAGGATACAAAATTAATACACAGAAATCTTTTGCTTTCCTAAACACTAACGGTGAGCTAACAGAAAGAGAAATCAGGAAAACAATTCCATTCACAATTGCATCAAGAACAATAAAATACCTCGAAATAAACCTAACCAAGGAAGTGAAAAACCTATACCCTGAAAACTACAAGACACTTTTAAAAGAAATTAAAGAGGACACTAACAAATGGAAACACGTCTCATGCTCTTGGATAGGAAGAATTAATATTGTCAAAATAGCCATCCTGCCTAAAGCAATCTACAGATTCAATGCAATCCCTATCAAAATACCAACAGCATTCTTTAATGAACTGGAACAAATAGTTCAAAAATTCATATGGAAGCACAAAAGACCCCAAATAGCCAAAGCAATCCTGAGAAGGAAGAACAAAGCAGGGGGAATCTACCTTCCCAATTTCAAGCTCTACTACAAAGCCACAGTAATAAAGACAGTTTGGTCCTGGCAGAAGAACAGACACACAGACAAGTGGAACAGACTAGACAATCCAGATATTAACCCAAATATCTATGGTCAATTAATATATGATAAAGGAGCCATGGATAAACAATGGGAAAATGACAGCCTCTCCAACAGCTGGTGTTGGTAAAACTGGACAGCTACATGCAAGAGAATGAAACTGGATCATTGTCTAAGCCCATACACAAAAGTAAACTCAAAATGGATCAAAGACCTGAGTGTAAGTCATGAAACCATAAAACTCTTAGAAAAAAACATAGGCAAAAATCTCTTGGACATAAACATGAGCGACTTCTTCATGAACATATCTCCCTGGGCAAGGGAAACAAAAGCAAAAATGAACAAGTTGGACTATATAAGCTGAAAAGCTTCTGTACAGCAAAGGACACCATCAATGGAACAAAAAGGCATCCTACAGTATGGGAGAATATATTCATAAATGACATATCCGATAAGGGGTTGACATCCAAAATATGTAAAAACTCATGTACCTCAAAAAACAAAAAGCCAATAATCCAATTTAAAAATGGGCAGAGGAGCTGAACAGACACTTCTTCAAAGAAGAAATTCAGATGGCCAACAGGCACATGAAAAGATGCTCCACACCGCTAATCATCAGAGAAATGCAGATTAAAACCACAATGAGATATCACCTCACACTAGTTAGGATGGCCACCATCCAAAAGACAAACAACAACAAATGTTGGCAAGGATGTGGAGAAAGGGGAACCCTCCTACATGGCTGGTGGGACTGTAAATAAGTTCAACCATTGTGGAAAACAGTATGGAGGTTCTTCAAAAAACTCAAAATAGAAATACCATTTGACCCAGAAATTCCACTCCTAGGAATTTACCCTAAGAATGCAGTTGCCCAGTTTGAAAAAGACATATGCACCCCTTTGTTTATCGCAGCACTATTTACAATAGCCAAGAAATGGAAGCCACCTAAGTGTCCATCAGTAGATGAATGGATAAAGAAGAGGTTTTACACATACACAATGGAATATTACTCAACCATAGAAGAAAACAAATCCTATCATTTGCAACAACATGGATGGAGCTAGAGGGTGTTATGCTCAGTGAAATAAGCCAGGCAGAAAAAGACAAGTATCAAATGATTTCACTCATATGTGGAGTATGAGAACAAAGAAAAAAACTGAAGGAATAAAACAGCAGCAGACTCGCAGAACCCAAGAATGGACTAACCATTAACAAAGTGAAAGGGACCCGGGGATGGCGGGTGGGAAGCGAGGGATAATGGAAAAAAAGGGGCATTACGATTAGCAGACATAATATGCAGGTGGGGGCATGGGGAGGGCTGTACTACACAGTGAAGACAAGTAGTGATTCTATAGCATTTTACTACGCTGATGGACAGTGACTGTTATGGGGTATGTGGTGGGGACTTGATGATGGGGGTGTCTAGTAACCATAATGTTGCTCATGTAAATGTAGATTAATGATACCAAAATTAAAAAAAAGAAAACAATATACAAATGTTAATTTTTGACTGTAAACATCACTCATGATATAAATTTTATTTCTTTCCAAATCATAGATTTAAAAACTTTGCTTTTTCAAAACGTATAAACATATTTATTTTAAGAATAATTCATCAAGTATTAATTTCTTCATATTATTTACATTATATGCTTTTTATCTTTAACTACAGAGTGGAGGATTAAAGCAAAAACTAACACCTAAGCATGGTTCAGGTGAATCACAATCAATTGCAATTTTGGAGATTTATTTAAAATCAGATTTTGTTACTTTTTGGACTTAGTTTCTCCATGTGACAAATGCGACAGGGTAGGAAGACACTGTGATTTATTAAAGATGTGCTTTATTAAAATATCATTTTAACTGCTGCTAGCGCAATCAGCAGGATTTTAAATAAGAACTTTATTTTTCTTTCATCTAAAATTCTAAGCAAGTATGTTTGCTCTAATCCTCAGTTATCAGAGATCTAGGCTCCTATCTTGTTGCTCTGCTTCCATCCTGAACAGGCAGCTTCCATCTCATGGCCCAAAGGAGGCTGTTTCCGATCCTGCTGTCAATCACATTCTAGCCAGCCCGATCAATAAAATGGGAAATGGAATGCTGGCGTCTTCACTTTAAAATCACTATCCAGAAGATGTGCCCACGTAGTGTGATCTGTTCCATTAGCCAGATCTTTATCACAAAAAAAAAGTGAGAATGGATATGAGGGACAACTGAAATTTCTGTCACATATTGACATTATCAGAGTTTTAAGAAGATTTTGAAGAGCTTGTCTTGTTTAATAAGGAATATCAAGGGTAGCCAGAAATGGATACCTTTAATATTTATGAAATCTACGATTTTATAAGAAAAATGGTGTGTCTAAGAGATTCTTAGATATTAATTTATTCTCTTTCACTCTGCAGTTTATCTCTTATTGTCAATTATAATTTGACTCCTTTCATCTTTTGTCTATGCCACCACTGCTTTAGTAGTGTCATAGACCTGATATTTATTGTTCTGAAAAAACATTAATCTCATGAAGAGTAAAGTACTGTGCCATCATTAGTAGAAAGGGTATAACTGTGACAGTAACATGGTAGCACTGTCTTTCCTATTCTTCTTGGTTAAATCACTTAATTTTATTTTGACTTTTCCACCTGTTGAATGCTGAGCATAAATGCCTGAGCAGGTATATATTCTGTATATAATGAATATAGTAGAAAGCTACTACATAGAAAAAATAAAGATAAATACAAGCATTAATTAATTTGATGGGTTATTCTTAAAGTAAAAATTTATAGCCATCAATTATGTCTTGCCTACTATGGACTAGGCACTCTCAGATCCTTTAAATATATCTCATTTAATTTAGTCTTCACAATAAGCATATAGTGGATTTCACAGTTTCTCTATTTTAGAGTTGTGAAAACCAAGGATCAAGAGCGAGACGTCAGATGATCTACCCACAACACCGCTTCTACGATGCTCAGATTTTGCTATCTCAAGCTTCTGGGTATTTTGTCTTTTATACTTCTGAATATCTATCTGAACTGTTTCACTGCAGTAACTATGAAATTATGTCAGATACTCCTGAGAGGAATTAACTAAATAGGGACCTTTTCTAAGATTGATGATATTAAAATCGAATACTTCGGTACTTTCTCCTGAAGGCCACCCTTGTCACACTACTTTTGTCGTCACTGAATGACTGACAAGTGATATTGCTTAAAGTCCACTGCGCCATCTTTAACTGGAGCTCCCTTCCATCTTAGTCCACCCCGTTGCGAAGTCAGCGCTGACACCCAAGGGCAGCTCGGCGTGACTTCGGTCTGGGGTTAATGTTGGGGCCCATGAAGACATGGAGGTCGAATTCTCACTTCTGCAGAGTGTTACCTTGTAAGGTGGGCAAATATGCGTTGACACGGAAACCCAGAGATGGTTTCATCATGGCTAATAACAGTGCACCTAGCTGGTGAGTAAGTATAAGGCTTTAAACTTCAGTACTTCACTCTTCGTGAGATTAATGTTTTTTCAGAACAATAAATGTCAGATCTATGACACCTTTAAAGTTATGCTTCGGTGTGCTTCATGACTGTAGCTGTGACATGTCTTGCTAAACATGTTTGGCTTTTCACAACCAATAGATTCTGAAAGAAGGAGGACTCACAGTGGGTGCTGAGAAAGGACACATATTAATTTTGTAAAATCTAGCTAAGATTTATGTCCAGTTCTTCAGGAGGTGACACCAACAATTTTGCTATCCAGTCTTTACTCTCGTAAATGCTCAACAGTTGGGCAGGGGGCAGTGTTTTCTCTATTATCAGACTGTGCACTAAGCTTGATCTTTGTTTCTGACAAGAAAGCTAGAGAACGGCTCTCTGGCCCTTGTGGAGATTCTCTGAGGTAATGTACTTTAAAGAGTTCCTATCTAAATTAATCACAGTAGACTATATTATTTTCAAATAAGAACCCTGAAGATACAGTCATGAAACCTACTTAAAGAGCTTAGAGAGACAGTAAGATTCATTCATTCATTGGGTCATTCGTATACTATTTCTATTTATTCATTATCTCTGTCTTTCTCGAATAAATAACTCAATTAAAATATTTCTTGAGTATCAGATGCATGTGCGCCATTTTATTGGGTTTTGGGGAAGGTGAAAAAATAAATATCTTTTTATATTTTATAAATATTAGGCAGGGACTCTGCTCTCAAGGCATTTGTGTGAAGTTGATTCAGCCATACTAGAAAACAGAAAGTAGCCAGTGCCATGGGAAAGATACAGAGGCACTTCACTATGAAGGTTCAGAGGAGAAAGAGCAATTGCTACAAGAGTCAACTCTTTTAGAGAAGAGATGGCATAGGAGATGGGACTAAAAGATTAGAAGGATTTGGACAGAAAGATGGAGGGATGGGTGGTGTGTCTTGGGTAGAGAAGGCATGGAGGGGGAGAAAATATGGGCATATTTGAACAACAAGCATACTTAGTTTTTAATGTAGAATGAATGAATTCAGAAAGGGACAAAATGGGGAAAGCCAGATCACAAGAGCTTTCAGTTTATGCAGAGGCACTTTGACTTTAATTTGTAGACCAGGGACAGAGCTTGAAGGATTTTTAGAAGTAAATAATTCCAGAATGGTATTCTTTTATATATTTATCAGCTTTTCTGAGAGATAATTCACATTTCATTACCATTCACCAAATTAAAGTGTAAAATGCAGTGATTTTTTTTGTATCTACAATGTTTTGTAATTTTCAGATCATACATTTTGCACTGTTGTTAAATTTTTCTTAAGTGTTTTATTCTTCCTGAAGGTGTTATTAATGGATTGTTTTTTATTTCATTTTTGGATTGTTTATTACAAGTGTATAGAAATGTAATGGCCTAAAAATGAATTAAAGATTTGTATATAAGACCTGAAACCATAAACCTAAAAGAAACATAGGTAATAGGCTCCTTGCATCAATCTTAGTGATGATATTTTAGATTTGACCCCAAAACAAAAACAACAAAAGCAAAAATCAACAAGTGGGACTACATCAAACTAGCAGGCTTCTGTAGAGCAAAGTAAACCATCAACAAAATGAAAAGGCAATCTACTAATGGGAGAAAATATTTGCAAATTGTATATCTGATAAGGGGTTAATATCCAAGTACATAAAGAACTCATACAACTCAATTTAAAAAACAAATAGTGTGGTAGTATTTACAATAGCCACAATATGGAAGCAACCTAAGTGTCCATAGATGTATAAACGGACAAAGAAAATGTGGTATATATACATAAAGGAATATTATTCAACCATAAAAAGAATGAAACCTCGGAAAATAAATCTTAGAAGTCCTCATCACAGAAAAAAATATTTTTGGTGACAGATGTTTGGAGTATGGTGACAGATGTTAACTAGACTTATTATGGTGATCATTTCATAATACACACAAATGTCATATCATTGTTACACACCTGAAACTAATATCTTACATGTCAATTATACCTCAATAAAAATTTTTTTTAAATGAAATCTTGCCATTTCAGACAACATGGATGGAACTTGAAGGTATTATACTAAGTGAAATAAGCCAGACAAAGACAAATACCATATGATCTCACTTATATGCAAACCTAAAAAAAAAAAAGACAAAAAAAACAAGTTCATACAGAGAATAGACTGGTGGTTGCCAGAGGTAGGGGGTGGGGGGAGTTGGTGTAAGAGATCAAAAGGTACAAACTTCCAGCTATAAAATAAATAAGTCATGGGAATATACGGTACACCATGGTAACTATAGCTGGTAATACTGTACAACATATTTCAAAGTTGCTAAGAGAGTAGATTTTAAAAGTTCTCATAAAGGTAAAAAAGAGAAATAAAATAGAATTTTGTGTATTAATTTCGTATCTTGAAAGCCTGCTAAACTCATTGATTGTTAATAGTTTTTTATTTTTTTCCTCAGTATTTTCTATAGACAAAATCATGTCTTCTGCAAATTACAGTATTTTTATTTCTTCTTTTCCAATATGGATGCCTTTATTTCACTTTCTTGCCTAACTGCTGCGGTTAAACTTCCAGTAAAAGACTGAACAGAAATAGCAACAGAAAACTTCCTGGTCATGTTTCTCACCACTAAGCTTGGTGTTAGTTGGTTTTCCATAGATGCCATTTATTAGGTTTAAGACATACTCACCTATTCCTAGTTTGTTGAATACATTTATTATGAAGGTCATTCTGATGTCTACATAAAAGAGATTATAAATTGAAGATAACATGTCATGCAAA
>JAQQAC010020790.1:12596990-12775236 GCA_029783875.1 Phataginus tricuspis
AAAAGGAGAGTGGGTTAAAATCTCTGCTTGACTCTCATGGTTATGTGACCTTGTCCAAGCAACTCAGCTTCTTTTTGGCCACATTTCTTTAGCTATAAAAGGTAGAAAATAGCAATAACTGTCACACAGCTTTTCTGCGAATATTAAATGCATTATTATATGTAATGCCCTTTAAACAATGCTTAGCTCTGAGTTTTACCTGCAATTGTCATTATGTCAAAAGAACCTACTTTTTCCTTAGTTTATGAACAGATGAAAATGTATAATATAGTCATCAAATTGGTATTTTCCAGCCAATGATGGATATATAAATAATTTTCTAACCACAATCAAATGGGTAATGCATTGACTATATTGGTACAAAATATTATTTATCATAGATGAGGTAGGGAACACATCTTTTGAAATGATATATTCATGTTTTTAGAGAAACAGCATATTTCCTTATTCAGAACCACAACTGTTAATGAGCGCACAGTACAAAATAAAGACTCAGAAATTTTTACAAACAGGTATCCAGTGAATATACATAAAATTTGGCTTCATAGAGCAAAAACGCATATTAAATAAATCTAATCAAACACAAACATAGCTAAATTGTCTCACACTTGCCTAAGACATGCACACACCTGCTGAACAAGAGGAATAAAATGTCTCCAGGAAACTACTGCAATTAATCAGCTTCACCAGTGTCTTATTTTTGAACTTTTCTTTTATCCAAATACAAAGTAGGATATAATTAGAAATTAGAATGTAGGGATACCATAAACTATTTTAATTGAAATGCTACATTTAGTCCTAAACACATCCACTGTGTTCACATGCCTGTTTAATAATGTAGAGTAACACTTTAATAAATATATTTAAATATTATTCTGAAATAACAGTTTGTGTAATGGACTAAATAAAGCCTATAATGCCCAGAAAAAAGAAGGCATATTATAAAAAAATAAAATTCAGTCATTTATCTATACTTTTCACTGATGAGTGTAAATTGTTATTTTCATCTCAAACTAATAGGGATTATAACGTTAACATGTTTTCAACAATAGGTCAAACTTCCATCCTAGTTTTAGGTACAAATTTTGACAATTTTAATCCAGTTTGAAAAGCTTAAACAAAAATGGCATGCTGAATAAGTTAACTTATGTCATGCACTTTTTGTCTAATGATATTGCATCTGAACAGAATACATGATCCATATATGATACAGTTTTAGCATTTCAAATTTCCAATTATACTTAATGAAATTTTATAACAGAAATACTGAGATTGAAGAGTAACTAAGTAAACACTGCTATTGGAAATAAAGGGAATAAAAATGGTTCAACTTTCTATAAGCAGTTTAGAATCAGATTTTAAGAACTGTAAAAACTATACATTATTTGACCCAAGACCTTTATATTTAGGAATCTATATTATAAAAATTATCGGAGACATTGATGATAATACAAGCTCAAAACCACTTAGAAATTATAAGGGCAGAGAAAAAGATGGTGGAATAGGAACGCAAGATGGAAACCTCTTCCTGAAAACACATAAAGGAAAAATCTACAGCAAATACAACTAAACCTGAAAATGAGCTGAAGACTGCTGAATAGACCACATATACCTGGGGAAGAAGAGAACACCACACAGAAAAGTGTAAAGTGGCAGAGCTGTGACCTATCCTACAGGCAGGAGAAAGATGAATAGAGTGGGGAGGTAGTAGGGGTCCAGGAATTCTGCACACCTGGCCCTGGAGATCTGCTCCAAGAGCATGAGTCCACATTACACTGGGTCCTAGTGATTAGTAGGGCTGGATACCAAGGACAGGTGGAACACTCTGGAAGGCTCACACTCCAGCCACTTGTGGAGGGCAGGAACGTTCCACCATGTTCTGAGACCCAAAGCAGAGGTAGCAGTTTGAAAGATTTGCCAGCAGTGGGAAGTGTGCCGGAGGGGCAAGGGTTGGCTGGAGCTCCCTCCTCAGGAGAAAGGGCAGATGGACATACCTCCCTAATCCTCCCTTGGCCCAAAAGGTTAGGAACTCTCAGGAGCCTCAGTCACTCCATCTCCCTCTCTGGTAACTCATCTCTTAGGTGCCTCTCTGAGTGCACTGCTAAGGAGACAGACACCTCACTCAGTCCAGAAGCAGCGTCACACTTTGCTGCCTGGCAGGAAGAAGGAGACTCCCCCACCTTTCTCTGCACTCTTTCAGCTGTACTGGGGAGGTGCCCACAGGAGCCAGCTCTGAAAGCACCTTCCTCCTCAAGGTGTCCAAGCCCTCTGTTGCACATTTTAATTTGCCTCAGAGCAGAACAATGGCCCCGATCATTCCATTAAACCTGCAAGCCTGCCATCACTGTAGGGCAGACAGATAGTAGCCCCGTGGACAGTGATCACAGTGGAGTCCTCTGCTCTGATCACAAAGGTGGCCGAGGCAATCAGGCACTGCTGAAAAATCAAGACAACTATTAGTAGAGAGAAAGGCAGAGCTGCCTATTACCCACCACCAAAAACTGGGGCTCCGGCAAAGCAGAACCAGGCACTGGAGAGTAAAGAGCCTTGAGATTCTAGGCACCACAGGGTGCCTCCTTCATAAAACTATTACTCTCTTGGCCAGGAAGCATAATAGATGCATTTAATACAAAGGAAGAAACACGGAAATTCTGACAAAATTAGGAGGCAGAGGAATGTGCCCCAAACAAAACCACAGGACAGAACACCAGAAAAAGGGCTAAAGGAAATGGAGACCACCAATCTTCTTGATAAATATTTCAAGTAAAAGGCATAAATATTCTCACTGATTCTCAGAAAAGTATTGAAATTCTCATGAAGGATTTCAACAAAGAGATAGAAGAGCTGAAAAAGAGCCACTCAGAGCTGAAGAAAACAGTAACTAAAATGAAACATACAATAGAGGGAATAAAAGGCAGAGTGCTACAAGTAGAGGAGACAATAAGATGGAAATTAGAGAACAAGAACACCATGAAGCTGAGAAACAGAGAGAAAAAAGGATCTCTAGGAATGAAAGAATGACAAGAGAGCTGTGTGACCAACCCAAATGAAACAATATTCACATAATAGGGGTACCAGAAAGAAAAGAGAGAGACAAAGGGATAGAAAGTCTCTTTGACTTCCCCAATCTGGGGAAGGAAATAGACACTCAGTTCATGGAAGCACAGAGAGCCCCTAACAAAAAGCACACCAGCAAGACAACACCAAGACATATAATAATTAAAATGACAAAGATCAAAAATAAGGAGAGACTGTTGAAAGCAGCCAGAGAGAGAAAAAAAGAGTACTTAAAAAGGAAACCTGTTCAGGCTATAAGCAGACTTCTCAGCAGAAACTTTATAGTTCAGAAGGGAATGGCATGAAATATTTAATGTATTGAAACAGAAGGACCTTCAGCTAAATCCTCAACCCAGGAAAATTATCATTCAAATTTGAAGGAGGGATCAAACAACTTCCAGATGAAAGAAGGCTCAAAGAATTTATAATAACTAAACCAGTATTCCTGGATATGTTAAAGGGACTACTGTAGATGGAAATGTTACTAAGGCTAAATAGCTTTCACCAGTGAAAATAAACCCACAAGAAAGGTAGTAGACCAACTAGTTACCAAGCAAGTACAAATTTAAAACAAAAGAAGAAGAATCAACTCTACACAGAATTAGTCAAGGGATACACAAAAAGTGCAGATGAATAAAGTATGGAGGAGGAAGAAGAGAAAATGTACACTTAGGTTGTGTTTAAAATAGAGCAATCAGCAACTTAATATAGACTGTTATATAGTCAGGAAGCTATCCATGAACCTTTGGTAACCACAAAACTAAAGTCTATAATAGATATACAAAAAAATTAAAAATGAGAAATACAAGCACAACACTGAAAAAAAGATAAATTATCAAGAGAAGAGTATAAGAGAGGAAGAAAGGAACAGAGAGGAGCTATAAAAACAACCAGGAAACAATTAATAAATGGAAGTAAGTATATACTTATCAATAATTACCTTAAATGTAAATGGACTGAATGTACCAATCAAAAGACAGAGTGGAAGAATGGATAAGGAAACAAAACCTATCTATCAGCTGCCTACAAGAGAATCATTTTGGACCCAAGACATATACAGACTAAAAGTGAAGGGATGCAAAAAGATATTTAATGCATAAAAATAGGGAGAAAAAAGCAGGGGTAGCAGTACTTATATCACACAAAACAGATTTCAATAAGTAAGTAACAAGAGACAAAAAAGGACATTACATAATTATAAAGGGATCAGTCCAACAAGAGGATATAACCATTATAAATATCTAGGCACTCAACATAGGAGCATCTAAATATGTAAAACAAATACTAACAGAATAAAAGGGGGAAATAGAATGCAACACATTTATTTTAGGAGACTTAACACACCACTCACATCTATAGACAGATCAACCAAACAGAAAATAAATAAGGAAATAGAGACATTGAACAACACATTAGATCATATGGAATTAACAGATATCTACAGAACATTCAACCTAAAAGCAGCAGGACACACGTTTTTCTCAAGTGTACATGGAACATTCTCCAGAATAGATCACACACTAGGCCACAAAAAAAGCCTCAATAAATTCAAAAATATTGAAATTGTATCAAGCACCTTCTCAGACCACAGTGGTCTGAAACTAGAAATAAATTATACAAAAAAACAAAAAAGCCCACAAACACATGGAGGCTAAACAACATTCTTCTAATTAATCAATGGATCAATGAGTAAATTAAAACAGAAATTGATCAATACATGGAGACACATGAAAACAAAACCCAATTGCCCAAAACCTGTTGGACCCTGCAAAGGCAGAGAAGTAAAAAGCAGTAGAGGCTCACCTCAAGAAACAAGAATAATCCCAGAGAAACATCCTCAACTCACAATTAAAGAAACCAGAAAAAGAAGAATAAATGAAACCCAAAGTTAATAGAATGAGGGTGTAAGTCCAGGGAGAGGAAATCCAGTGCAAAATACCTCTAAAAACTGAAATCAGTCAAAGGGAGAAATAAAGTTTAAAATCTGTTTACTGCTTACAAATGGCAGTCTAGGCCCTCTCTCTTTCCTGCTCCAGCAGAAGCAAAACCAGCCCTCCCCCTCACCTCTCAGGTACAAATAAGCCCTCCATTGCCCAGGTAATTACCCACTGATATGGAGGTGAACTTTTCTCCACCCTTGAGGAATGATGCAAATGCACTAAAGCCATACTTCTTTCCACCTCTGAACGCCTATTGATATGCAGATGTACTAAAGCCAGGCTAGATATTACAGAAATATTACAATTTTAGCCACAGAGGGATATAGTAAAGATCAATGCAGAAATAAATAAAATAAACAATAGAAAAAAATCAATGAAACCAGAAGCTGGTTCTTTGAAAAAATCAACAAAATAGATAAACCGCTGGCCAGATTTACCAAGAAAAAAGAGGATGTACATTTATAAACAGAATCAGAAACAAAGAAAGAATAAGCACAATGGATACTACAGAATTACAAAGAATCATTAGAGAGTACCATGAAAAATTACCTGCCAATAAATTGGACAACCTAGAAAAATGGACAACATCCTAGAAAACTACAACCTTCCAAGACTGACCCAGGAAGAAACAGAAAATCTGAATAGACCAATTACCAGTGATGAAATTGAATTGGCAATCAAAAAACTCCCAACAAAAGAGGTCCAGCACAAGATGGCTCCACAGCTGAATTCTACCAAACAATTCAAGAAGAGCTAATACCCATCCTTCTTAAAGTATTCCAAAAAGTAGAAGGGGAGGGAATACTTCCACTCATTCTATGAAGACAGCATCACTCTAATACAAAAAACAGACAAAGATACTTCAAAAAAAGAAAATTTTACACTAATATCCCTGATGAATATAGATACAAAAATCCTCAACAAAATATTAGCAGACTGAATTAAAAAATACATCAAAAGGATCATCCATCACAATCAAATGGGATTTATTTCAAGGCTGCAAGAATGGTACTATATTCATAAATCAATCAAGGTCATACACCACATTAACAAAAGGAAGGATAAAAACCTCTGGTCATCTCAAAAGATGCTGAAAAAGCGTTTGACAAAATTCAATATCTATTCATGATAAAATCTCAACAATATGGGTATGGAAGGTACATACCTCAACGTAATAAAGATCGTATATGACAAACCCACAGCTAACATCATACTTAATAGTGAAAAGTTGGAAGCTTTTCCTCTAAGATCAGAAAAAAGACAAGGATGTCCACTCTCACCACTTTTATTCAAATTAGACTGGAGGTTCTAGCCATGGCCATCAGATAAAACAAAGAAATAAAAGGCATCCAAATTGCTAAGAAAGAAGTTAGACTGTTGCTATTTGCAGATGTCATGATATTACACATAGAAAACTCTAAAGACTACACCAAAAAGCTATTAGAACTAATAACTGTACTCATCAAAGTTGCAGGATACAAAATTAATACACAGAAATCTATTGCATTCCTACAGCAACAAACTAGAAGAAAGAACAGGAAAACAACTCCATTTACAATTGCATCAAAAAGAATAAAATACCTAGGAATAAACCTAACCAAGGAAGTCAAAGACCTGTACTCTGAAAACTGTAAGACACTCATGAGAGAAATTAAAGAAGACACCTATAAATAGAACTCTATCTCATTCTCTAGGATAGAAAGAATCAGTATTGTCACAATGGCCATCCTGCCCAAAGAAATTTACAGATTCAATGAAATTCCTATCAAAATGCCAACACTATTTTTCAATGAACAAGAACAAATAGTTCTGAAATTCATACAGAACCATGAAAGATCCCAAATAGCCAAAGCAATCCTCAGAAAGAAGAACAAAGCTGGGGGAATTACATTCACTGACCTCAAACTACATGACAAAGCTACAATAACCAAAACAGTATGGTACTGGCACAAGAACAGACCCATAGATCAATGGAACAGACTAGAGAGAACAGATATAAACACATGCACATATGGTCAATTAATATATGATAAAGGAGCCATGAATATACAATGGGGAAAAGACAGCCTATTCAATAACTGGTTGGGAAACCAGACAGCTACATGTTAAGAGAATGAACTGGATTACTGTCTAACTCCATACACAAAAGCAAACTCAAAATGGATCAAAGACCTGAAAGTAAGTCATGAATCTATAAAACTTTTGGAGGAAAACATAGGCAAAAACCTCTTGAATATAAGTATGAGCAATTTTTTCCTGGACACATCTCCTTAGGCAAGGGAAACAAAATAAAAATCGAATAAATGGGACCACATGAAACTAAAAAGCTTCTGTACTGCAAAGGACACCATCAGCAGGTCAAAAAGGCATCCTTCAGTATGGGAGACTATATTCATAACTGACTTATCTGATAAGAAGGTAATATCCAAAATATATAAAGAGCTCATAAGCCTCAACACCCAAAAAGCAAATAACCCGATTAAAATATGTGTGGCAGACCTAAACAGACATTTCTCCAAAGAAGAAACACAGATGGTCAACAGGCACTAATCATCAGGGAAATGCAAATCAAAACCACAGTGAGCTATTACCTCACACCAATTAGAATGGCAACTATCCAAATGACAAGAAATAAGAAACATTGGCAAGGATGTGAAGAAATGAGAAACCTCCTATGCTGTTGGTGGTAATGTACATTGGTGCAACCACTGTGCAAAGTAATACAAAACTTCCTCCAAAGGCTAAAAATAGAAATACCATTTGGTCCAGTAATTCCACTTCTAGGAATTTACCCAAAGAAAACAAAATTCCTGATTCAAAAAGATACATGCACCCCTATGCTCATTGATGTATTATTTACAAAGGCAAGATATGGAAGCAACCTAAGTGTCCATTGATAGATGAGTGGATGAAGAAGATGTGGTACATATCAATATATACACAATGGAATATTATTCAGCCATAAAAAGAAAAGAAATCCAGCCATTTACAGCAACATGGATGGATCTAAGGGTATTACACTCTGTGAAATAAGCCAGGCAGGGAAAGACAAATACCATGATTTCACTTATTTCTGGAATATAAAAACAAAACAAAAAAGAATGAACAAAACAGCTGTAGACTCATAGACACTGAGAAGCGTCTAGTGGTTACTAAGGGGGAGGGGCTAGGATGGGTGGGGAACGAGGGGGATGGGAATAAAGGGGCACAATATATCTCAATCATAATATAGTTTGGTCATGGGGACAGCAGTACAGCATGGGGAATATAGTCAATGATTCTCTAACATCTTTCTATGCTGACACATAGTGGAGGGGGTGAGGATTTAATAATATGGGTAACTGTTTAACCACTGTGTTTTACAACTGAAACCAATATAAGATTATATATCAATGATCCTTCAATAAAAAATTAAAAAACAAAAACAAAAAATTTGACCATGGTCATGTATTTGAAGTCATATTCATGTAATTTTAGTTTGCATTTCCCTGATGTCTAGTGGTGTGGAGCACCTTTTCACCATGTTTTTATTCACCATGTATAGACTTCTTTTGTGAAGTTTGTATTTTTTCTATTAAAAAAATTTTGTCTCAATCTGAGAAAAATATCATAATATAAAAAGAATATTTTATGTATTTATAATACACATTTTAAATATAATCTTATGTATAAATACCTACAATTTATTAAAGTTGTAATTAACCTGTATATCCCAAAATAGGGACTTTATAGTACAGCAATATAATAGAATATTTAGCAACCACTAAGTAATGGTTCACTTGAAGAATTTTCACTGACTTAAAATGTTCACAATATAAATTTAAGACAAAGAGAGACACAAAACCATAAAATTTCCCTATTTTATTACATTCATGTATTTTTATCTGCTCATGTTTTCTCAGTTGTGGTTGGCTATAACATACCTTTATTCTGAAGCCTAGGTCTCTTCAAGTACATGTCATGTGATAATGCAAAATCTGTACTCACTAGACAGTCAACTAAGGAAATTATAATATTAAAGGAAACGTCCCAAAACCCTAATCTTGCACTGAGTAAAAATCTCCTTCCCTCTCAACTTATTTTTAATACACCTTCCTTTCTTTAGTCTAAAACCCCAAAAAGGTATGATTAGGATCTATGTCTCCCATCTTCTCTTATGTCCCTTATTCTTCCTATTTCTTTGACTTTTAGTACCATATCTTCCTACCATTTTCATCCCCCTATTCCGGAACCACTCTAGACCCCTATATCTCAATGAATGATAGTGTTACCCATCAAAGAGGCATGCCAGGAATCTAGGAATCATCATTTAACATCTCTTTTTTCTTCTTCTACATCCATCTCTACCTAGTAATTTTGATTCTTTCTTCTGTCAGCTCCATGCACACCTCAATTTCTATTGACCTCAATATCCTACTACAAGTAAAAATCATTACCTTCTGCTTGTACTACTGCTATACCCTCCTAATCGTTCCTCCGGCATCTACATTTGCTTGCCACTAATTCATTCCATATTTTGCAGAGTGCTCTTTTGAAAGCCTTTGTTCTGTGAGGCTCTCCTTACCTAACTCCTGCCTCACCTCATACTGTTTCCCTCCTCACTCTCTGTGCTGACCCATATTGACTTTTTTCCCTCTTCTCTTAAGGGCGTCAGGACCTAGAATGACTTCCTTCATTGTTTCTGATTCACTTTGACTTATTCTTCAGATCTGAGCTCAGATGTGATTTCCTGAAGGGAGCCTTCCTGAAATTGGTCAGATTAGATGAGGTCCTCGCACTATACTTGTCTTCACAGCATAAAATACAGCTTACTATTATATTTATGTAATTTTTTTCTTTAATATATAATATACTGTTAAGTTTGAGAAAATAAACAAAATAGATAAACCGCTAGTCAGACTTACCAAGAAAAAAAGCAAGTCTACACACATAAACAGAATCAGAAATGAGAAAGGAAAAATCACTACAGACACCACAGAAATACAAAGAATTATAAGATACTACTATGAAAAATTATATGCTAACAAACTGGATAACCTAGAAGAAATTGGCAACTTTCTAGAAAAATACAACCTTCCAAGGCTGACTCAGGAAGAAACAGAAAATCTGAATAGACAAATTACCAGCAAAGAAATTGAATTGGTAATCAAAATCTACCTAAGAACAAAACACCTGTTCCAGATAGTTTCACTGCTGAATTTTATCAAACATTTAGTGAAGACCTCATACCCATCCTCCTTAAAGTTTTCCAAAAAATAGAAGGGGAGGGAATACACCCAAACTCATTCTACGAGGCCAACATCACTGTAATACCAAAACAAGGCAAAGACACGACAAAAAAATTAAAATTACAGACCAATATCCCTGATGAACATAGATGCAAAAATACTCAACAAAATATTAGCAAACCGAATTAAAAAATACATCAAAAAGATCATCCATCATGATTGAGTGCGATTCATCCCAGGGATGCAAGGATGGTACAACATTTGAAAATCCATCAACATCATCCACCACATGAACAAAAAGGAGGACAAAACCCACATGATATTCTCCATAGATGCTGAAAAAGCATTCAACAAAATTAAACAACCATTCATGATAAAAACTCTCAACAAAATGGGTATAGATGGCAAGTACCTCAGCATAATAAAGGCCATGTATGACAAACCCACAACCAACATTATACTTAACAGCAAGAAGCTGAAAGCTTTTCTTGGAAAATAGGGACCAAGACAGGGATACCCACTCTCCCCACTATTATTCAACATAGCTCTAGAGGTCCTAGCCACGGCAATCAGACAACATAAAAAAATAAAAGGCATCCAGGGGGAGTTCCGGGAAGATGGTGGCGTGAGCAGGGCTGTGGAAATCTCCTCCCAAAACCATATATATCTATGAAAATACAGCAAATACAACTATTCCTAAAAGAGAGACCAGAATATACAGGACAGTGCACAGCCTGCATCTGCACCTGAGAGGACTCGGCAACTTGCAAGGCAGGTAAGATATGGAGCCGCGTCCCGGCGGGGACCCTAGCACTCCCCCACCCGAGCACACCGGTGGGAGGAGAGGATTCAGAGCTGGGAGGGAGTGGAAGTACACCCCGTGAAATAACCAGCCCTGGTGATCTGCGCCAGGAGCGCTGACACACATCACGCGGTGTATCGGATATTGGAGAGGCAGAAGGTGCAGGTTTTGAGCTGGGAACACATCCGGGTCCTTGCGGTAGGCTCCCCGGGACAAAAGAAAAGCATGCGCTTTTTTTGGTGGTCTTAAAGAGACAAGGGCCCAGGATCGTCCCAGCACACTCGGCACAGCAGGCTGGGAGTCCTGAGGAAACTGAGACTTCACACAGAGAACAACAGCCTCCCATTTGTTCCCGCCCCGGCCAGAGCTACAAACGGCCCTGCAGAGCTGCGTGGCCGCAGCTGTGGAATAGTGGAGCAGCAGCGCCACCTACAGCATCCTTACAGAATCTACTCGCAGTGGGCAATTCTGGGGGGGGGGGGTTCTTTCTTTTCTTTCTTTTCTTTCTTTTTTCCCCTTTTCTTCCTCTTCTTACCTTTTTGTTTTGTTTTGGTTTGTTTTTTTTTGTTTTTGGTGCTTTTTTTTTTCAAGTCTTAAAGAGACAGGCTGACATACATGGCACCTCCCAGGGACCACTTCTATCACCATCAAAAGACAGAGGAATATGGTACAGACAAAGCTCACCCAGACCCAGACAACACCAGAGAGTGAGCCTGAAGGGATGGAAATGCACAATCTTCCTGAAAAAGAATTCAGAATAAAAGTCATAAACATGCTGATGGATCTACAGAGAAATATGCAAGAGCTGAGGGAGAAAGTGAGGGAAGTCAGGAAAGACAATGCAGAAATGAGACAAGGCACCGATGGGCTTAGCAGCAGACTGGATGGGATGCAAGAGACTGTTAATGCAATAGAAATCAGAGAACAGGAATACAGAGCAGCTGAGGGAGAGAGAGATAAAAGGATCTCTAGGAATGAAAGAATATTAAGAGAATTGTGTGACCAATCCAAACGGAACAATATTTGCATTATAGGAGTACCAGAGGAAGAAGAGGGAGAAAAAGGGATAGAAAGTGTCTTTGAAGAAATAATTGCTGAAAACTTCCTCACACTGGGGAAGGAAATAGTCTCGCAGTCCACGGAAGCCCACAGATCTCCCAACACAAGGACCCAAGGAAGACAACACCAAGACACATAATAATTAAAATGGCAAAGATCAAAGATAAGGACAGAGTATTAAAGGTAGCTAGAGAGAGAAAAAATATCACCTACAAAGGAAAACCCATCAGACTATCATCAGACTTCTCAACAGAAAACTTACAGGCCAGAAGACAATGGCATGATATATTTAATGTAATGAAACAGAAGAGCCTCAAACCAAGAATACTGTATCCAGCACAATTATCATTTAAATATGACAGAGGGATTAAACAATTTCCAGACAACTGAAAGCTGAGAGAATTTGCCTCACATAAACCACCTCTACAGGACATCTTAAAGGAACTGCTCTAGAACGGAAGCACCCCTAAGGCTAAAAAGATGTCACCAGAGAAAATAAAATCATAGCAAAGAAAGCAGACCATCCAAATAACTAAAGACAAAGAATAAAACACCTAGTATATAAAGAATGGAGGAGGAAGAATAAGAAGGGAGAGAAATAAAGAAACATCAAACTGTCTTTACAATACCTTAACAAGAAAGTAAACTTAGATTGTTAGATAGTAAAGAAGCAATCCTTGAACCTTTGGTAACCACAAATCTAAAGCCAGCAACGGCAATAAGTACATATCTATAGATAATCACCATAAATGTAAATGGACTGAATGCACCAATCAAAAGACACAGAGTAACAGAATGGATAAAAAAGCAAGACCCTTCTATATGCTGCCTACAAGACACTCACCTCAAACCCAAAGATATACACAGACAGAAAATTGAAGGGATGGAAAAAGATATTTCATGCAAACAACAAAGAGAAAAGAGCAGGTGTTGCAGTACTTGTATCAGACAAAATAGACTTCAAAACGAAGAAAGTAGCAATAGATTAAGAAGGACATTACATAATGATAAAGGGGTCAATCCAACAAGAGGATATAACCATTATAAATATATATGTACCCAACACAGGAGTGTCAGCATATGTGAAACAAATACTACAGAATTAAAGGAGGAAATAGACAGCAATGCATTCATTTTAGGAGACTTCAACACACCACTCACTCCAAAGGACAGATCAACCAGACAGAGAATAAGTAAAGACACAGAGGCACTGAACAACACACTAGAACAGATGGACCTAACAGATATCTACAAAACTCTGCACCCAAGAGCAACAGGATACACATTCTTCTCAAGTGCACATGGAACATTTTCCAGAATAGACCACATACTAGGCCACAAAAAGAACCTCAGTAATTTCAAAAATATTGAAATACTACCAACCAACTTCTCAGATCACAAAGGTATAAAACTAGAAATAAATTTTAGAAAGAAATCAAAAAGGCTCACAAATACATGGAGACTTAACAACATTCTCCTTATGAATCAATGGGTTAAAGACCAAATCAAAACAGAAATCAAAGAATATATGGAGACTAATGACAACAACAACACAAAGCCACAACTTCTTTGGGACGCAGCAAAGGCAGTTCTAAGAGGAAAGTATATTGCAATCCAGGCCTATTTAAAGAAAGAAGAACATTCCCAAATGAATAGTCTAAAGGCACAATTACTGAAATTGGAAAAAGAAGAACAAATGAGACCCAAAGTCACAAGAAGGAGGGACATAATAAAGATCAGAGAAGAAATAAATAAAATTGAGAAGAATAAAACAATAGAAAAAATCAATGAAGCCAAGAGCTGGTTCTTTGAAAAAATAAACAAAATAGATAAACCCCTAGCCAGACTCATTAAGAGAAAAAGAGAGTCTACACACATAAACAGAATCAGAAATAAGGAAAAATAACGACAGACCCCACAGAAATACAAAGAGTTATAAGAGAATATTATGAGAATCTATATGCTAACAAGCTGGAAAATACAGAAGAAATGGACAACTTCTTAGAAAAATACAACCTTCCAAAACTGACCAAACAAGAAACAGAAGAACTTAACAGACCAATCACCAGCAATGAAATTGAAGCGGTAATCAAAAAACTATCCAAGAACAAACCCCCTAGACCAGATGGATTCACCTCTGAATTCTACCAGACATATAGAGAAGAAATAACACCCATTCTCCTTAAAATTTTCCAAAAAATAGAAGAGGAGGGAATACTTCCAAACTCATTCTATGAAGCCAGCATCACTCTAATACCAAAACCTAGCAAAGACCACACCAAAAAAGAAAATTACAGACCAATATCCCTGATGAACATAGATGCAAAAATACTCAACAAAATATTAGCAAACCGAATTCAAAAATACATCAAGAGGATCATACACCATGATCAAGTGGGATTCATCTCAGGGATACAAGAATGGTACAACATTCGAAAATCCATGAACATCATCCACCACATCAACAAAATGAAGAACAAAAACCACATGATCATCTCCATAGATGCTGAAAAAGCATTTGACAAAATTCAGCATCCATTCATGATTAAAACTCTCAACAAAATGGGTATACATGGCAAGTACCTCCACATCATAAAGGCCATATATGACAAACCCACAGCTAACATCATACTTAACAGCGAGAAGCTGAAAGCTTTTCATCTAAGATCGGGAACAAGACAGGGATGCCCACTCTCTCCACTGTTATTCAACATAGTACTGGAGGTCCTAGCCACAGCAATCAGACAAAACAAAGACATACAAGGCATCCAGATTGGTAAAGAAGAAGTCAAATTGTCACTATTTGCTGATACATCATATTGTATATTAAAAAAACCCTAAGGACTCCACTCCAAAACTACTAGAAATAATATGGGAATTCAGCAACGTTGCAGGATACAAAATTAATACACAGAAATCTGTTGCTTTCCTAAACACTAACGGTGAGCTAACAGAAAGAGAAATCACAAAAATAATTCCATTCACAATTGCATCCAAATGAAAAAAATACCTAGGAATAAACCTAACGAAGGAAGTGAAAGACCTATACTCTGAAAACTACAAGGCACTCCTAAGAGAAATTAAAGAGGACACTAACAAATGGAAATTCATCACATGCTCTTGGCTAGGTAGAATAAATATTGTGAAAATGGCTATACTACCTAAAGCAATCTACAGATTCAATGCCATCCCTATCAAAGTACCAACAGCTTTCTTCAATGAACTGGAACAAATAATTCTAAAATTCATATGGAACCACAAAAGACCCCGAATAGACAACACAATCCTGAGGAGGAATCAAACAGGGGGAATTACGCTCCCTGACTTCTAACTCTATTACAAAGCCACAGTAATCAAGACAATTTGGTACTGGCACAAAAACAGACCCACAGACCAGTGGAACAGAATAGAAAATCCAAACATTAACCCAAACATTTACAGCCAGTTAATATTTGATAAAGGAACCTTGGATATACAATGGGGAGATGACAGCCTCTTCAGCAACTGGTGTTGGCAAAACTGGACAGCTACATGTAAGAGAATGAAACTGAACTACTGTCTAACCCCATACACAAAAGTCAACTCAAAATGGATCAAAGGCCTGAATGTAAGTCGTGAAACCATTAAACTCTTAGAAAAAAACATAGGCAAAAATCTCTTGGACATAAACATGAGCGACTTCTTTATGAACATATCTCCCCGAGCAAGGGAAACAAAAGCAAAATGAACAAGTGGGACTATAACAAGCTGAAAATCTTCTGTACAGCAAAGGACACCATCAGTAGAACAAAAAGACATCCTACAGTATGGGAGAATATATTCATAAACGACGTATCAGATAAGGGGTTGACATCCAAAATATATAAAGAACTCCTGCACCTCAACAAACATAAAGTAAATAATCCAATAAAGAAATGGGCAGAGGACATGAATTTATACTTCTCCAAAGAAGAATTTCAGATGGCCAACAGGCACATGAAAAGATGCTCCATATCACTAATAATCAGAGAAATGAAGATTAAAACCACAATGAGATATCACCTCACACCAGTGAGGATTGCCAACATCCAAAACACAAACAACAACAAATGTTGGCGAGGATGTGGATAAAAGGGAACCCTCCTACACTGTTGGTGGGAATGCAAATTAGTTCAACCATTATGTAAAGCAGTATGGAGGTTCCTCAAAAAACTCAAAATAGAAATACCATTTGACCCAGGAATCCCACTCCTAGGATTTACCCTAAAAATGCAGCAGCGCAGTTTGAAAAACATATGCACCCCTATGTTTATCGCAGCACTATTTACAATAGCCAAGAAATGGAAGCAACCTAAGTGTCCATCAGTAGATGAATGGATAAAGAATATGTGGTACATATACACAATGGAATATTATTCAGCCATAAGAAGAAAACAAATCCTACCATTTGCAACAACATGGATGGAGCTAGAGAGTATTATGCTCAGTGAAATAACCCAAGCCGAAAAAGACAACTATCAAATGATTTCACTAATCTGTGGAGTATAAGAACAAAGAAAAAAACTGAAAGAACAAAACAGCAGCAGACTCACACAACCCAATAATGGACTAATAGTTACCAAAGGGAAAGGGGCTGGAGAGGATGGGTGGGAAGGGAGGGACATGGGGGGAAAAGGGGCGTTACGATTCACAGATGTAATGTTGGGGGGGCATGGAGAGGGCTGTACAACTCAGAGACGAGAAGTAGTGACTCTGTAGCATTTCACTACGCTGATGGACAGTAACTGTAATGGGGTTGGTGGGGGGGACCTGATGAAGGGGGTCATTTAATCACCATAAGATTGCACATGTAATTGTAGATTAATGATACCAAAATAAACTATAAAAAAATATATGATTCACAGAATTCAAACTGATCCCACTAGGCAAAAATATGCAGCCAAATTCAGAAGATGCTTTGGAACCCTGTAGAAGCTCAGTCAGCATTTCCAAGGATAAATACAAGTTTAAGATCATTAAAATGATCTTAGAGAAAGTAAATAGTTATTGTGAAATAGATACAGATATTAATTTGTATTTCAGTGTTTGGTGTTATGGGACCATAGACTCCTCTGGGCTTCTTAGTTTGAGGATATTGACAAGTCTGAGAAAATCATCTATAAATATTTAAAGTACATGTGTGTAATTGTAAATTTTGGGGTCCAAATCAAGGTTAAGATAAAAATGGGTATCCTTTATTCAAGCAAGAATTGAATGCCTGCATATGTGAAAAATAAATTCTTTATTCTATACTTACAAAAAAAAAGGCATCCAGATTGGTAAGGAAGAAGTCAGACTGTCCCTGTTTGCAGAAGACAAGATATTGTACATAAAAAACCCCAAAGAATCCATTCCAAAACTACTAGATCTAACATCTGAATTCAGTAAAATTGCAGGATACAAAATTAACACATATAAATCTGTTGCATTCCTATACACTAACGGTGAACTAGCAGAAAGAAATCAGGAAAACAACTCCATTCACAATTGCATCAAAAAGAATAAAATACCTAGGAATAAACCTAAACAAGGAAGTAAAAGACTTATACTCTGAAAAATACAAGATACTCATGAGAGAAATTAAAGAAGGTACTAATAAATGGAAGCACATCCTGTGCTCATGGATAGAAAGAATTAATATTGTCAAAATGGCCATTCTGCCTAAAGCAATCTACAGATTCAATGCAATCCCTATCAAAATACCAACAGCATTCTTCAACAAACTAGAGCAAATACTTCTAAAATTCATATGGAACCACAAAATACCCCGAATAGCCAAAGCAATCCTGAGAAGAAAGAATAAAGTGGGGGGAATTATGCTCCCAGACTTCAAGCTCTAGTACAAAGCCACATTAATCAAGACAATTTGGTACTGGCTCAAGAACAGACCCATAGACCAATGGAACCAACTAGAGAGCCCAGATATAAACCCAAGCATAGGTGGTCAATTAATATACAATAAAGGAGCCATGGATATACAATGAGGAAATGAGAGCCTTTTCATCAGCTGTTGTTGGCAAAACTGAACAGCTACATGTAAGAGAATGAAACTGGATTGTTGTCTAACCCCATACACAAAAGTAAACTCAAAATGGATCAAAGACCTGAATGTAAGTCATGAAATCATAAAACTCTTAGAAAAAAACATAGGCAAAAATTTCTTGGACATAAATATGAGCAACTTCTTCATGAGCATATCTCCCCGGGCAAGGGAAAAAAACACAAAAATGAGCAAGTGGGACTATATCAGACTAAAAAGCTTCTGTACAGCAAAGGACACCATCAGTAGAACAAAAAGGCATCCTACAGTATGGGAGAATATATTCATAAATGACATATCTGATAAGGGGTTGACATCCAAATTATATAAAGAGCTCATGTACCTCAACAAACAAAAAGCAAATAAGCCAATTAAAAAATGGGCAGAGGAGCTGAGCAGACAATTCTCCAAAGAAGAAATTCAGATGGCCAACAGGCACATGAAAACATGCTCCACATCACTAATAATCAAAGAAATGCAAACTAGAAATACAGTGAGGTATCACCTCACACCAGTTAGGATGGCCAACATCCAAAACACAAACAACAACAAATGTTAGCAAGGATGTGGAGAAAGGGGAACCCTCCTACACTGCTGGTGCGAATGTAAAATAGTTCAACCATTGTGAAAAGCAGTATGGAGGTTCTTCAAAAAACTAAAAATAGAAATACTATTTGACCCAGGAATTCCACTCCTAGGAGTTTACCCTAAGAATTCAGGAGCTCAGTTTGAAAAAGACATATGTACCCCTCTGTCTATCACAGCACTATTTACAATAGCCAAGAAATGGAAGCAACCTTAATGTCCATCAGTAGATGAATGGATAAAGAATATGTGGTACATATACACAATGGAATATTATTCAGCCATAATAAGAAAACAAATCCTACCATTTGCAACAACATGGATGGAGCTAGAGGGTATTATGCTCAGTGAAATAAGTGAGGTGGAGAAAGACAAGTATCAAATGATTTCACTCATCTGTGGAGTATAAGAACAAAGAGAAAACTGAAGGAACAAAACAGCAGCAGACTCACAGAACCCAAGAATGGACTAACAGTTACCAAAGGGAAAGGAACTGGGGAAGATGGGTGGGAAGGCAGGGATAAGGGGGAAAAAAGGGGTATTATGATTAGCACACATAATGTAGCAGGTGGGGGCAGATACGGGGAAGGAAGTATAACACAGAGAGGACAAGTAGTGATACTATAGCATCTTACTACACTGATGGACAGTGACTGTCATGGGGTATGTGGTTGCGACTTGATAGTAGGGGCAGTCTAGTAACCATAATGTTGCTCTTGTAATTGTACATTAATAATAGCAAAATAAAAAAATAATAAAATATACTGTAAGTTCTATGAGGGAAAAGATCATACCTATATGGGTTTTTATTATTGTATTTATTACTGTATTTTTATTAGTCCTCGCATCTGAGTGATTGAAATATGTAAGTTTTAATAACTATTTGTTAAATAAAGTTATATTGACATGATTTTGAATTTGATTGGAATATGGTCTATAAACAATATGAAATCACAGATGGCTGTGAGGGACAGATACTATGCATGATGTTCCCCTGTCAGATATTAAATTAAATTTTTTGCTTTCCCTGTCATAATATTGGAGATAAAGCATGAATTTCTTTAAATGCTTTTTGTTGTTCTTCACTATGCTATAATTGGCATTATACAAGATATTTTGAGGTTTATCATTTATTTTAAATTACTGAAGCTGAAATTAATAAAGCTTTCATGTGTGTATGTAAACACATATATTGTCGGTGGGTCATGGATATTTAAGTACCTATAGGTACTTCAAATGTTACAATTATAGAATCCATCCCAGATTCCATATAATACTAAAACAAAAAAATCTAAATTTTTTTTCTACTTTTTATCTTGTCAGTGAGCCTCACAAATAAAGAAAAATTACTATTTGAAGTAACTGGGTCATTTTATTATTACTAATTGCTTCAATGATGACTTCAAAGTACTTGAAGAGGTACTCAAATTATTATATAAAATTTCAACAAAAAATTGATTTGACAGCTGATAATAAACCCTGTTTGATTATTTTTCACCAATTTTATAATAAATTGGAATTTTTAAATGGCAAGACTGGGAAAAGATTTAGTGGGTAAAAATAACTTTTGTTTATGACTGTAGGATTTTATTACTGTACCATTTTCAATTTTATAAGAACATGTTCATTTTTACTTGGTCTGAGATTAAAAATACAACAAATAATTTTTAAATACTTTCCCAACTGCAATCCAGAAGTATTCAAATTATAAGGATATTTAAATGTCGATCTGAATGGCTATTTTTTTTAAGCCCCGAGAAGGCAAAGATCATATTACACAACATAATTTGCAGCATAGTTTTAGCACAACTTAAAACATAGGATTTGAAAACTTTCAAAATTACTGTTAAAATTTATATTTAGGGTATTACAGTCAGCCTGAATCAACTTGGTAGTATTTTTATTTTCACACACACACACACACACACACACACACACACACACACACACACGTAAAGATTGTATGACATTAAAATTGACCCGAGTGCATTTTCCTGTTTTTAAATTAGATTCAGATGAACCTTTTTTTTTTCAGGGGTGCTCCTGTTTATATATAAGGGTTACACATAACTCTTACATAAGTAAGGATATGAAGTTTGCCTTCTTAGAAAGTGTTTTCTCCATTAAAAAACAAACCAAAAAACAGATGTACCATTGCCTGTTTCACAGTCAGAGCTACTCTGAAACGGCTGATGTTAGCTCAAGGAAGCCATAAAGAGATCAAATGACTTCTGGGCCAATGGAAAGCCCTACTGTCTAAATGCTTTTCAGGCCAATTTGAAGAAGTAATTAGACTTACTGGAAGCTTGTGTGAATAATGCTGCAAGTACAATTATGAACTGCTTTCAATATAGAAGAGCTTGTCTACTGATTCTGATGGGGAATGTATGTAAAATTCAAGACGCACTATTAGAATGAGTAAAATGATGGGGGCATCATGATATATCAAAAATTGTGATTCGTTTCTGCAATCAGTTGTCATTAGGTAAAAAGCCAGCTATATATCAGCTGAAATATAATCATGCTTTCCTCCTATCTGTCTTCAGCAGTCAGCTTTTCTTGTTCGTTCTAAATGCAGACAAATGACTGTAAATCTTGGGAATTTACAGAATATAATAGAAAAGGCTTCTAAGAACTGAAATCAGTAAACACATGGCAATGGCAGGCCATTGTAATACAATTAGGGGATGTTGTGTGGGTGCCTCTGAAGTGCCTATAAATGAATGTGACTTCAGTACCGCTGCCAAATGAGTCCAATGTCCTACAAATGAACTGAAAACAAAGTGCATGGAATATTGTGTCTGCGGTGCCACTTTGAGATGACTGCCGTGCTGTATTACTGCAGTAATTTGCTGGAAATAGTATAGCACATATATACACCAAGCTACTGTATTTAAGCCTCATCTTATTTTAATGAAAAATGTGCTCACCATTCATGAGAATATGTATGTCACCAGAGTTAGTATTCAGCATGACTGAAAAAGATTGAAAGGATTTTTTTTCAGAGTATGATTAAAAGCTGATTCTGACAATGTTAAAATATTTATTACAAAGTTGCAATAATGAAAACAAAACCTATACGGAACGCAACTTCAGTTTACATTAATTTCAAACATGGCATATTTTATGTTTTATATTCCATACTTGGACACTTTTTAGGGGGTTTCGTTTTTCTTTTTCTAACAGAAAATTTATGTGTTAAGTAGGAATCTGACAGTTCCAATAAACGTGTACTATTTGTTACCCTTTAACAAACTCCTATTTTATTAGCGCTTACTATGTGCCAGACACTAATCGATTTACAAATATTAACTCATTTCATCTTCATAACAATCCTGTGATGTAAATAGATTAACCCCACTAACAGGTGAGGAACAACTAGGACACAGAGAGGATAAGTAATGAGGTGAGCTCACAGAACTGGTAGGGAAAGGAGCCCAGTTCAAACCCAGATAGTTGGCATTAGAGCACTGGATTTGAATGCTGTCCTGTGGCCTATATACCAGTATGTGCACAATGAGTGTCACCGAAGAGGTTTTTTTAAAGATGTCTTGATATTCAAGATTCCACCCTCAAGGACGAGTTAGTCAGCGAGGGTTCAGGTGCAGGCATTTCCATTTTTAATAAGATTTCATAGTGATTCTTGTGCTGGTATTCTGTTGGCCACCCTTTGAGACATACTGATTTAGAAATACCAGGTGATAGTCATCATACTGGATTCTTTATTGTTTCAGGCTATGTTTATCCACAGTAATTTGTGTAACTAACTGATCAGTGTGTCCCCAGCACTCTTTCTGTTTCTAAACAGAGCAAGTTCAGAGACAAAAAGCCCACATGGCTGGTGCTGCCACTTTCAATTATCACTGACCCCTTCACAGATCAAACACTTTTGGAGATATTTTTAGTTAATCTAGAGTAATTAGGGAGCCAAAAACCATATAGATTTTTGTTAATAGAAATAGTCACGAGCATCTTTACTTAATATGACTAAGATGTGTGACTTCCTGTCTTTGTGTTCTCATATGTTAAACTTTTTTGTTGTTTTTACTTCATCCATGATGATCTAGGATGAAAATTTCTTTTGTTCAAATGAACGCTCTCTAGTAGCACTACAATAGTTAACTGAGTATTTCCACTTTATAAAATATCTTTGAGTGTAATGACTACAAGTACTTTGTTGAATATTCATTAACTATCCTTTTCTCACAAGGCATATAAATCCTCTGAAATGCAATACATATACACTTTAAACTTTGACATAAAATACTCATATTTCTGAGATAAAGGAGTTTTTCTTCTTTAAGCACTCTCTCAAATCATATATAATCAGGAACATTGGCAACACTGCTGCTATGAGAAGGACAGAGAGAACATCAAGAAATCCAAATGAATTCAAACCCATTAAATGTAATGGTGTGGTAAATCTCAGTGTACCATCTGCTGTAGAACACTGATACACTATTGGAATTCCACATCTTATTTACATAACAGATAAGAATGTGCTAGTAGATTTATATGCTGAATAAATACCCGGAGACAAAACTTAAGTTTTTCCTATATTCACATCTGGGCATATCCACATCTGTATAAAACTTCATCTATTTCTGGTTAGCTATTCTAGTAAAGTGTAAAACACCACCTTATCCAAATGTTATCAGCAATATTGTCAGTGAAAATTAAATAACCAATAAAAGAAACAGAGTTCATATACAATGCTGTACAAAATGTATTCTCTTTCAAAGAATTCTTTCTCTTCAAAACTGGCATGCATATTTAAGGAACAGGATTATAAAACTATAGCACATACCTAGTATATTTGTGTTTATATTTAACAAATAACTTGGTAGCAATTCTTTCCAAGGGATATTAGACTCATTTACTCAAACACAGTTTAGGGTAGTAATTCAAATTACACTGAATTTTTAGAATGAATTAAGTCCAAATGCTTTGAAATCTATAATATTTAAGAGAGATCCTAAAAACTGAAACAAGTTTTAAAAGAAACATAAAATCAGATTTTATCAAGGAATAGTCCCTTGTTCTGGAATTCAAATTAATCTCCTCTATTCTTCTTTTGCTTTTACTTAAGGATTCCCCTTAAATATACACAAATAACAAAGCCTGCTGATGATTTCGTGAAGCAAATTCTACACATAATTAAAGGACCACATTATCTATTTCCATATGTGTCTTTTTTTAGTTAAATGGAATTATCGTCAAGGTGTCTTTTAAGTTATGCATACATTCATCTGTATTCTTTAAAAAATTTTTTTTCACTTGAAGGAAGTAAAAAGGCAACTGGTATTTTTGGGGATTATATCTCAAAGCTCATGAGATACCAAATTTCTTGGATCCTCTCCTGTGACTTTCCCCACTAGCAATGTAGAGTAATTAAGCACTTTCGCATTGACATTCGGTAACCAGGGTTTAATTAAACACAGTTCCCGTCTCTTCAACTGCTCTTACCAAATCTCCAGAAGTTGAAGAGTGTTGCTGTTGACAATGGCAGTCCACCAAGTGGAAAATTATGCAAAGAAAATTGAGAAAGTAGGAAAAATGCCAGGCCTGGTGCCTTAGGGAAGGTAGAGAATATGAAAGTAAATACAGTACAGTATTTTGATTGTTGCTATTGGCACTCTTCTTGATTATGTAATTGACTTTGTAAATTGATATATTACATGTTTATTACTTATTATAAAATCAGAGGAAGAGGAAACAATTTTGCTCTTGAAAGAAGGATGGCCCATTACACAAGTCCCATCAAGAATGTATTTGGTTATGTAATTGACCATGGTGGTAAATTGAGTTAATTTCAACATAAGCTTTGTAAAGCAATGTTTATCTGTGATTACCAATAATTAGAGATATTTTTACTATATTCACATATTTCACATTATACACAGAACAATTTCTTTTTCATACAATTAGAATTTTTCTAACAAAGACAATTAATTATTATGTAAGTAGAATTTTGTAAGTAGAATCTGCATTTGTATTGTAAATGCTGTGAAACCATGGTTTCTACTGATTCATAATCTTTAAAAAATTATTTAATGAAATTCTAGAAAAACTTTAATTTTTGGTCACAAATGCTATTCTAATTCTTGCAATAATTATTAAACACCTATTGTGTGTAAACAAGTTGAAAAATACACAATGACACAAAGATGCAGAGAAGATAGTGTTTGGCCTCAATATGACCTCTAATTTAAATGTGCTACTTAATAAACACATATGCAGTGGGTTGAATGGTGATCCCCCCAAAAATATATATGTCTATGCCCTGAAACGTGTGTGTGTGTGTGAAAATACTTAAGATCTACCCTCTTTGAAAATTTTAAGTACACCATGTAGTATTGTTAAGTATACCATATACTATGGCCTATATTGCCTATATAGGCACTTTGCTATAGTATAGATTTCCAGAATTTATTTATCTTGCATACCTGACACTTTATACCTTCTGACCTTCACCTCTCTGTTCCCCCTCCCATACCAACAATCACCTTTCAACTCTTTGCTTCTATGAGTTTGACTATTTTAGATTCCACATATAAATGAAATTAATTGATGACTCCCTCCATCTATTCAATAATTTATGCTAATTTACATATATTTATCTAAAGACCAGAGCTGACTTAAAATACTCTTCTTTCTAAACATTATTTAGAAAAAGTGTTTTGCAGATGAAGGATTTAATGTGAGATTACCCTGAATTAGGATGGCTCATAAACCCAACGACATGTCCTTATAAGAGAAGGCACAGATATTATGCTAGACACAGGAAGACAAATACTGTATGACCTCATTTATATGTGGAATCTAAAATAGTCCAACTCAAAGAAGCAAAGAATTGAATGGTGATTGTTGCTAGGGGAGGGGGAATGGAGAGGTGAAAGTCAAAAGGTATAAAGTGTCAGGTATGCAAGATAAATAAATTCTGGAAATCTACTATACTACAGCAAAGTGCCTATATATAGGCAATATAGGCCATAGTGTATGGTATACTTAACAATACTACATGGTATACTTAAAATTTTCAAAGAGGGTAGATCTTAAGTGTTTTCATACACACACACGAGTAAAAAAAGGAGCATGAGGAAACTGTGGGAAGTGATAGATGCCTATGGTCTTGGTGGTAGTGATGGTTTCATGGGTATATCTTATCCCCAAACACTTTAAGCTGTATACATTAAATATGTATAGCTCTTTATATGCAATCACACATCAGTGGAATAGTTTAAAACACACATGCACACACATACACACACACAGAGGAGTCACAACTTGTTAACACAGCTGTAGGAAACTAATAGAGTCCATGACTCCCTTTCCATAATTATTGTTTATTCCCCTCTTAAAAGCTGCCACCCCAAAATGTGCTTCAAGTCATACATTTCACCAAGTGGTAAAGAGTTGTTTGTGCATTAAAATTGTTTCTTTCCTTGAATCTCAGTTTATGAAAAAAAAAAATCTGAAATTTAAATATATGGAGATTTAAGTGGTAATATCTGTAATGAAATTTGGAAAGAACCATAGCTATCTGGCTTTCACTGATGAAATTAATTGACTTCAGTCAGCACTTTGCTTAATTTAAAGTCTGCCGACATTTTTTAAATTCTTTTGTTGTTTTTTGGATTAGTGCTGGGGTAAGAAATCTGGTGTTATACATATTTTAGAAATTCTAAATATCTCCTTTTTCCCTGGATGGTTAACAGGGAATTTCCCTGTAACTTTCCATAGGTATGAAAGATTGTGCATATGCTGTTACCACTTCTTCATTTCCTGTTCACCCCTGATGGCCATCTAGTCTGACTTACACCCTGCCATCCTACTGAAATTGTTCTTGTTGAAGTATTTTAAAAAGTTCCTGATGTCAAAGTCAAGAAACATTTTTCTCCCTCTGATGTTTCTCAAGTTCTCAGGAACAATGAACTTAATTGATGACTTCCTCCATCTATTCCATAATTTATGCTAATTTACATATATTTATCTAAAGACCAGAACTCACTTAAAATACTCTTCTATTCATGATACATGGTTACCATCAATCTATGCAAAGTTCTTCTGTTGTTTTACTTTTATTTATTTTCATCTTCCTCTCTGAGTCCATCTGTATAGTTATTACCACAACAGACAACCCCTCTGCTTTTGAATGTATTTATAATTTTGAGAAATATGTGCTATCTTTTGTGTATGCTCTTTAAATGTACATAAATAGTCATTTTAGGGCATTCATTCTGTTTCTTAAATTTTCTCCCAAAAGTTTGGTTTTAATCTCCATGTTGTTGCCTGTATTTGTACCTCATTGTTTCCAAATAATGACAATTTTTTGCTAAAGAATTCATCCACCAATTGTTAGCTTTTCATTCCCTTTATAGTAGGCAGCTAGGTTACCTCCAAATCCTTTTTACCACAAATACTGCTCTGATAAATACCTTCACACTCCTTTCTCTAAGACCTATAGGTGTGTCTGGAGTTTATATCTATGAGTGGGATGCCTGGAAATAAGGGTAAATGCAGAGATTTTGACTAAGAGTATAAATGAGTGTACAAGTTTGTGAAAAATTTAAATCTTAAAAATATTGTTTTCCAATCCATGAACATGATATATCTCTCCTATTATTTAAATTTAATTTATCTCAATAATAACTTGTAGTTTTTGGTTAAGAAGCCTTCTAAATATTTATTTGATTTATACCGAGGTATTAGGTAATTTGTATGCTAATGTAAATGCTACCTTTTTTAGTTCATTTTTAGTGATTTTTTTTCTGTTAAAGAGAAATGAAATCAGAGTTTCCCTGATTAACTGTTCCTGCTTTACTGTAAGTCTCGTGGGAGAAGGATTAGCTTCTAATTTCTACTGTATCTACAGAAGGAATACAATGTTTATGCTAAACAAAATATTGAATAAATAAATGAAGATTTTGCAGGAGCATAGATGTGGTGCAGTCAGGCAGCTCCCTCCCGGACTTCGTTGGTGCTCCTGTGGTTTTAATCGGTAAGTCCTTAGCAACAGCTTCCTCTTATACTAAAATGCATATGACTTTGCCCAAAGACATAGTGTTAAATTATTTCACCATAAATCCTGTCTCCACTTTCAATACCAAAGACATCATCTCCAACACTAAACACACAAAAGCATGTAACGAACAGGCACTGCATAAAAATCACAGCCTTGTCTGCTGACTATCAAATTCTGTCAGATTGATATCTCTGAAAATGTTTAGAGATTGTCCAAACGCCAAAAGCACAAACAAGACAGCAATTCCCAAAGTTTAATTCTCTCAACGAAGCACTTTTTCTTTTAACGGAAAGAAACTGTTGCTCATGAAAAGAATTCTTGATTCCTTTCATTCAGAACCTAATAACCTATCCAAAGGTTTGGTTATTTTCAGAAAACAAACATTTTTCACATAATCCAAGAAATAGAAAATACAAACATGTTGGTCATGGGCATTAAAGTGAGACGGTTTCTACAGGATTATTCAGATCAGGTATTTGGCTCTGCTGCTTGGGGTGAGGTATCTGCCAACTGTGAAATGTCAGAAGAGGCTGGCGGAGAGGAAGAGCAGACTGGGAAAGAGGGATTCCTTCTGTCTACATCGTTAGGTTTCAGCACCATCCATGCCCTGTTGTCACGAAGCATCAGTGTCTTTTGTCTAATATTCAGTCCAATCCTACCATCTGGACAGTTCATCCCACTTCTGCAGATTAAAAACCCAATGTAGTCAGGTTGGTTTTCTTTCTTTGTCGTTGTTTGATACAAAGGTGAACCGTGGTTACTCTTATTTCTACTCTTATTGATTTGTACATCAAATAGAAAATAATAGTCACTTGCTTCCTTCTCAGAAACCACTGAGAAAAGAGATTTGGGGGCATCTCATTAGATGAAATATTTTTCCAATGAGACAGTGTTTACCTCTTTTTTACTAGTGGAATCTCATTTGACTTAAACCTTTGGAGCGTGTTACCATTTACAGTTTTAACATATTGTATTTTCTCTATAAAGTCCTAATTCCCAAAAGTATTAGTCTGTCAAAACTTCATTTCAGACACAAATGTACTGAATATACAGCGAACATTTCTGAAAGTGAGCACATTGCTTAATCTTCTCCAAGATTCAGAAATTTTGTAAAATAAAGCTAAAAACAAACAAGAAAAGCTAAACTTAGACATAAGCTGTATGTAATTTTCCAACAAAATTTGCACCCATTATCACAATTGTGATCCAAAAATAGCAAATGGGATCTTCTCATTACATTCATGATACCGTGCAAAAGGACTATTTCTTTTTTAATATAAGCTTTGTCAGTGGAGGAATAAAGGTAAATCCTCGTCAGACGGTCAGCATCAACCTTCATCTTTACAGTACACATAGAAAAAAGACTAGACACAATTATTTTGGTTAGAAAAGAATTAGAAAGGAAAATTAAAGGAAACTATTTAAGAATTATAAAATTTTTATGTAAAAATTTTAAAATTTAGGATTATTTTTAAACTAATAAAAATTTTTGAAAAGACACTATTCAAAACTTGCCATTTGGAATATTTGGGAACTTTTCAAATGTATAAAAATACATTGAGACCCAATTTTTCAGCATGTATAGTGGTTAAGATCAAGGGCTCTGGAGCCAATAACTAGTATCAACATTTGTTAACAGATCATTTGTCATTCATTAACAAAATGACAGTCAGTCCTAAATATCACAAAACTTCCCACCGTTATCCACCATTCAGGCTGAAAAACCTAAAGTTTATCCTTGCTTTCCCCCTTCCTTAACACTCCACATCCAAATCCGTCAAGTCCTGCTAATTGGACTTCCAGAACATCTCTCATCTGTCTATGCCCTCCATGTCCACACCCATCCAAGCCACCATTACATTCTGCTTCATTTATGGCCATATCCTCCCCAAAGTTTACTCTTGCCTTTGTCAAATTCATTCTCTGTAATACTCCCTACTTTCAAAATATACATCAAGTCAAGTCACTCTTTTGCTTAAAAAGGCCTCCATGGAGGATGTGTCTTAGAAAAAATTACATGTTTAACCGTGATCTACACAGTCCTTCACAATCTCACCATCAGGTTCCTGCCTAAGGCTCTGGTCTCTCTCAAACCCACTCACTAGCCCAGAGTAAATTTGGTTTCATTTAAGTTCTTCAGGTATGTCAGTATCTTTCTTGGCTCAAGGCCCTTCCCCTCACTTTTTCCATACCTGGAAGTCTTTTTCCTTCATAGTTTGCATAATTGCACTCTCTTACTCATCAGCTTTTAAACTTTACTTCCTGGCAGTTCTCAAGATCAGAAGTCTGCCTGTGGGTTTCACTGGGCTAAACTCAAGGAGCTGGTGCAACTGCATCTCGCTTGGAGGTCCAAGCAGCAAATCCATTACTTGCTTTTTACAACTTCTAGAAACTGCCTTGACCTTTTGGGCTCATGCTCCCTTCCTACAGCTTCAAGGCTAGCATTTAAGCATCTTGCAACCTCTTCCTTTGATCCTTTAATCTTCTTGTTATAATGATGACTGGGATGACACTGTGCCCATCCAGATAATCCAGCATAATCTCCAATCTCATGATCCTTAATTTAATCACATTTGCAAAGTCCTTTTTCCCACATAAGGCAACCCGTTCACAGGTTCTGGAGATTAGGAAATGTACTTGGGGGCCATTATGCTGCCTGCCACATGCTGGATCATTGACTTTATTTCCTGGCTTCTCCAGTCACCTGTAAAACCATCCAGTATATTTTTTTCACATATTGAATTTTCTCTGCTTAAATTTTCCTTTAGTCCTTCAATATATTTTTAAGAACTGGTTTAAAGTCCTTGTCCCCTAATTCTAATATCTGGATCACCTTTTACCACTGACTGCTTATTCTCTTCACTATGAGTTATCTCTGTCGTAAACTTAAGTAACACGTTGAGACTCTGGATTATTTTATCTTCCTCCGAAGATTGTTGGCATGTTTCCTAGCAGATAGGAAAATTACTAACCAATCACATTGATTTGGTGCCTGTTTTATACCTTGTTAAGATGAAACAGTTTGGGTTTTACTCATTGTTAGGGTGAATCCTCTATTCCTTGCATATAATTTCTTACTAAAATGTGGCCTTTCTGGGATTTCAAGAGATGAATGAGTTTTTTGTCTAACCTCTAACTTGGTGAAATTCAACTCCAACCCTTTTCTTCCCAGTAGTGGAAAGAGGCTGAATTCTGCTCAGCTTCTTCTAACAGTCAGTTGTCCCTTTCTGCTTCACTTCTCTGAGTATTCCTTGAACACGCTGAGTTCAGAGGACTATTAAGGACTTGAGGAAAGTTTTTATGTAGATACGGCATATGCATGGCACATGTAACTTCCTGCTTTGGCTCTTTCCCACCATGGATCAACCCTCACTCAATTCTTCAGCCACTTTATCAGTCCCAACTACCATGTTTTGGCTGTTCGTAGTACTGTGTTACTTTGATAGCCCCACAGTGAACCATAACTTCCTTTATTTGGCCCTTGTATAGTTCATTTCCCTTTTATCTCTACTGGTCCCATGACTGCTTTGACCAATAGAATGCGAAGTAAACAATGTTTTAGCACCCCCAGGTCCAGGCATTATGAAAATTTGCCAAGTTCTTCCACTTTTCTCTGGGGGGTGCCAATTACTATCTGAGAGCTCAACTACTCTGAGACTCTCTTACTGTGATTTGACCAACCTTGCCAGATGGAGAGGTGACATGGAGGAGAAACAAGACCCTGGGCCGGTAGCTCTAGCTGAGCTCCCAAGTAAAAATTAGCACCAACCTAAGAGTCATGTAACTAAGGTCATTTTGGGAGTAATCCTCCAGTCCCACTAGAGTTATACAAAGTGATACTACATGGAGCAAAGATAATCTGTTCCCACAAAGTCTTGTCAAACTTGTAAAATTTATTTTCCCAAAAATATTTTCATGTAAAAAAATCCATATTCACACTTCTGAAATATTAAACAGCAGTGAACTACATAAATAAAAATTGAAATTACTCACATGCTGGTCAAACATAACTACTCCCCTGCCAAAATTTATTTCCACTGAGATACATGGAATGGTGTATATCGTACCAAATGGCTTTATATATATGTATGCAGTCCTATAAACTCATATATATTCATTGATAAGTCAAATTATATAAAAAGTACTATTTGTAACTTCCTTTATATATAGATACATTAAAAAGTATCTATCCTGACCAATTTTACCTATCAATAAAACACACTTATCTTATTTACCTGTTGTATTATTTTGGGTTATACTTCATATTACAAAAGTGTCAGGATTTAAGGGGCACGTATGGCTATTTAGGTTATTTTTAAATTGGGAATCACCAAACTGCTCTAAGTAACTTTATTATACATACACATATACACACACAGAAGCACTCATATACTTATGCAAATATTTCTGTATGATAGAGTCCTACAAGTGGAACTCTTAAAATTTTTAATCTTTTAAAGTTTATTAGATACTGATGTTACTGTTCATAAGACTGTCATGTACTCTCCATTTCTATTCAACCTAGTACTGGAGGTCCTAGCCACAGCAATCAGACAACACAAAGAAATAAAAGGCATCCATATTGGTAGGGAAGAAATTAAACTGTCCCTGTTTGCAGATGACATGATATTGTACATAAAAAACCCTAAAGAATCTACTCCAAAACTACTAGTTTTAATATCTGAATTCAGCAAAGTCACAGGATACAAAATTAATGCACAGAAATCTATGGCATTCCTATACACTAACAATAACCTAGCAGAGAGAGAAATCAGGAAAACAATTCCATTCAAAGTTGCATCAAAAAGAATAAAATACCGAGGAGTAAACCTAACCAAGGAAGTGAAAGACCTATACTCTGAAAACTACAAGATACTCATGAGAGAAATTAAAGAAGATACCAATAAATGTAAACACGTCCCATGCTCATGGATAGGGAGAATTAATATTGTTAAAATGGCCATCCTGCCTAAAGCAATCTACAGACTGAATGCAATTCCTATCAAAATACCAACGGCATTTTTCAACGAACTAGAGAAAATCATTCTAAAATTCATATGGAACCACAAAAGACCCTGAATAGCCAAAGCAATCCTGAGAAGGAAGAATAAAGCTGGGGGGATTATGCTCCCAGACTTCAAGCTTTACTACAAAGCCACAGTACTCAAGATAATTTGGTACTAGCACAAAAACAGACCCATAGACCAACGGAACAGACTAGAGAACCCTGATATAAACCCAACCATATATGGTCAATTAATATATGATAAAGGAGCCATGGACATACAATAGGGAAATGACAGCCTCTTCAACAGCTGGTGTTGGCAAAACTGGACAGTTACATGCAAGAGAATGAAATTGGATTATTTTTTAACCCCATAAACAAAAGTAAACTCGAAATGAATCAAGGACCTGAATGTAAGTCATGAAACCATAAAACTCTTAGAAGACAACATAGGCAAAAAATGTCCTGAATATAAGCATGAGTGACTTCTTCCTGAATGCATCACCTCGAGCAAGGGAAACAAAAGCAAAAATGAACTCATGGGACTACATCAAACCAAAAAGTTTCTGTACGGCAAAGGACACCATCAACAGAACAAAGATCCTACTGGATGGGAGGATATATTTGTAAATGACATATCCGACAAGGGGTTAGCATCCAAAATATATAAAGAACTTACATGCCTCTATGCTCAAAAAGCAAATAACCCGATTAAAAAATGGGCAGAGAATATGAAGAGACAGTTCTCCAAAGAAGAAATTCAGATGGCCAACAGACACATGAAAAGATGCTTCACATCACTTATTATCAAGGAAATGCAAATTAAAATCACCATGAGCTATCACCTCACACCAGTAAGGATGGCCACCATCCAAAAGACTAAGAACAACAAATGCTGGTGAGGATGTGGAGAAAGCGGAACCTTCCTACACTGCTGGTGGGAATGTAGGCTAGTTCCACCACTGTGGAAGCAACATGGAGGTCCCTCAAAAAACTCAAAATAGAAATACCATTTGACCCAGGAATCCCAATCCTTGGAATTTACCCAAAGAATACAACTTCTCAGATTCAAAAAGACATATGCACCCCTATGTTTATTGCAGCACTTTTTACAATAGCCAAGATATGGAAGCAACCTAAGTGTCCATCAGTAGGTGAATGGATAAAGAAGAGGTGGTACATATACACAATGGAATATTATTCAGCCATAAGAAGGAAACAAATCCTGCCATTTGCAACAACATGGATGGAGCTGGAGGATATTATGCTCAGTGAAATTAGCCAGGGGGAGAAAGACAAGTGCCCAATGATTTCCCTCATTTGTGGAGTATCACAACGAAGCAAAACTGAAGGAATAAAATAGTAGTAGACTCAAAGAGACTCCAAGAAGGAACTAGTGGTTACCGAAGGGGAGGGGTGTGGGAGGGCGGGAGAAGGGGATTGAGGTATTATGTTTAATACACATGGTGTGGGGAATCATGGGAAAAACAGTGTAGCACAGAGAAGGCAAACAGTGAATCTGTGTCATCTTACTACACTGATGGACAGTGACTGCATTGGGGTATGAGTTGGGGACTTGATAATATGGGTAAATGTAGTAACCACATTGTTTTTTCATGTGAAACCTTCATAAGAGTGTATATCAATAACACCTTAATAAAAAGAAAAGACTGTCATGTATACAAGCCCTTACTGACATTAGATATTGTGAATTTAAGACTATTTTTGCCACTGTTATGAGGAAAAGTGACATCTCACTGACATTTCAGTTTGTATATTCCTGATATTTAATGAGTTACGCATTGTCTTTGTATTTCATTGTGCGTATGTATTTGTTTTCCTATGATCTGGTTATACTTGAGTTTTGCACAATTTTTAAATTGGTTATAATTTTTCTATTAATTGTTAAGACTTTTTAGATGCAATCTGTATGGCTATTATTTGTCTTATATATTTTTTAAGTATTTTCTCCAGATTTGTTGGGTTTTGTTTGTTGATTGTGTCTTTTATCCCACAGAATTTGAAAATTTTCATATAATCAATGTTACTGTCATCTCTCCCCCATTCTATCAAGTCAGTTGAAACTTAATTCCAGGTTCAAGGTCATGGGAAATAGACTCCACCTCTTGATGTTGAATGTCAATGTCCTGCAACAAAACACTGAACCAGAAACATTGCTCTGTACTTTTTAAAAAATACAATCTACCACAGGTTGCTTTTCAAAAACTGCTTCTAATAAATAGGAAGGTAAGTAAACAAACAGGCAGACAAAAAGATACATGTAGATAGATACTGGAAGAGAACTTAAGATTAAACCATTTTCCCTCAAAGCTTTGAAGATATTAATTCATTGCTTTCTCAGTTCAGTCTTGCTGAGGGAAAATCTGATGCCACTTTAATTGTTGCTTGTTTATAATTGTGTTGTGTGTCTCTGCACGTGTACACATGAACACATGTCATTTGCTTGCTTCCTTGTTTTTTCTGGCAGTATGACTTTTTATCATTGCACCATAATCTACGTTCTGAAATTTCACCATGTTGAATCTACCTGTGTGGTTTTTTTATTGCATCTTGGTGACCTCTTTCAACATGAAGACTTGTCTTCCTTCAACTCTGCAACGCTTTATCCTTCTCACCTGCTGCCTTGCCTTGTGAAATGCACACTTAGCTGATACTGGGACTTTTAAATCCACCAACATGTCTCTATCGATCTCTTTGTTTTTGTTTTGCACGTTGAGGTCTTCCTCATGTTGTATTGCATGTTGGTGTTTTCCATCTTAATATCAAGAGTCCATTCCTTTAAAATTTGTTCTGCATAAAAATGTGACCCTGGAAATTAAACTTAATTGTTACTACCTCTTTAAGCACCCAGAATAACCAATATACTCATCCCTTTAATTGACACTATATGTGCTTTAAAAATGTACACGATTATCAGGAGCTGCCAAATTGTAATTCAAAATCTTCCTCCCGTTACTTTGTTTAAAATGCGGTACTTAGTTTGGGGTAAGTAAATATACATTTTTACTATATAGACACCAGTCAGAATGTTAAGGTCTATGAAATTTGGGTATCCGTGAGACAGTCTATCTGGTAAGGCTCTAATTCCTTAGCACAATCTTTCAGCTCACTGATTTTATCTTCTGTTTTGACAGTATGGTTACTTTTTCCATAATTAATTGAATTTTATGTTTTGATGACCACTGTTTCTTTCTTATCATACCTTATTATAATTGTTGTTAATGAATGCTTTATTATACTGCTTCCCTCCCTTCCTCCAAGTTTGCTGCTTATATTTATATTAAAATTTTCTATTTCCCTTTTTATCTCTGTTCATGGGAAATATTTTCTATGTTTACTTGTTTGGTCGCTTTCTTTCATGGTGCTGCTTTTACTCAAAAGGCAGTTTATTTTAAATTATCTGTTTGTATTTTCTACTGAGGTTCCAATTTGGAAAGCTCATTTCTTCAACCAAAATAGAAATTTCACTTTGCCTCTTTAGAAGCTTTTCCGTGGAAATATTTTTTTTTTGTAGTTATTTGGGTCTGTTTTTTCCATTAACTCAATTCCATCTATTTGCTCTCTTATAGGAATGCCTCATAATTTTTGGCTTACACATATATGTATATATGAGAGAGATACTAAGTATACATTTGCTTTAGCTTTATACTTCTTTAAAGCATTTTTTATAAATTAAGCTCATGATATTTTTATTTGAAAGAGAGGTAAATTTGTATGTAATCTGCCATTTTGGCCCAATTTCTACCTTTTTTGTGACCTGTCGGTAAAATCATGAATATAAATATTGTATTTTCATTATACGAAAATACTTCTGATTTATGTGGGGATTTTTTCCCTCACCACCAGCAATTCTCCACACCAGCTGGATGTCCTTACAATTCAACTCAATTCTGACACTATCCGCCTGGAGTTAGCATCAGATCCCACAGGTTAAAGCCTCTGTCCTGCAAGACTGCCCTCCCCCACCAACTTCAGAGGCCAATTGCCAGTCCAGATTGTCACCTGTGCTTCTGATCAACAGGCTAAAAATCAAAGGTTCCAATGATCCTCTCCTCGGGTTTGATTAATCTGCTAGAAAGCAGCTCACAGAACTCAGAAACATTTTACTTACTAGATTGCTTACTAAATACTCACCAGAATACTTCCTAGATAATTAGTAGATAAATAAATTATCTAGATAAATAGTAGATAAATAAACTATCTGTAAAAGGATATAACTCAGGAACAGCTAGATGGAAGAAATGCACAGGGCGAAGTATGGGGAAAGGACTTCCTCTCCAAGCACACCACTCTCAATCTCCATGTTTTCACTAACCTAGAAGCTCTCCAAAGCTTATTCTTGTGGGTTTTTATGGAAGCTTCATCATTTAGGCATGATTGATTAAATCATTGGCCCTTAGTGAATGCAATGTTCAAATCACTCACCTCTCCAAAGGTTTGGGGTGGGACGGAAAGCTCTGACCCTTACATCACATGCTCTGTTCTCCTGTCAACCGCCTCCATCCTTTGGTGCTTTACAAAAGTCATCTAATTAATATAACAAAAGACACCTTTGCTGCTCTCACCATTTAGGAAATTCCAAGGATTTTAGGAGCTCTGTATCAGGAATGGAAATGAAGGTCAAATACGTATTTGTTATAAATCACAATATCACAACTAAGAATTATTTTTAAAAATTGTGCATCCCTATTGTAATATGATGATCTAAGGGTAGCATTGGTGAAGTATTATTTGTGTTAGAAGATGATTTTTTAATCCAGATACAGTCATGTTGAGATGTGTCATTTATTTTATTATATTTCCAAATTTAAAATATACATGTAATCTATAATAGGAGCCCTATTTTCCTCATTGGATAATCTGCACATCAAATGAAGGAGTTAAATTCTACTTTGGTGCAAGACCATATATATTAAAGGTATTATTGTTTCACTATTATCACATGTAAATCTCTTTGAGGGAAAAGATTATTTTTATTTTTTCATATGTATCTTCTATCTCATGGGTGAATTACTTAGAGTTCATCAAATAGCTAACATGTGTGATGCTTCTGACTAGCGTGATTCCTCTGCTTAGAGTTATCATACTCCGCTGCTCCTAACCGACTCATCTTCTTCAAAGCCTAGTTAAGGCATGCCTGCTATTGGTCCTTTGTAGCCCAGCTTTTGCAAATTGCGCAGGCTAGATTGGTGTCCCCTCTAAAAGCTGCATTCTAGCCAGAGCATAGCTCTATCCCTTCACTTACTGCTCCTGTGCCTATGAGCATCTTGAAGAGCACATTTGGATCTCCAGTGCCTAGTACAAGATTAAACCTCAAAAACATTCATTTATCCCCTAAGCTAGTTTGTGAGCTCCTTGACAGGAGGAACCCTGGAGCTTTTCGTTTGTTTTCCTGACAAATAACAGTAATAATTTCAATATATATAACATGTCATAACTCTTGTAAGTAATAATTGCATATATCTTTCTTCATCTACTTATTACAACAAACCTGTGAGGTAGGTAATACTATTCCCATATGGTTTAAAGAGAAAGAAAATGAAGGCACAGAGAGGTCAAGTAAACTCCCCAAGGTCACACAGCAGAGAGTGTTAGAACTACTATTCAAACCCCAGAGTATGAATACTTAATATCTTGCTTAAGTACAGACTTGATAACATAACACTGATACAGTGAATAGGCATCAGAAGAGTGTAAAGCATACTGTGAATTCTCAAGTAGACTTCACAGCTTCTAAGCTACCTCTTTTTGTATATCCATTCCAAAATTTAATACAAAAAGCTGAATTTATAAAAGTGAACTGGGAATGAGTGTGAAAGAAAAAAATGAACAAGGTAAAGCCACATAATTTCTTCAGAGATCTGCAGCAATTTTCCTATAATATTTATGGACTAGTATACAGGTTTTTTCAGTAATTTTAATTATTAAATTTAGGAAAGTATTTGCACCATGTCCTGCTTATTGAGAACAAATTAGACTATATCGTTCTTTCCAAATGAATAAAAATAATCAGTTATATTTGGAGAGATAATATCTCAATGCAAAGATATTCAGTTTATGCATGTGCTTTCTTAAATTTCAGGGTAAAGTCAGCTTATTCTTTAAATGTACAGCCATAAATAACGAAACAGATTAAGACTCAAGCATCAATCAATTTTGTACTCTATTAGAAGAAAATTTTTAACTGTATATAAATGCAAAAATACATAAATCCTAAATACTGATCTCTTTTTAAATCTCTATATTTATGGATATTTGAGATTCACTTCTATACATTGTTTTTCAACTACATCTTCTTTGCAAATGGAACATGTAGAAACACATGTAAATGTCTTTATTCTGATAAAACTTTTGTACAATAAGCTTTTTAAAATATCACCAAATATCAATTGAAATATATCTCATCAGTTTTGCTTCATCAGAAATAAACTCATTAACTCAATAAGCCATGACCTGCGAAAATCACCCCCTATGACATACACTCACACACAACGTTAAATATACCCTTCTCTGCATGCTGAGGCATTTCATTCCAGCCTTCCTAACTCCCTGTGCATGGAAGTAATAACACTACATATCCCTAAGTTTATTTCACTTCCTTTTTTCTCTTCTCAAGCACTGTCGTAAAAATAAATGAATATTGTTCCACTGTGCATGCTTTTTACACTCCTCATGATGAGAATGGATTCGTGATAACCCATTTATTTTATTTTCTTCTAACAATCTTTGCAGCAAGAATGAGATGCCTGAATTTTAATGCCTAATATGATCTTTGGAAGACTATAAACTTTTAATAGACTTTAAACATAAAGTGAGGGAGAGGATAAATAGCAAGGAAGTCTGTGGTTTGTCCCAGGAAATCCTGATTAATAGCCTTCTGATTGTGTCAGATCACCCTGAATATTTTCTAAAACCAATTGGTTCATTTTATTGCCAAATAAATTGTAATAGAACTTACCAACTTCTAACCAAATAAAAATCTAAATGAAAGGAAAGGGACAGGAGAACACACATTTCTTTATGTGAGATAGCATCTAGGACATGTATTGGTTTATTTGCTGTGTGAAATATTTATACCTGTTAATTGCATGTTATAAACACAACTGGTTTAAAATGACAACGTTTTTCATTTTAGAATTTCCTTCTCCGTAAATCTTTCTCAGGTAACCATAAACTAATATAAAATCCAAAGTATTCAACATCATCTTTAAAGTCTCAAGGGCAAAATATTGATAAATTTTGGTGGTATGCAAGCACAAAATTTGAAGTCTCCTTGGAAGGAAAAATCTCTTCTGTAATATCAACTTTAGTGATATTTACTATGTGATTTGAAGTTTTGTTCTCTGTTAGAATGTTTAAAAATAAGTTTTAAGCATTATGTTTACAATTTTAAATAAATCAGCCTTTCAATTTTTGAAAGTAACAAAAATGCAAATGTGCTTTATAATCGGGAAAAAATGGATTAGGCACTGATAAAGTGCAGAAGGTTTAAATCATATATACTTGCTAATTTCCTTTATTGACTTCTTTTTAAAAAATAAAATTTGTTTTTGCATAAAAGAAATGCAAGATCATTCTCTCTTAGAGTGATAAAATACTACAAATTATTCTTCCAAAATTACATCTCCCTTTAAGTGGAGGGAAGAAAACAGTTTTAAAAAAATTAGTTGGTATTACTACAATATACACAACCCCCTGAGCTTTGCCTTTTAAATCAGCATTCTGCTGTTAAATAATAAAAGAAAAGTCCCATTATTTTCCCAGCTCCACTTTGCTTAAAGTGATTGATGTAGAATTTTACTGCCATCCAATGGCAGCCGTCTAATATAGCTCAAGTAAATGTCTAAAGCTTTTTGATCAAATTGCAGTCTGGGGAATTTAACTTATGTAGTACACTCAGAACTTACATCAATACATCTCTGTTTGTTACACAGTGAGAAAGAAATATGACTACAGTTTCCATTTATTGTGTGTTCTTCAAATTCAATTTAACAGTGAATTACTAATATTGCTGAACATAATTACCTAAATGAATAAATCAACCCAGGCTACTCACTAGAGAGAACATTAGAGCATAATATTAATTTTTACATGCACCTCATCATATTAGTTTAAAAGGTTTCTTTTTACAACTAACAATCTTTTCCTACCAGGCAAAATGGCCTTTATTAAAAGACTGTTCTCAGTTTACTTCTGTTATTTGGAAGTCATACATTTTAGCTGCTACTGTACATCATATAATTTCTGATTAACATCAAATTGCATACTGTTTTAATTATAATCTCCATTCCTAAATGATTGAGTATTTAGATCATTTCTCAAAAAGGCAAAATAAAAATTATGTCTGATTGATATGAATGAGTTTGTGTTTTAAATATTCAAGCTTAGTTATTTAAAATTCCCAATTTGAGGGAGAAGAGTTGATGGGTAAAAACCAATTTTATTTTTCATTAACATTAACTAAAATATAATAAGTTCAATATTACAGATAAATTGCTATATAAAATGATATTTGAACAAAACTGCATGACAAATATGTTGTATGATTGATTTATATGTGAATGACAATTTGCTAAAATATAAAAAGCCTAGCTCAGTACTTGTTTTAAATAAAATACAAATTCAGATAAATATCTGGTTCATAATTTTAAAAATATTGCTAATGTTATTTTATTCAACTGAATGTTTTAAAAGTGTGTGCACCTGTGTGTATAAAAGCAGCCTCAGGCTTTAACTATGTTTTGGTACTCTTACACATTTGAGACCAGTAACTCAATGGAATTGAAACATATTTATTTTAACTGATTTTGTATTCAAATATTTAATTCCAACTTTTCTTTCTGATAAAACCTCACAATATTATTGTTTTTCTAAAAGATTTCCAAATTAAGTACAAAACAATTTTTTAGAAAAATTCAGGCAAACAGACTTCATGCTGAGAGAGATTTTGTAAGGACCTTAAAACAATTCTGGGAATTTGGGAGGGAAATGGATAAAGTGAGGAACATTTTCTGATATTAGATAAAACTTGAAGACTCTGTGATTCTAGAATAAAATGCCTCTGTGTGCACTGGGAACCACAGCATTATAATATCTTACTTGTAGAAGTGCCACCAATTCACAAATCTGATGAAAAAACTGTGACTTTGACAGATACCAAAATAAAACTGGACATTTAATCCTAGAAATATCAAGCTAGCAAACACTGAAAATAATTATTCTTACTGTCTTATGGCTTTTTCAAAATTTTCATTTGTCTATGGTGGACTTGCTTTTTGTTTTTCACAATTAATAATTACACCACCATTTAAGTATTCCTTTCCAACCTGATGTTTTTGGTGTGACAGCTGAAAGATCTCAGTTTTAATAATGTCTATAAAGGAAATCTAAAGTTCACCCTGCCTCAGCTACATTATTTACAAGGTGAAAAACTAAACCTCAAAGCTAACATTTGTAAATAGAAAAATCTGTGCATAGTGTATTCCGACATTTGAAGAAGCTGGAAATAAATTTAAATTGATTCTCATCAAAAAAGTATATCTATATACTACATACACATACAAATACATTTCTATACTATGAAATATTAGTTTTAGAAAGTATTAAATTTGACCTCCTTTTATTAAAATTAAAAACCAGTTTTTGATTGTGAATGATGTTTCAAAGGCACCAATTATATTTTCTTTATTTAATTGATATTTTTCTACAAATTCTCTTTATTGGTGAAGGGCATTTTGCTTTGCCACCAAATAATCACCCTGCCTAGTACGCAAGTTAGCATTTTCTCCACCTGCAAGTGTATCCAAGCAATTAAACCAAAGTATAAGCAGCATCTGCAGCTTTACTACTTCACACTCATCTGTGAATAAGAACCGTTCCATTGATATGATTTCTCTATCTACTCCTATCATTTTCTCATCCAAAGCAACAAATGAGGCAATCTATGTTATGTAAAATACGGAGATCTTTGAAATGTTTCAGTTACTTAAAACATCTAGTTCTATAATGATTTTAATTTCCTTTTCATCAGCAAGAATACAAAGGACTACTTAAATATTATTTACAATGTGTTCATTCACTATAACTTGGAGAAATATCTGCTTTGTTTTTATTCTGACATATTAAGGGATACAATAATCAACTCACATATATATCTTTCATTTAATGTGATAAAAGGGCTGATATGAGAATTGGTAAAGAAAAATGCTTAATGAGTATGTGATCTTTTTAACTTATCAACTCTTTTTTTAACTACTGTATTTTATAGTAGGTCTTAAATTTTACTTTAGGAAACTTATATTTCAATGTGAAATTAATAGTATGTCAATGCCTGAACATTTTCCTGTATACTAATTTCTGTGCCCACAGTTATCATTTATACTTACAGCAGCACATTTTCAGATGCAGAGAATGAAGTAGAAAAACTACAAATGCTACATACACCAAGAAAAAGTAATGAGCAAACGTCTAAAGCTGTAGTCTTTGATGATACAAAGATTCCAAGGCAGATTTAGTTTTTTTTTTAATCTAATAAGCACCTTGCTGCCAAACCTATACTCTTATTTTTGCAGTACATCTTTAAAAAAATTATCGGGAATAAGACCTGTTTACACCAAAGCTATGAACAGTTACATTCTGTTTGCTCCCTTCCCTAAAAGTAAAAATCTTACACCATGGGTAACACAATTCCTACACCGTGACACATAAGTTCCCACAGTTTTCCAATTTCATCAGAAATGGAAAAGCCCATTATGTTTCTGCAAGATAGCATTACTGATGGCTGCCAGCCATCTAATAAAATGATAGCTATTTTGAGTTAAGCATGTTAATATCAGATCCTATCAAACCAAAGAGTTTCAGAAGCACAGAGCTTGGTCTTTCTTCCTCCAAAGACAGCATCAAAATCTGATCAAGATAAAAGCAAAAACTTCTGATGAATATACACTACGTGATTAAAACCCTAAGTCCCTATGGTTTAAACCTTGAAGACATTTTAATTATCTATTTAACATCTTGCTATTTCTGGAATCCTGACTGAGAATGTTTCTGACATAGTATTTCATGGAATGTCCTTTTCTCACACTGAGCTGCTTTTTTATACTCCAGATGTAAACACAAAAGCTTCCCTTTCATCTTTTTAAACCCCATCACATAAAAGGAAAGGTAAAAACCCTAAAAACCACTGTTTCACTGAGTCTTTTATATATCACATAGATTCCAAAACAAATAACTTCCTGTTAAATATAGAAATCTAGTTACTTGCCTTAATTTTTTATGTTTCTTAAGAGAATATCTAAAAATTATTTGACTTCATGATCTAATTTTACTTCTTTAAGAGGTAAGAGATATTTTAAATATGATATGCACTGAGCTCTTTGCTTCTTTCACAGAAATGAACTCAGTACTCCAAATTTCCACTAATTTTTTAATGGATCAAATGAACAGATAATTTCAAAAAATATGTCCATAAAATTCCAAAGTAGTATTTGCTAAATAAATTTCCACTTAAAACGAAGGCAATCTCAGGTAAGTTTAATTCTAGCTAAAGGGAGTTCTACGAAAACCTCAGAAGAAAATTTTAAATGTCATGTAAAAAGGGAATTAGTATCACATTTTCAGAAACTCATAAGTAACTTTTTTTAAACAGGAATAAAAGAAAAAGGAAATATAAACCTTATTATACTGCTACAGTCTGTGGTTTCTCTTCACATTTTTTTGTCATTTCTTTATATTCTTGCCAGAAGGTTTTGTCGTATGGTTCTGTAATTGCATATTCATTCTACCTTCGAAAAGATCAATAGCATACCATATTACATTTTATATTGGTACACATATCCCAGAACGCATATGGTCATGAACCTATAACTTCTTGTATTTGGTTAAAAAATAAGTAAAGTTAAACAATATTTGTTTCTAAAATATGCCTAATTTATAATGGGATTTGGACAAGAAAACGCACTTTCACTTGGGTTTATCGACCGTATGGCCCTGATGGTTACTCACAGGAGACAGATTTCATCTTAGAAGGGGGTATTTGCTAACTAGAACTGAAAGCCTCATGGTGGTGGCATGCTCCCAGATTACCACTTGAGATCCATTGCTGGCTGATCAACAGAGCAGCTTTGATTACAATTTTACAAAGCCAGGTTCCTGCTGTCCTGGCTACAAAGTTTGTTTTCTTTTGTTTGCAGTGAAAGGGGAATGATGCTTGATTTTTATACTTGCCTCTAAACCTTAGCTTAATTTTGGCCTACAGAAAGGAGAGAATATCTTAAAACAGAAGTTAACTAAACTTTGTGGCTAACTAACAAAAAGAAACAGCCCGCACTGTTATCTTGTTCATATTCCATCTACAGACTGCTGGATTGAACCTCCTTTTTAATTTCAGAATGGCCTTTGAGCCAAAGTAATAAGATAATCAAGGTCCCACTCCCTGGAAATGGAGAAAGGGCTTTTACCAAAAAAAAAAAAAACAACAAAAAAAAGGCTGAAAGAGAAAGTAGAGAGCTTCTGAGGTACCCATCAAATAAATTCTAAGTCCCTCTGCCTGGCAGTCTGGACCTTTCCACACATGGTTGAGGCTGTGGTCTCCTTTCAGGACACAGTCATGTCCTGCTTCCTCTGTGGTCCTCTGCATCCTTTCCTTATATAACGCACTTCCTCTGGTGTGAATAAAATTATGAGGAAGAGTATAAAATACTCAGTAGGTTGTGAAATTAAATACTGAGTTGCAAAGTAATGTAGGAGATAATGAAAGATAGGATAAAAAATTATGTGACTCTTCAAGTACTAAGAGATCTGAATGACAGTTTTAGGCGAATTAAGACTTTAAAGAACCATTAAATGTACGCCTTGATATGATGCCTGTACTTCTCACTTTTGTGTGGCTTGTTTTTCAAAATGGGTTATACATTTGATATCAGGGATGATAATTTTCATACATTTTACATCAATGTATTGATCACCATATTCAAAATGTGCAGTTCATGTCCAAACTACTCCTGAACCAAATATCTGAATGGCACTAATACTTAGTAAATTATCAGTATTCAGTGTAACATACCTCATTCTTGCCAATCTGAATTGTAAATATTAAAATACTAATGAATTCTATTCATTCAAATAATTCATTGCGAACATAGATATCTCATTTACTTCCTATACATTAATAAGTTCAATGATAAAATTAAGAGGAGAGCATATATTCTTTACTAAACGTAAGTTAGAGAAAGTATAAACTGATTCTGATAAAGTGGGTCTTTGTAAGAGACTCAGTTGCAAATGCATTTCTTGTACAGTTTGCTCTGTATGAAGTTCAAAGAGAGAACATATTAATATTACACATTATAAACAATTGCTGATTGAATCTTTTTTTAAAGATTAAAGAGTACTAATACATTAAAACTTTAAAAACATGTATTAGCCATCCTTCATTAGCCAGAAACATTGATAAATTAATAGGCAGAGTTTTCACGGGATCTTAAGATGCTTGTGTTCAATTAGAATTGATGATATAAAACTGTGGCTAACCAAACTTTGAAAACACATACATATGGGAAATGCTCCACTAGAGATTATTTGATATCTCAACTCAGGCACCTCCATCTCTGCAAGCATGCAGGGCAGGCCAGGTTCTCCGGGGCTGCCGGGCAGAGAGTCTTTAAGTCCAGGTGAGTTCATTCTGTAGAACTGTCAGTTCCTAGGGTCACTCACATGCAACAGTCATTGTGTCTTACCTGGACTGGTTAGCATGTGCCATCTAAGGGTCTAGAATCTTCAGAACGTTTAAAGTGGTCAGTGCACAGGAACAGTGTGTCCAGGCAGGCAGGGTCTTTCTACTGGAGTGGTTAACAAAGTCTACTGTAGGGTCGGTCCATTAAGAATGGTGGATATATACTGTACATTTTATTGATGCATAGTACTTGGTGGAGTGAATATGCATTAAATGATAGCCAGATATACAAAATCCCTACGAATGTTTCTCCAAATTTTCAGCTGAGTGTGGTTTTATATGATCATGGTATTCCTATAATATGCTCAGCTGAATGTTGGGGAAACAATATGTCACTGATTCATATAAAAAGGGTAACTGAAGTACAGTATCCCTCCAGTGTATAGTAGTGTTGCCAAGACCATCAGACCACTTGCAATGTAAAAGTTTATCATAGAGAATGCATATGTGAATCTACATACACATATGTACTATAAAATGGTCTTCCATAATAATAGTTTTAACAGCAAAAATTTATTGAACACTTGACTAAAGATCAGATGTCAAAGACAGAGACAAAAGTATTTAGAAAAGAAAAATTAACTTGCAGAAAAGTTTTCATTGGCATGCAGATTTTAGCAAAACTAGTTCATTAAGGAAATATGTACCCGGCATTTATCAAATTTGTAAAGAGTGTCCACGGTAGAAAAATCAGTAACGTTCTTACATGATTAAAATATTAACAAAGGTTGTCACTGTTGACAAAGGTTGACCCTTGCACTGCAAAGATCAAGGTGAAATAATATTTTTTAGGGAGTCATTAACTTACCGAAAAAGCCCAGGATTTGGTTTAATTTGGGGACTAGAACTAGATAGAATGATTCTGCTTTTTATTGTGCTCATTTTTGTTTAGTTGCTTTGTTTTTATTTACCTCAGGGTGCAAAATATTTTTTCTTTCCTTGATAAAGAATATGATGTGAATCACCCTTTATTCTTTAAATGGAGGAGGGCAAAGTGTCATATTAAGTTTCTTCACAGACATTATGGTGGGCGCCTAATTTCTCTTAATTCTAACAATATGCCTCTGATGTTCATAGTGTACTATTTACTCACTGAATTTAAAATTACATAGGAGGTGAAGTTTAATTTGAATCAGCAACACATTAGGCTTAGTAAATAACTTGTGAGCCCGCTTGAGAATGATCTAAAATACCAGCATCCATTCGTACCATATGTGTGGTCAATATTATTCACTGTTAGAGACTCATGAGATTACAGAGATATTAGAAACTAATTAAGCCTATAGAACCAAACTTTTCACTCCCTAGTTCATTATATGCAGCCTATTACTCCTCCAGGAGTTTCTTAAACTTCATTTTAACAAGCTGAGAAGACATTATGAAGATGAATGGGTCAACAGTTCTAATACATATTTGCATATGATTAACAACGCAAGAATAAAACACTCTCAACAATACTTGATAGGATGTAATCCTTTTCCTTCTGAGATATATCTTCCATGCCTATTTATTAGCGAATGATAATATAACTTTGTACAGTAAGTTATCTTCAATATTGAAAAATTAGTTGAAGAAACAATTTGAATGAAAACAGAAAACTGTATTAGTTTTACATTTTTAAAAGTTACAATTTATTTTTCTTTCAATAATGAATCAGCTAACAGTATTTCAAATAAGATTTTAATCTGAGTTTGTACCAGTGAATAGATCAAATTTATGTGTAATTGGCATCTATCTGTCCATCAATAATTAAAGTACTGACATTCTTAAAAACAGTTTGTGAGCTAAATAAGGTCTAGTGGAGTCAGAACTGTATTGATTATAAAATTTTTAAAAATTAATTTTAGTTTTGCTCAGGTTTGATTATCACATTTTTCCTTTACAGGCCAGGTGATAAAGGGTCACAAAAGCAGGGTAGGAATCTGAGCTGGGCTATTAATATTAGAAGGAGGACCGCAGAAAGGGGGCAAGCTAAACTACATTGCTACTACATTTTGGAATTTCCACTGCCTCTGAGATGTCCCCAGTTCATTGTTCTTCATCCTCACAGCCTTTATTAGGGATCCAAAGGCCATGTCTCACCTCCAATATAATAATCTGTTCCCTACCTAACTGGTCTTTTTGTTCCCAGGTTCTTACCACCACTGTCTCTTTTCCACATTAAAATTAGAGTGTGTTTCTAAAAAGAGATAAAATCAAATTTTACTTCCCTCTTTAATGACTGAGTGATAAGTGTCTGATTTCAAAGTACCTAAACTGCATTTCCACTTCACACTTCCACCACCAGGATCCTCTCCATTCCCGTGTCCACAGCCCTACTCCCCTGGCTTGGTCCACACACACTGTTTTCTATCCTCACCACCTTTTCTCCTGTTCTTCAGTGGGCCATAGTATTCCACAGCTCTGAACATTCTCTTTCTACTGCTTAGGATGTAATTAAACCTCTTCTCTCCTCCACCTCATTAAATTTTAATGTCTTTAAGTTGCAGAAACAATCCCTTATTTTTGAAGATTCCTAAACTCTAGGTAAAATTAATCATTTGTTTCCCTGCCTCTGTTTCTTCTGTATCTTCCTCTATCTCTCTGTCCCTCTCAGCACTGGATGGATGGATGGAATTACCTCTATCTTCCTGTAACACATAAGCAAATCATGTTATATGCTAGTGAAAGGATAAAGCAATCTATTCCCCAAGGTCATTTGCCTGTTTAAAGAGTTAAGGACCATCCAATCAAAGTAATAAACATTGATAAGAGAGTCACAGAGGCAGAGAGACACCATCAGTGACAAAAAGATCTGTCTTTGTTGTCACTTGATTTCACCCAGGAAACCAAATTTGTCATCAAAGACAGAATTTACTCCCATGTCTGTAGTGGGAGTGGTTCAACCACAATAAAAAGTGGTTTGAGTGGGAACTGCAGGGCCCAAGTTACATGGCAATATGACATTTCCAAATTAGGAAAGCATTCAAATTGTGAGAATTGTGCCTTTTATATAAAATGAGGCAACATAAGTGAAACATTTACTTCTATTTTCATCGTGGCTGCTACCGAAGTCATCATCACTGTTCTTGCTAACGTTACTTACTTTGGATTCCCTTGTACAGGCTTAGTCAAATGGCTTGCTTGGCAAAACTAATTAATTTATTGAGTTAAAGACTGTATCAGCTACGCCAGGAGCACAATAATGCTGCATAACCATCCATTCCAGAACCCAATGACATTTTACAGAAAGTGTGCATTCCTTGCTCTTACATCCACAGATCAGCTGTGATGTGATTCATCTAAGCTAGGCTTGGTTCCACCTCAGTCTGTCCCAATGCTTTCCCTTTAAATCAACAGCTAAGTTTTTCTTCTCATGAAGAAAGAGAGGAGAAGACAAGAGGGCAAGTCCAATTGCCAAGCATACTTGGAGACCCTGCCTGTGTCCCATGTGCTAACATCCCATTGGGTCCTGTCCAGGGTCAAGGAGCTGGGAAGTACCATTCTGTTAGGGAAAGGGTGAATCGAACATCACTAATTTTATCTTACTAAGTCAGACAGCCTTATTTTGTGAGCATTCAGGTTACAAGTGACTTCCATATATTTCCTGTCCTCTGGGAATCCACACTCTGAGAGCTTTTCCCTTGCTTCTGATTTTAGAGGTATTCAGTTTCTATGTCTTCCAACCTCTAAGTGATTGCTCTTCCGTTCCTCCTGCCCTCTCCTAACTTATTTTAGGGTCAAAGTGAATCATGTCTTGGTTATAAAGTTTATTAGGCTTGCATCTTACAATCATTCAATTAGAAGGATTGTTGTCTACATTACTAGTACTTGTATCATTATTTTTATGGGAAAATGTAGTATTGTTTCCAAACAACTGACTTGCAAATAATTTTGTAAGACAACCCATTGTACACGAGGGAATATATATCATAAATTGTATATAATTCATGTCACAGTTAGTGAAATGTAGCTAATTCATTATCTAATATTATAATTCAAATAAACCATGAAAAACTGGAGAAATTGTAGTAAGGATTTCTGGTTAAATACAAGGTAATTTGATCTGTTAACTTGAGGGTTTTTTTCTCTCTGTAACAATTTATTACCTTTTATAGGAAATTTTCTCTCTCTATGGCCAAAAACCATTGCCAAACGGCCAATATATAATATTATTCTAATTCTATATAACAAACTTTGACATTAATTTGTCTTCTGATTCTAAAATTCCTTCATATTTTAACAAAAGTACACATGTAACTTAACCTGCTGTGCCTTCTTAGGACTCCTTTTAATAATGGCCCAGAAAATTAAATTAAATTTGTATCTTTTAATAGTGCTATTATAGTCTCATTTTTATAAGTAGGCTTAGTGCCCTTTGAATGATGATACCTGGCATTCAGGCAGGAGAATATTCCTGAGCCCTTACTAGTTTTGTTTAGATGTTGTCTATAGTTCATTGTAGCTAAGAGTCAGGAATTAATCAGCACACCATAGATTTAGAGAAGTCAATATCCCAAATGAGAGGAATATATTTCCCAGATCTGAGATCAAGTAAGTTACCATGGAAAATTATTAACAAAAGCCTTATTCAAGAGGATTTCAGACACTAAACTATGCTTAGCAGGATTAGTAGCATAATGTGGTAAGAGGACACTGAATAAGATTTTATGATTAATGTTTCGTTGTGGGCAGTGGGGCTTCTTTTCTTATAATGAGAAATGTGCCCCACTCAAATGTGAATTGCACTGAGGCACTGAGGCTTTGGAGGAAAACTGGGCGAGCAGAATCAGAGCACAGGCAAGAATCTTGAATTTGCCTGTAATGCTCTATGATCCTTCACAGGGAACTATAAAATGATGAGATCAGATAGCGTGTCTTCTGCTTTCAATTTAATGTTTCAACTAAAAATCATTACCTTAAATATAACTGTTCTTACTCTAAATGGTTAAATCCAGTTATTCAAGATTTAAAATTTAATTCAAATATTCTTACATGTTACAAAGAAACATAAAGTCAGCCTAAGCTAAAATTGATTAATGGACACAGAAATAAACTACAAACACCCCGAAAACTCTTCTTAATGCTGGCATAAAAAATTACTTTAGGATTTCATTTTGATTTGTGCCTCAATAATGAATTCTCCATTAGGAGCCCCTAGGAGTAAATGAATCAATAAATTTCAGCTACACTGGAATGTTTCAGGAGACAGATTTACTTTTGCTTTAAAAACTTTACTCTTTAACACTTTTCATTGGAGGTAATGAATCTCTAAAAGAACATTTTTTCTTAAATTCCTAAATACCTGCTAGTAGTATCATTTTTTTATATAAGCCATTTTCATTCATCATGAATTATTCATGCAGCTATCTTAATTTTAATTACCAACCCAACAAAGTTAAAAATCACACTGTACCTAAAAATATAAACACTATCACACTGAAGTTGAGAATGCATTATTCTTTATACATAATTGCTATCATGCTGAGGTTGGGTTGCCACCTTTTCCTGTGAAACCACAAAGAGGTTCTGTATGTCTGCCTTCAACATATGCACGTTCGTTACTTCTACCCTTGTTAAAAACAGACCCTTTCGGCAATCCTCTTTTTTCTAATACTTTTCATTCTAGAAGGTTTAGTAGTTTTAGTTTACAGAACCTTTCAGTTCATACAGTCCCTCAATAGAAGACTTCTCACCAAATAATTGACTCAGTAACTCATAGGAAGGACAGAAACCATGGTTCCAAGAATCCTGAGTTAGAGATCCTTGGAGTCGTAGTAGTTCCAAAGCTCTGTCAGTTTGCTAAAAATGAAGTAGATCCATAAAATTGTATGTGGTGCCCTCCTGGCATTGTTTCTAGCAAGGGTAAGGGCTTTTTAAGACAGATACCAGTTCCACTTACTCCATTCATATACCCATGGGTCAGTAACACAACTCATTTCAATGGTGTAGATCACCTTTCCATGAAAAAGGGAAAGATGATAGCACACTGCATTCCAAACATTGTGTATTTAACTCTCCCAAACACATTGCAATGAATACAATTAAAATAGTAGTTATCCACTTCTTGGTAATAGAGACACATTTTTTTCAACCCTAAATTTCTAGTTAAAATGCAAGTATAGTATTAATCATTAAGTAAAAGCTCTCTTTATTAATAGTGTCTCAAAAAGTTTATAAATTGATTGTTGGTTCTAGCTATATGAATAACTATCAAAACTTTATAGAGTATTTAAACTAAGAATAATCATTTCAATATTGCTCATAATAGGAAATGTTTGGAAAAATTTATATCAAATACATATTATTGGGAACTTTTTACAAAGATCCTGGCTAGCAGGTAAAACCATATTACTAAGTCAGAAAAGCAAATTTCAGAAGAGTATTTTAAGTATGGCATTATTGTTGTTAAAATATACACATTAACCCATTTAATCTTCATTAACAACCATATAGAGTAGATATATTACTATGACACTATTATTATGACATCTATATTTACAGATGTGATAAATGAGGTATAAAGAAATTAAAAAACAAAACAAAACTGACAAACAAATTGGTATTTCACCCCAGGCGATCTGGAACCAGAGCACAATTTTCCCAATCCAGTGTCTCACTGTTTCAGAAGGGGGAGCGATTTCACTGAGTTAATGATAACAAAAAAATACAGATATATATATATATATATATATGTAACAAATTTATCAAAATTCAAACTATTTCAAATTCCTCAAACTGATTTATGCCAAAATGTAGATCATTTGCTTTATATTGATTTCAAATCAAACTCCTCAAACTAATCCAAGTCATATTTTTCTGGAATGTTCCCGAGTATACACTATCCTTTCAAATAAAAAATAAACCCTTCTTAAAACAGAAGAAGATGAGAAATGGCATTAGCAAGTAAAATCTACCTACTGCTTATCGAAACTACACACCTCTTTTTAGTAACTTTTGATATATGGATTATACTCTCGAAGAACAGGTTCTGGCTTTGTCAAGACAACATGACAGCATTAAAAGTATTGATTTTGGGTTTGTGTTGTATTTTGTTTTGCTTTGTTTTGATTTTTGCTTATTAATTATATGGATGATAATTTTCATTGAACTTTGCAAAGCCGAAAGTGAAATACCAATAACCTCTGTGATCAGATCCCTCTGTTTCATTCTAAAGAATCTGAAAACTTTCAGGTGCTTTATAGTTGGCATCTCTTGTCAATTCTTACATTCCTTGTGGCAGCCACATGCCAACAGCCCAAACGTGCATGGGCGTCAACACATCTAATTTTACAAGGAGGATCACCAGTCATACCAGCAGCTGAATTTAGGGTGGACAGAGAACTAGTTAAATGGTGGGAATACCTAGTTTCCTACTGTAATTTTTATTACTATATTTTAGGAATACTCAGTGTGTTTTTACCTTGTATTGTTGACTAAAACGGACCACCAGTCCCACGGTCCGATTTTGCCACAAGTCTCAAGCTACCGCAAATACTGAAATTGTATAGGAAAATTCCTATGCAATGTAATCCAACAATGTTTTTACTAGTTTGTAAAAAGTAATAAAAAGCCTTTAAGCCAAACTCCTTTTCTGGTGTTTGCAAGATGATTCCAGGGAATGTCGTGCTTATTGTATTAGATCATTAGATCCCATCATGACTTTGCAAGAAACTCGTTCCATCTCAGAACATACCTGCTATAAACCATGACTGCATCAGTAACTTGCAAAATGTCCAGAGATAAGCTGGAGCACCCTAAATTGAGGCTCCAAGAGCTGAATTTTAAATATTCATGAATTTCGCAAGCTTTTTCTTAAATCATTGGTAGCTTATAAAGGTCACAGGTTATGATGAAACTCTAGAAAGCCTATAAATCAGAGCTTTTCCCCAACTTAGAGAGCTGGTTTACCAACATACCACTGGATTTACCAGATGTAATCCTTTCCCTAACAATGCTATTAACATCAGTGAAACTAAGGAATTTGTCGATCATACACAGACTGTGTATAATCATCCCCAGGCCTTGTCATTCTCATGCGTGGTTGACTGAAGTTATAAAGGATGGTTTCCTGAAGATTATTGAAGAAGAAATTAATTGTCACAGCTTTTCTAGGTTTCCTGTTGCCAATAGTTCACGTCTTGTGAAGAAATAAGAGACAGTTTTGCTGATTTAAAAGTGATATATCAATTTGTCTTAAATGTTCCCCTTCTGTTTTAGCTGCGGTCTTATTAGTCTATGAGCATATTCACTATATTGCCTTGTCATTTATTCTTTCCCTATTTATGCCTCAAAAGTTACATTTTTATTAGGCACTACGGAGCCAGAACAAGGCACTTTGCTACTCAGTGAAGTCACCACCATCCAGAGCGCTCTTACAGAAGATCTAGGGAACAGATGGGCCGGTAAACCCGGGCTGTGGTGACCAGCCATAAAAGTCCTCCTCCCAGGGTGTCTTAACAACAGCCGAAGCATTAGAGGCATTTCCTCTAGAGCCATCTGGCTTTGATTTTTGTGGCTATTTTTTCTGTCGACAGACAGAGCCACAAAGTTAAGGAAGCAATAATTCTTCTCTAGTTACTGTAACTGCTGAACCACCAATCTTTCTAAAGTCACTCATGGAATACAGGGGCCCAGCTCACAGAGGGGTGTTCTGTGGGGTAAAGACCGTGTTGTCTAAGGGAGGAGGGATGCTCCAGACACTAGGGTTTAAAGTCGGTGTTCACATCCTTCGGGAATCCTCATGGTTGGGGGCTGAAGTGACGTCTTTTGTTTTCTCCCAAATGTACTTGAAGACTTGCGCATGCCCTTCTACTACCCCCAAAAAATACTTTTTAAGAAACAAAGCAAAGTGATGGTGCTCTTTTGGGAAAGCACCCTTCCCCTTAATCCCCCACCATCCTGATTTTTATTCTGGCAATAATTACAGTCATGTTAATGGTACCTAGGTACCATTGAGTTGTATTTACTAAAGCTTTATGCAACTCTGATTAGATCTATCACTGCTGGTAGATAAGAAGTCTCACATACACTGTTGGAGAAAAAACTTCCCACCAGGATGGTGGAGGTGGCTGGCAAGGTCCAGTTGGAAAAGCATTTAGGAGATGAGGATGTCAATTAGCAGAGTGGGAAGAAGAGGCAAATGAAAATATATGAGAGTGCTTGCAAGTTTTCGATAGCTAACTGGGCTCAAACATAGATTACGTATGATTATAAACACGGAAGATTGATGGTACAACATCAGTTATTTGGTGCCAGAGGGAAAAAAAAGGAGAGGCCAGCCACAGAGGTCTCTCCAAAGACAGAATTTCATAAAAGAGAACAGATTCTAAAAACAGTAAATGAAGAGGCTGAGAGTGAATTGGGGTAAGACTATCTAGATGTCACTGAAGAAATAAAGCCATAAGCAGAAAACATGAACCATATTTCAGAAGTTGCAGGAACATGATCTGTTAGGCCACAGGGTCTAAGATGGGTCTGGCTGGGTCCACTGAAACCAGAAACTGAGTAATGCATAGATTTCTGAGGTCTACTTCAATTTCATGCTTCCTTCCTGGCACAATTGTTATATTTAGCTTTCCAGTTTAATGGAGTAATAAGAAAAGAGTTGATGCTGATGGCAAGCTTTCAGTTATCTTAGATTTTTAGAGCTCCTTGGCTCTTTTTTTTTTTTCTTGGTTTAAAATAGCAGCCTAATTGTACCATGCCTTGTGCTTATTCTGACAGAAAATACTGGCTTTAAAGTGTTCCTGATTGGACCAATATATATAAAATCAAAAACGTTGCTGCTACTATTTTGAATTGCTCTCTGTTAGATCAATTAAGAACAAGAAAACTAAAAGATTTTATTCATCTTTGCCTATTTATTCTCTGATGTTCTTTCTTCCTTTATGTAGATCTGAGTTTCTGACCTATATTAATTTTCCTTTTCTCTGAAGAACCTCTTTCAACACCTCTTACGAGGCAGGTCCAACGGGAACAAATAAACCCTCAATTTTTGTTTGTCTGAGAAAGTCTATTTTTTCTTCATTTTTGAAAGTTAATTTCACAGGGTACAGAATTCTAGTCTGGTGGTGTTTTTCTCACAGCACTTTAAATATTTCACTCCATAAATCCCCCTCAGCAGGTTAGGCTCCAGTAAAATAATTTCTCCAGAGGGCAGGCCTTATTAAGAACAGAATGATCTGGTGTGTTTTTAAATACTTGCTTTCCCCTTCTCCCCAGTGGAAGCATAAGGGGACGTTTTTCTGATATCCAGTCTTTAAAGATCTGGTCAAGCTTCTGGAGGCAGAACTCACAAAACCATAAGGATTTCTTATGACTGGATCCCTCTGGAGTTTGTAAGTCTCAAACTTGTTCACAACTGGGCCTCCAGCAATTTGTTAATAACAGTTCAGGTTTTTCTATGATGCACTGGTTTCTATGGAAGTTCCTGCTCATGGCTTTCTGCTGGAGCAAATTGTGCTTTCTGTATGTACCCGTTTTCCTCTTTAATTTTTAAGGCAGTGTCTTGCCCTGTGACCTCACTTCTCTGATGGTTCTAATGAAAAGTTCTTGATTTTTCAGCCTGTACAGTTTTTTATTGTTAGGACAAAGAGGCTACTTCTAAGCTCCTTTCATGCTGGACTGGAAACTGGAAGCCAACCACACTTTTGAAATCTTGAAGTACTTAGATGAAACAAAGACAGCAGAGTCTACCAATAAAATGAGCTACGACTTTGAAATCAAGCAGAGATAGCGCACTGAAAATTCTGAGTTGCTGAAGCTGATATTCTGTTACTCATTTTCTCTGAGAAAATGACAGAGAGCAGAATTTAGGAATATCAAACAAGAAAGAGCTGCTTAACTGAATTAAAACAGAGTTACGTATCTTGACAGTGGTTTAAAGGCATTCTGAAACTATTTTTAATCCACAAAAAATAAAATTATCAATAAATTGATATTAGCTTACTTTTAGAATGTTTTAATTTTTAGTATCACACAACCTATGCCCACACTTAGTTTTGTTAGTTAATAAAAAAGAACTCAAGTTCTATCGATTTAGTGGCAAAAGATAGGCCTATTAAATATCACAGTAAAGCAGGTCACAGGAATTTGTGGTTTCCCAGTGCATAAAAGAGTTATGTTTACACTATACTATAGTCTATTAAATGTGCAATCGCACTATCTAAAAAACAATACACATACCTTAATTAAAAAAATACACTCTATTACCAAAAATTGATAACGATCATCTGAGCTTGTAGGAAATCATACCTTTCCTTTAACTGGAGAGGGTCCTGTCTCAATATTGGTGGCTACTGTCACATTCAGGTTGGTGGTTGCTGAAAGTTGGGGTGGCTGTGGCAATTTTATAAAATGAAACAATGAACTTTGCCTCAATGAATGACTCTTTCTTTTATGAGAAATTTCTCTGTAGCAAGCAATGCTGTTTGATAGCATTTTACCCAGAGTAGGACTTCTTCCAGAATTGGGGTCAATCCTCTTGCACCCTGTCATTGCTTAATCAACCAAGTTTATGTAATTATTTAATCCCTTCATTGTCATTTCAAAAATCTTCACAGCATCTTCACCAAGACAGATCCCACCTCAAGAAACCACTTTCATGACTAATCCATAGGAAGCAACTGCCCATCCATTCAAGTTTTATCCTGAAATTGAAGCAATTCAGTCATATCTTCAGGCTCCATGTTTAATTCTAGTTCTCTTGTTATTTCCATGACATCTACCATTACTTCCCCCACTAAAGTCTGGAATCCCTCAAAGTTATCTGGGAAGACTGGAATCAACTTCTCAAAAATCCTATTAATGCTGATACTTGGACCTCTTCCCATGAATCATGAATGGTCTTAATGGCGTCAAGAATGGTGGATCTTTTCTGGAAGGCTTTCAATTTATCTTTGCCCAGATCCATCAGAGAAATTATCTATGGCCTTATGAAATGTTATTTCTTCAATATTAAGATTTGAAAGTCAAAATGACTCCTTTGTCCACTGTCAGCAGAGTGGGTGTTGTGGTGGTGTGTTAGCAGGCATGAAAACAACGTTAATCTCGTGGTGTTTGTCCATCAGCGTTCTTGAGTGGCCAGGAGCCATGTCAGTGAACAGTAATATTTTGAAAGAACTCTTTTTTCTGAGCATTAGGTCTCAACAGTGGGCTTAAAATATTTAGTAAACCATGGTGTAACCTGATGTATTATCCTACAGGCTATCTTGCTCCATTTGTAGAGCACAGGCATAGTATATTTTGCCTAATTTTTAAGGACCCTAGGATTTGTGGAATGGTCAATGCGTGTTGGCTCTAACTGAGAGGTACCAGCTGCCTTAGCCCTTAGTAAGAAAGTCAGCCTATACTCCCAAACTTTGAAGCCAGTCATTGACTTTGCCTCTCTAGCTATGAAAGTCCTAGATGGCAGCTTTTTCCCATATAAGGGTATTTCATCTCTACTGAGAATCTATTGAGAATATTGTTGTTGAGTGTAGCCATCTTCATTCATTATCTTAGATCTTCTGGATGACTTCCTGCAGCATCTACACCAGCACTTGCTGCTTCACCTCGTACTTACGTTATGAAGATGGCTTCTTCTCTTTAACCTCATGAACCAAATTTCTATTAGCTTCCAATTTTTCTTCTGCACCTTCCTCACCCCTCTCAGCCTTCATGGAATTGAAGAGTTAGGGCCTTGCTTTGGTTCAGGCCTTGGCTTGTGGGAATAGTATAGCTGGTTTGATCTTCTATTCAGACCACTAAAACTTTCTACATATCAGCAGTCAGGCTGTTTTGTTTTATCATTTGTGTATTCACTGGATTAGCACTTTTACATTCCTTCAGGAATTTTTCCTTTGCATTCACAACTTGGCTGTTTTGTGCAAGAGGTCTAGCTTTCAGCCTGTCTCAGCTTTTGACAGGCCTTCCTCACTAAGCTTAATCATTTCTAGCTTTGATTTAAACTGAGAGACTTGTGACTCTTCCTTTCACTTGAACACTTAGAGGTCATTGTAGGGTTATTAATTGGTCTAATTTCAATATTACTGTGTCTCAGGGAACAGGAAAGCATGAGGAGAGGGAGACAGAAGAATGGCTGGTTGATGGAGCGGGCAGAACCACACACATTTATCCATTTAGTTCACCATCTTATACGAGTGCAGTTCATGATGTTCCAAAACAATTACAACAGTAGTAACATCAAAGATCACCAAGATAAATATAACAGAAAAGTTTGAAATACTGCAAAAATTACCAAAATACGACACAGAGACACAAAGTGAGAAAACGCTGTTGTAAAAATGGCGCCAAAAGACTTGCTTGATGCTGGGTTGGACAAACCTCAATTTTTAAAAAACACAGTATTTCCACTAAAGTGAAGCCCAGTAAAAAGATGAATGCCTGTAATAAAAAGAACCTGATACCAACTTTTCCTACCCATGCACAATTAAATACTTTAAGTGATTTAGAGGGTTACTTCTTTATAAAGATTTGTAAGATATTTCAATTCTGTTCTTTTATCTGAAAAATATAAAAATAAATAGATATTTAGAACAGGAATAAACAAAAGAAAATCATTTTCAACAGAAGTCAAGAGTAAGTCTGAACAGTGCTACAGGAAAATCTATAAGCACTAAATTTTAATGAATATACATAAGATACAAAGGAACATGTCTTAAGCTGCATTACATAGCAAGTGCTCTGTTTTTACTTAATTTACATGTGATAGATTAGGTGAGGAGTGCTAGGTAAGCTTCTGCTTGTCCCTGCACTGACATTGCACCACAAGCTCTGAGATAAGGATGCCGGGGTGGTAAAAATTAGACACTTGGTGTAATGTAGAACATTCAGAGAGGTGCCTGGCTATATACTTGCAGACATCAGATGGAGTACAAAGTACTTCTAAAGAAAGTAGCACTCCTTGAACTATAAAGAAAACCTCCTTCCCTGAAACAAGCACGTCTTGGTATGCTAGTTGAAGTACATTACATTACTAAGTCTAGTGAGACTTTTCAGAGTAGCAGAGAGTGTGAGACTGAATGAAGAATAGTACAGAACTACCATGTGTACAGGAACTACCTGTTGGCTCTAGGAAAATCAAGAAATACTGGGAAGAAGTAAGCCATATAATTGCTGATCTAAGTCACCTGGAGAGAAGAAAATTCCTAATCCAGAGCAAGACTTAAGACCTGGGACTTAACTGATAGCCCATGCCAACATTTCCTTAACCTAAGGAAATGACAGACAGCAAGTTTAGAATGTAGAAGAGAAAGTGGTCTCTCCCAGCTCATTCCCTAGGCCACTGTACTACACTATCTTCCCCAGTACAATCACACCAAAAGAATGGACCCAAGCGAAATCAGTTCATCCAGAAAGCAAGCCAACAAGGAAGCTCTGTAAGAATATGGAAGGTAAAAAGGGAAGAAAAGAAATAATATAAAAAACTAGTAGAAAATGCCCAGTGGAATAGGTATATCATGAAGCTGATAAAAAAGGGCAAATATATCACAATAAAATCCAAAACTTTAAAGAAAATATGGCCTCTCTGAACCAAAATTCAAAGATGAGTTCCAATGGCTCAAAGGAAGGTGATAAAGAAACAACTGAAAAATATCTCAGGGAAAGAATGGAAATGAAAAGAAATAGAAAAAGAAAATCACTGTGAAATCTCAAGCCATATACATAAACAGACACCAAGGGCAGATAAGAAAATTTAAACAAATCAAAAAAGATGTTGAAAAAGACAAAAAGTTAGAATAATCATAAAATTAAACACAAAGGAAATTCTCCACATAAATTATTATTGCCCCTGGTAGGAAAAGAGAGCAAAAAAAATAATAATAATAATACTCAAAGATGTAAAAGAGGTATATTCTGAAATAAAGATTTGATTCTAAAGAAAATGTAGAGAAAAATTCAAGAATATAGTGAAGCAGTGTTTACAAATCTTTAGAAAAAGTATTTTATGCTAGTTCAAATAAAAAATACACATTTTCAAATGTGCAATAGTTCACTAATATACCTGTGATTAGTATTCATTGTCAAATAAATAACTAAACAAACCAGTTGGCTGGTATTGCAAACTAGATTATCTACAAATTAATACTGCAATCAATTACATATGATAGATTAAAGGACACTATTTTAAATAGTACTGAACTTGCTAATAATAAAGGAAAATTCCAAAGAGCTGGCATTAAAGAGGAACCTCTGAGCAGAGGTGAGTGAGGAACTGAATCTGTGGCCTGTCCTGGGCAGTAGGGAGGTTTCCTGCGTTGGAGAAATTAATAGCCATGGATTTCAATGACCGCATAAGACAGGAGAGAAGTCCCAAGGACCTGCATGAAGTGAAACGGTGAGTGATTTTTATTATCTCTGCAATTAGTTCTCAGAGGAAAAAGAAAATGTAGAATCTCAGAAGTCCAAGAAGTAGTCTGGGTCTCATATGAGTTTAGGATCAAATTTATATCACCTACATCTTCCCACAAAGAGGCCACGTGTGACTGCCATGCACACATACATGTACACAAACCCTCACTAAAGGTGAGTTTACAATAAAAAATGTACAAAACACAAAGGGATGTGTCTATAACATATTTACTCATGTTTAGATATCTTTTTCACATTTTGGATATCTGGAAACAATGGAATATTAAAATTATAATCAGTAGTTTTTTTCCCCCTTTCTTAAGAATATCAAGAGAAAGGTTGCATCTTACAATTGATGGCATTTTAGATCTGGTGATGTATGCAAATCTGTAAAGAGGAAAGTTAAAGAAATGATAGCCTAGTAGAATAACAAGTATTTGGATAATACAATGACAATCTGAAAGAATAAGAAATTAATCGGATTAAAATGATTGTTTTTTAAAGTAATCATTACAGTAGAAAAAGCATAAGACGTTAAAAATAAAAGAACAGGCAGATTTTTAAAAATCACCTAAATGAAAATTCTATAAATAAATACATATTCAAGGAAATCAAAATTAGACGGATGAATAGGTTACAGATTCAATTAGACAAAGATGAAGACAGCAATTAAAACTAGAAAATAAGGTAGGGAAAATTCTTAGAAGCAATGATATGTGCAGAGATAGAAAATAAGAACAGAGATTAAGAGGCATGAAGGAGGGTATACCAAGGCTAACATCAGGTAAATGGGGATTTCAGAAGAAAAAAATAAGAGAAAAACTATGAGAGGTAATGCTCAAGGAAGCAATTGCTGAGACTTTATTAGAATTAATAAAAATATATCAATACTCCATCTCATAAGCACAATAAACTATGAGTAGATTAAGTAAACACCAAATTGCACTTGACAGAATACTGAACTAAACCTAGAACTAACAAAGAAAGTGGAAAATATTTCAAGATAAAGGACAAAAAAGCCTCCTCTTGCTAAACTTATGCAATACAGATAAACGATTAAAATTAAAGTCCATTTTGAGACTTTAAGTGAGTATATTAGAAAAAGTGGATTGAAAACTCACGCCATCTCTCCCCATTCAAAAAGTATAAAAATAGTAACAGAGTAAACCCAAAGAAAGCAAAAAAAAAGAAATAATAAGTAGAAGAACTGTAAGTACAAAAAATGGAAAAAGAATAAAAAGGATCAAGAAAACCAGAAGCAGCTTCTTTGGAGAGTCTAATTAAATAGATGCTTCTCCTGCAAACGTATAGAAGAAAAAGAAGGAAAAAAAATTTAGGAATAAATGACAAAAAAGACAAAAATTGCAGGATTTTTTTTTGTATTTTAAAACATGCTATGAGCAAGGCTGATAAATTGTACCTATTGAACAATTTTCAAAAAATATGACATCAAAAGTAACTTTATATGAAGTGAGAAAAAGCAAACTTAGAACCATTAAACAATTGGAATTGATACCTAAAACATACCAGTGGCAAATTAAATGCAGAAATAAATTAAATGCATAATATCCAATTATAAGATGGCTGTCTTCACAACCAATGGAGGAATGGCTTTAAAATTAGCTAACTTCATAAAACTGAACAGTATTTTACTACATTAAACAGAATTTAAAAAAAGTCATGTTTCAGCTGATGCAGGAAAAAGCCTTTGGTAAAATTTAAAACCCATTTGTATTAAAATTGTATCAAATCAATAACCTTAGCCAGCAAGGACTAGATAAGAATTTCCTCAGCCAGATATCTTATCTACCCAAGCTCACACAGAACACCACACCTTCATACAGAAGCTTGGAAAAACTTTCCATTGAAAACTGAAACAAAAGGAAGATTCCCAGCATCAACATTTCTATTCCACATTGTTTTGAAGCTCCTAATAAATATGACATTAAAAAAGATTCTTTAAAATGTTATGATAAAGGAAAGACACAAATAATTTGCAAAAGACATGACATGATTTTTTACACAGAAAAAAAAGAAAGTGAAGATAAATTATGAGTATAACTAAGAGTTTAAGTGAAGTTGAACAAGATTAGTAAATTCTAATTGTCATTATTTACACCAAGAAATAATTCGAAAATCTAAAATTTAATTGATGCTATTTACAAGAACACACAAAATGATCAGGCACATAGGAATAAATCTAACAAAGATATATGCATGCTTTCAAGAAAAAAATCATTAAACTTCATTAAAAGACAGCCTAAATAAATGTGGAGAATTATATCATGAAATGAGTGAGAAATCTTTTGTTTTTGAATTAAGGTATCATTGATATACAATCTTATGAAGGTTTCACACGAGCAACACTGTGGTTTCAACATTTACCCACATTATCACGTCCTCGGCACCCCCGCCCCGCCACCCCACTGCAGTCACTGTCCATCAGCAGAGTAAGATGCTATAGAGTCACGACTGGTCTTCTCCATGCTGTACTGCCTATGAGTGAGAAATCTTTACATAATAAAAACACCACTTCTAAGTTAATGTTTGCATTCATCGTGGACCACACACAGACAGGAGGTGTCCAGGCAAAGGAAAGGAAATGCCCGGAAGAAGGAGAGGCAAGGACCGTAAGGTAAAACTTAAGGCAGGTCACAATTTTGTTCTAACCAAATTACAGGTTGAGGGCTCACAGAATGATTTTGTTTTTAAAAAATGTTTCTGCAGTTTCTATATGTAAGATTCTCAAGCTTTAAAATGTCCTTAGTTGTACTATCTGGTCTGAGGGAGAAAAGACCGAAATTCAGGGGAACTTAGATAAAATCAATGCTATTAAGGCATCAAATTTAAGAGCTTTGGATTCTCTTACACATAATTTTCTTAAAAGCTTGTATAATTTTAATTTTATTGTAGTCATCACCTGATTATTTTGAAAAAGCAATCACAGAAACCTGAAAAAATCAAGATGTGATGAGAATTCCCTTAAATAGAGCACATTTCAGAAGCCCAACTCTAAAAAGCTAAATATAACAGGCTAAGTTCTGTATTTTCTTCTCTACCGAGAAAGGTGATGTTGCATGGACTGAAAACAGGGGTGTTAAATAGAAAAATATTTGGGTTAAGAGAAATCACTGTTTGGTGAGTTTAAATGACATACAAGTAGAGAAGAAAAGCAAGGGAGTGCTAGGGAACATCTGCTAATAGAATTTAGAATAATTATTTAATTTTTGCTTATAAAATAATGACCTTTAAAATAATTATTTTATATATTTACTTCTAGTATATAAGTGGTTTCATTGTTTTACACTTGGATACCTGATTAAAGATGCTGTATAGTTTTATTATCTCCTCAATTTGCTAGCTAATAACAAGTTGTCTCAGTACTTTCTAAGCAACTTGTCTTTTCTTCCTAAGCAATTTGTCTTTTCTCATTAATTTTAACATGAGCTGTATGTGATATTTTGTTGGCTTCTACTGTATCTCTAGATGTTGGAGTTGCTGTCTTAGTCGTGGACCCTCTTCACTCTTCTTCCTAGATGTATGCAATTTTTGAGGTTTTTAAACACCATTTCTATACTAACCATTAAAAAATTTACATCTCCAGGCCAGAAGTTTGCTCTGGCCATCAGATGGACATATTCAATTTTATACTTCATATCTCATCATATCAAAATAAGACTCTGTATTTTCCCCATAAAACATTCCTTCTATGGTATTTCTCTAATTCACATATTAGCAGCACCATACACCCAGTATTTCAAGCTACAAATTTAGAGGGCTCATCCTTAAGCAACCATTCCCCAGTGACACTTCCCCCTAGTTAGATGAGTTGACTAATATAACTCTTCAGTACAAGCTGTGTGTCCTGTCTGAGAAGTGGACATTGTAAATAATGACTGTCTCCTAAATAAACTACAATTATCCACTTTCTTTGCAAGTCACATCAACTGCTTTACAAAACAGCTGGAGCTTAAAAGTCAGTGTTGGACTAAGTACCCCACCATGCCAGAATAACTCTTCTCTTCATCACCAAAAAGGTGTTTCCTGAAAATACCCACCAAGCTCCACAGAGTAACTAAGTTATATGGGGTCTTTGTTTTAAGGAAAAGTATGGGGCAAATATAATCAATTGCCATTATTTTATTACATAATTTTTATAGCTATTCTCTCGGGTAGTAGATATTTTTTTAACCCCATTTCACAAACCTTGAGACTCGAAACAGCTAACTTCTCGAAATCTCTTATCTGAGTACGAAATTGGCCTCTTTCCACAATATCACACCATCTCCCCTTAAGAGACTACTCGAGAATCAATGATGAATCAGAAGTATCTTTTCTTCAAAACCTCCCAGCTGAGCCAAGGTCTAAATTTCCTGTGGAGACCTTACCATGTGCAATCTCACCAAAGTTTTTATAACTAACTACAGTTACGCTTCAGTGACCTACCTGTTCATCCAGTACCTGCACATCAACTTCAATACAAAACAATTTAAAAGTTAATAAGAACTCTTCTCATTATAGCCTCTGACATCTCAAGCTGCTTTCCCATAGTCCATGAATAGCTGAGATTCAGAATTCCAGTTTCCAAATTTTCAACACAATTTTAGTTGCAGTGGAACATTTACAGAGGTTATTTTGACACAGTGGTGAAACATTTTTGTTAAATACTGCTATTTTAAAGCAAGAAATAAGCATTAACTGGCAATGAATGTGTAGCCAGAGATTTTATGTTCCCAAGGAAATGTTCAGAAATAGAATTCTTACTCTTTGCTAAATTGCAAACCAACAGATTTCTGACTTTTGTGGAATGCTGGATGGCTAGAGTGTTATTTACCAAGATTGAGAAGGAAAATGAAGGTAGGTGATTAGGGGAGGAGGGAGTGGGAAGAAGATATGGTGTTTCTTTCTGACTCTAACTTGCTTTCCACTGCTTTTGCTATTTTCTCTTGTGTGTCAGAGCGGAGTTTCCCAAACTTTCCCAAAGATAAGAATGACTTGGGGCTTTTTAAAAATCCAGAGTGTGTACTATTGTTACCTGAATTTTTAACAAATACACTAAATGTTTTTTTATTACCAAAAAGACAATTGTTGAAATATTTAATAGACCATCAGGGGCTAAGTAGTTAACATTTAATAAGTAGGTTCTTTCTGTAAGGGTAGGGGATTTGTTCAAATAGCTGTTTAAATGCAGCATTTACTAAGAGGATAGCATTTAGCACTTCAGAGCTTTTTAAAGAATGTCTTTAAATATGTTTTGCTGAAATGGCAAAATACTTGAATTCTCCTGACATTAGCATTATTGCCTCAGAATGACTTTGGAGTTGGCTTTTTGGAAACCTTCAGATCATGGGTTCCAAAATTTACCTTGGGTGTCTGTGAAGCTCCAGATAAGCACTATCAACATATATGTGGAAAAATTAATAATCTCCAAAAATGTCAATATACTTCTTAAAAATACATGATCACAAAGGAACATCTAACTCAGTAGAAAAAAGAGGATAGATTAAAAGAAGAAACTTTAATGACCAATGAAAAACGACAAGATGTTCAGGCTCATCGGTGATTAAGGAGAAGCAAGAAAACCACATGAAGTTCCATCTTTCATTCATTAGCTTGGCAACTTTTAGAAAAATACCAAATGTTGACAAGAAATAAATTTGTTGCACCAGTCCACAGAGCAGTTCCATGGTATCTAGTAAAGTTAGGGTGACTATAAAAATATATTATCCAACTGTGGCTTTTTAGAATAAAGCAGTATGCTAAAATACATAAAATTATGTAATACTTACTGTATTTATTTACTGACATTACTTTTATTACACTTCATCACGTTTATAAATAGCTCTGTTCAAAACTTTTCAAGCCATAATGTGTCCCTTGAAGCAAAACAAAAATAACTTTTTTATATATCTTACTTATAAAAATAGGAAACAGAATAATCATTCTGGAACAAATTTTTATACATAAAGCAGTTTGCTAGCCATAATTAGCTGGTTCTTTTCTGAACAAAAATGTATTTCTTTTAATATAGTCTATTATTGATTTTTTTGTGAAAGTATCTGCAGTGTTCTCCAAAGATGATTCAGCTTGTCACCAACAAAAGAGTTGTCATCAATGTTTAGCGTTTTGACCGAATTTTAAAAAGCCTTCATAATATTGTCAAGTGTTTCATTTCTAGCAGAATAAACTTCCAAAAGTTTTTTGGTTCCATTAGTTGATGCTCAACAGAGCCATTTTTAGATCTAATTTTCTATGTTAAACGTCTAAATGGCATCATTCAACTGTTTCTGAATTTCCTGTGCTAATGGAACTAACATATTACCAACCATTCCTGCATATTTCTTAAGTGAAGAAGAGATTTGGAATAAAAAAATTAAACAATTTACTTAAGAAAACAACTTGATCTAGAAGAAAAGCCATGCTTCTCAGTGATATGTTTATACACCTTCTCCAGATTCACACGTTAAACCTGTGAAAATGACACCTTTAGGCAGTTTTCTTAATGAAACTGTTAACTTTTGAAATAGCAGCTAATAGTTTTTCTCGTATTTTCATCTTTCGTGAGTTCAGTGTTACCTTTATGACCCACCAGTGGATAGAAAATGCCAACAGATACATTGTACAAGTTTTATGGTCATCATAAATTTTCTTGGAAATTCTGTAGATTTTAATTAAATAAGCATGTTTATTTTTTAGCTTTGCTAAAACATTATTTCAAATTAAATAATTATTACCAAGCAGCCCAATAAATAAATAGTTGCAGATGTCTGAGAGATTGAGAGATGACAAGAACCCTGTAGCAAGACCCATTAGCCACTCTGTGTGCTCAGTTTCTATTCCCTGCACATTATTCACATACACCTAACCTCCTATTTCCTTTGTTTTCCTGAAACCCACCATATGGTGGCCTGCCAGTTTCACTGAAGTGAATGGCACGCAAAACTGTCCAGTACTTTCCCCACCCTCATGCGAGACTGGAAGAGGTTAACTGTGCCTAGCCACAGTTACTGACCCGGGGCACACTGTTTTATCATCAAGCATTCTGCATGCTGTCTTGAAAGGGAGGCATTAGCCATGTTTTGTTTGAAATGGGTCAGGAAAATAAAGTCGGTTTTCAGACTTAATGCCCTATTGAAGTTAGAACTCTGCTAACGTGTCATTTGTCTCATATTCTAACAGAGCCATGAGAAAGCTGAACGTGTCAGACAAAATGGGTACTTAACAAACCCGTGCTAATTTTTATCATGCAATTTATGATAATACTTTTTTTAAAAAAGAAAAATCCAGGACAGACGCTGAGCCAATCAGGTTGTGTGGACACGACTAGTAAAGGGGCACTCCTGGGGAAAAATGAGGATGTTTGGTATCCCCCAGATTGAAACTGTATACACCCTGCAACCTAGCTATTCCCCTTCTGTATATTCATTAGGAACTCTTACATATGTGTACGTGGAAATATGTGTTTCATACATGGAAGAAGGTTTCATATGGCATTCAGATAAACACATTATCCAAAAACAAGACTGGGATCTATGTTATCAATATGGATAGCTTCTCAAGAAGAATATTAACTCGAAAAAAATAATGAAATGATACATCCTTATAATAATACTCACATAAACAATTTATAAACCTATAAATCTTAATGAAACTAAAAACATAAAGTTAAACATAATAATGGTACCACCAGACAGGAGAAAAGGGAATGAATCTAAGGAGATGTACTCCAACTATGAATGTAATGCAAATAAAACAAGGAATGTATTAATAATTATTTCTGGGTGGAGTTAGATATTTATTGTATTACCACATATTTTACATCTTGCAAATTTCACTCAAAAACAAAATAATTTCATAATGAACAATATTCAGTGTTTAACTTGACATTATCTTGTTACACATTTACCCTGCTTTAAAAATTCCTTGCCATCTCCAAGGGGTTCAAAAAAGGAAAACTGTAAAATGTACTTTTTCAAAGAAAAACTTTTTCTAAATATAAATATGAAATAAAACATATAACCCGCATATCACTGCTCCTGATACATTATCCATCTACAACCATAAAGTAGAAGGCGAGAGAAGGATATATGCAGGATTGACTTATAAAGAGAAAATAATTCTCATGTTTAACTATTTGAAATACTCTCTTAGACATAATAAATAACAATTCAGAATTGGCATTATTATATTGATTGAAACATGCTAATAAAATCTATACAGGCTTTATGGAAACAGTGAATCCTTGCCTGTCTTTTAAAGATAGCTGTCTTAATGCAAATGAACTAGGCTTTAGTTGCACTAATTAAGAGAACTACAGCTTAGTCAATCAAAGGATAATAGGTGAGTTATAACGGATGTCAAAATCATACTTTATTAAATTAGCTTTGGAATCACATCTCAAGCTTCCTTCTATTTTGAGAAACATTACTTCACTAAATACATAGAAAAAGATTGATTTTGCAGATTAGTATGATTTCAACAGAACATGTTTCATCCTCAAAATCTGATTAAGAACTTTCCAATCCATAAAACACTGTTAAGAGAAAACTGTGAATCAGGCTAGACACACATTTCAAAGAGCTGATGAGGTTGCAAATCACTTATGCCTCACTCTCAAGTTACCATGATAATGCTTAGCACTTGCGTAGTGTTTTCTAGTTTCAAAGAGCCTACGAACTTGAACTAATTAATCCTTACACTACCCAGTGACACAGTGATAAGAAACCCCTTCAAGAGAGCATCTAACTATGTAATTCCCACTTGCCTATATGGAATTCAGCATGCATGCAATGTTGTGTTTTCCTATCTTTCTATTTCAATAAATCTTGAGAGAGATGATATCCATATGTGAATATATGATGCAAGGCCATCTATTGTGAATAAAATTATGTACATTGCACTCAATCTGCAACCAAAAGCTAACAAAGAAAGATATATGTGCAGCCAACACATGAAAAACATCTGGTACATTCTGTATTTTCTTTTCTCATTCATTTTACATCTTGTTCTCAGCTATTCCAGAGTGGGTTTGTTAGATTTGAATAGGATAAAATTTCTCCATGGAGAATATACAATTCTCTTGTTAATTTTAAAATCATTTCTGTTTATTCTGAAATCAAGTGTTTTGAAATTAAAAGTCTATAAATTATGCTGAATATAAGGGAATACCATCTGGGAAAGCTGCACCCAAATGAAATAACATTTAACTACTGTATTAAGAATTCTCTCTACTAGGAGTCCCTTCTCTCTGCAGGTAGCTGGCTACAGCAGCGTACCAAAACAAATGCATTCCTGCAGTAAAGGCCAGCACTGGGTCACTCAGCAGAGGGTACGTTCTGTCTGAAAAGTACTCTACTCTACATACTTTCACTGAAATAAGGGAAATCCTTATCTACTTTTCCTGTTTAACTGAAAATTCATTTTAAAACTAACTCTTCTTCTTCATTTCAAAAACATTTGTTTACTTTCAAATTGCTTGGCACTCACCTAATTTCTATAAATTCCTAAAATTACATAGACACACAGATGCAAAAGAAAGAACACAACTGGAAAACCATCCAATGTGTTCATGTCTGTTTTCAAAATTCTCCAGTGTACCATTTGCATTAGGGTTGTAGTGGTCATTCAATGGGTGCTCTATTTCACTAATACCCCCAGGATATTGGAGTAAATATAGACAATGTGAGCAACATGATTTCTATATGTATGTACTTTCCTTGTAACTAAATTTGTATAGTTAAAATGGTCAGCTCTGTTGCCGAAGATAGATAGTGGCTAAATTTTAATTAAAAAAAAACGCTTTCTATTTTCAAGTTCTAAACATCTGTCCATTTAAGTTGATCTCAAATAGACTGGACTATTTAAACAGAATGAAATGGGTAAGCTGAAAATATTTGATTTCCTGGTGTAAATAATACAGTCATTTCAGAGTTTTTCTTTAATGAATTACATGGGATAAGTTCAAGAGCTAATATGCCATATTGATATATTATTTGAATCTCTACAGACAATAAGACTTAATTCATTAATAAAGGGAAAGAAATTAAGGGGTTTTTACATAGTTGTATCTTAAAACATTTGAGAGTTTTACACAAACTAAGCTCAACTTCTTTCCAGTTACAATTAAATTTATCTTTTCTTCTCTTTCTACTTCATCTTAATAGAGATTTGAAAAGGTAGGATTGGAACATGGGACAGAGAGACTTTGCCCATAGGAAGAGTCACAGAGATTTTCTGCAGGAGAACGAGGTCACAGATGAAGAGCACAGATGATAAGGAATGGAAATGGGTCAGCCTCTATGGCAAACGGTCCACAGGTTCCTCAAAAACTTAAAAATAGAGCTATCATATGAGCCAGCAATCCCATTTCTGGGCATATATCTGAAGGAAATAAAATAACTTTCTCAAAGAGGTATCTACAGTCCAATGTTCACTGCAGCATTATTCACAACAGCCAAGAATGGAAACAGCCTGTGTCCACTGATGGTAAATGGACAACCCTAGCTGTCCATCAACAGTAATTTTCTGATAAAGAAAATGTGATACACACAAAAATGTACACACACACAATGGAATACTATTTAGCCATAAAAAGGAAATCCTACCATTTGTAGCAATATAGATGGACCTTGAGAGTATTATGCTAAGTAAGTCAGACAAAGATAAATACTATATACTTGCATTTGTATGTAGAATCTAAAATAAGTAAGACTCATAGAAACAGAGTAGAATGGTGGTTTCCAGAAGGTGGGCATTGTGGGAGATGGGGAAATTTGGTCAAAGGGTACAAACTTCCAGTTTTAAGATGAGTAAGTCTGAGGCTCTAGAGTACAGTATGATGACTATAGTTAGCAATACTGTATTATATACCTGAAAGTTGCTGAGAGAATAGATCTTAAATGTTCTCACTCTCTCCCCCAAAATAGACAGTAATTATGTGAGGTGATGGAGTAATAAGGTTAAGTAACTTTATTGTGGTAATGATTCTGTAATATATATATGTATCAAATTATCATATTGTGCACCTTAAACTTACACAATGTTATATGTCAATTATATCTCAGTAAAGCTGGGAAGGGGAGAATATCAATGAATTTGTTTTAAAGAATACAAATATATTAATCAGGATTTTACAGAGAAACAGAACCAAAAGGATGCATGTATATATACATATATAAAGAGAGAAAGAGAGATTTATTTTAAGAAATTGGCTGACATGATTGTAGGGGTTTTGCAAGTCCAAAATCTGCGTGGTGGGCCCACAGGCTGGAAACGCAGGGAAGTGTTCCAGCTTGAGTCCGAAGACAATCTGCTGGCAGAATTCCCTCTTCGTCTGAGTTGGTCAGTCTTTTTTTTTTTAATTGATATACAGTCTTATTTTAGTTTCAAGTATACAGCACAGTAGTTCAACAGTTACCCATATTATTAACTCCTCACCCACCACTAGCATGGCTACTATCTGTCAACATAGGAAGATGTTAGGGGATCACTGGCTATATTCTCCATGCTGTACTACTATCCCTGTGACCAGCCTACATTATGATGGAGAGTTTTTGGGCCCCTCCCCAAACCCCTCCCCCATTGTAACCACCAGTCCCTTCTCAGTGTCCATAAGTCTACTGCTATTTTGTTCATTCTGTTTTGTTTTGTATTTATAGTCTACAAATAAGCGAAATCATATGGCATTTTTCTTCAGTCCAAGGACTGTCATAGAATGGAGAAACACATCTACTGCTCATACTTCAGGAGGAGTCTCTCCAACAATAAATCACCAACTGGAAAATATCTGCCTTTAGAGAGCCACCGTTCTGAGGAAAACAGCACCAGAATTTGAGCTTGAACCCTAATAATGGGCCTTGGAATCTCTGACCTTGATTGAACTAATTTCAAAGACTAAAAAGCATTGTTGACTATACAGTCTAACACTCTATCCTGGAAAACCTAACCTAACAGATCATCTGCTTATGAGATAGTTAAAAAAAAAAAAAAAAGAGAGAGAAAATCTGGACTGCAGAAAGCCAGGACAGCAGGCTGCAAGGAAAAGAACTCGGTACATTAATATTGAAGTTTACCTGCGTGTTAACCAAAGCAACATTTCCACGAATTGTCTCCTGTTTTGAAATGCATCAGTTTCTAGTATGGATTTATCTCTACAAATCATTGTTTTTTAGGACTTGTATGAATGGGTGAATTCTGTGACATTTGCTATGGGAGGTCAAATGTGGAGCACTCATACAAGGTAATAATGAGACAGGAACTTGGGTCCTGTGAGACGGTTTAGCCCAAAGTGAGAGGGGAGAGTCTGCCCTCTGGGTCTCTCCTTTGTTGTAAGGCAGGCTATAAGTGATGATTACAAGGAAGAGCTTAACAAAGGACTCACTCTCTAGTGTCCAATTTGTCGTTTTCTCTTCTGTAAAACCCTTATCCTACCTGAAAGACTTCATTTAAGGTCTTCAGCAGTAGTTTCTGATCTTGTTTACCTAGATGGGGGGAACCCAGGAGCCACCTGGGTTGAGGGATTGGTCTAAACACAGAAATAAACGATATGCAGATAAGTAAGCAGTGGCACAGTGTCAGATTTTCTGGCCGAGGCACATATAAACCCATCAGGGATCCCTAGAAGTATATGCAGAAATGAACCTGCTCACTAATGCTCTGAAAAAATTAAGCAAAAGGGCATCACACACTACAGTGAACTGGGCAGAAAAATGAGACTACACATATCAATTCAAGATGGATTTCTGGGTATATCCCCTAATTCCCTAATCATTATTATATCATAAAACATGATTAAGATGGGTTAAATGAAATCTATTCAATTTCTAATTATTGTCTATCATTAATGGAAATGAATAATACCTCATAAAACCTAACCTTAAACTCTAAGACTACTTTAACCTCAAACAAAACTAACTTGGGTTGACAAATGTGAATTTTGTGGCTTTTTTATGCAAAATGATAGGATTAAAGGAGAACGTCCTTGGAATTTTTACACTCTGGTGGCATGGCCACCAAGCTAAATGGTTAACACTGTGCAAAACTAACAGGAGAATGTTTGCATCAAGATTTCTGCTCTTCAGAAAAAGAGTTGCTTTAAAGTGAAATAGTGTCTTCAAACATCAAGAGACAACCCATACCGTTAAAAAAACAACAGCAAATTCAGGGAGTCTTAATTATATTTTTGACACTTGTCAAGATGTAGCCTAAGCACTAATTTCAGCTTTTAAAATCCATTTTATTATTATTATTATTATTTTTACTTACAAGTTGGGTCAAACAAAGCCCCTGATAACTTTAGTCACTTTCCTGACATTGTTTGTTCCTGTTTCTGAACTTTCTGCAAAATAATAAAAACGAAATGGCATTATAGGTTAACAACAATAAAAAAAATGAATGTATATTTTGAGTCTCCATTCCTACAATCATCTTCACAATATTTGTTTTTTTACCTTGAACATTTCTTTAAATAGGAATACTGTATGTTTTCTTTCCTGTCTACTACTAAAAAAATTGTGAGGCCTTTTCTATTCTTTTAAAATTCAAGTATGTGATTATTCTAGTAAATAGAAATTATACTCATTCAGGCTGCTCATTTTATCTTACTCTGTGTTGGCAGCATATTTTTTATGCACAAGTATACTTTCCTCTCTCAATTTAGTCTCTGGATATTGAATAAAAAGGATTTTAGTGACTTCAAAACTCCTTAGAAAGAGATCTCAAAACTCTGTTCTTCTATTCTATTTTTCATGAATAATGAAGAACCCACTGTATGACCAAAGGTGATCCGAAGTAACCAGAACTGTTAATGATTCACGTTCTCCTGGAGCTAAGAGTCTTTAAAAATATTAGCCAGAAGCTTCTCTGGATTATGATAATGTTTATAGAGATTATTATGAAGCTTTCTTGGAGTTGAGTAGCATTTCTAATTACATACAAACAATGAAAATATAAAGGTTGAAAAAAAGGTAATGGAAGAAACTGTAACTTACTAGAATTAGTGAAATATATACAGTGCCTTTTTCTTCCAAATTACATATATATTTTTAAAAGGAACAACTCCTAATGTACTTTTTTTGGTTCTTTCTCTGCAATTATGCTAACAAGCATCATGCTGAGAAAGGATTAGTCCTGATGGACAATCAAAGACAATGCTTCCTCCCTGGTAAAAAGGTGAGAATGGATGTAGGCATCTGCTCTACAGTTATTAGGCATAGCAGCAGGGGTGCCATATGACCAGTTAGTGAGCAAGATCAGAGTTTGCTGAAGTAGAGGAACTGCCCTGTCATTGATGCAGGCTGCTCGGTGCCATCTTTCTGTAAAGTCTCTGACTTGGTGGGTGGAAACCACACCGCACACATCTCCCTGACAGGCCCGCTTAGTGTTCTTCCCTCAGCTTGGCAGCCGGGACACTAGGCCAGGTACAAACTCCCGGTGGGATGAAGCATTTGGCATGGCAGCAGGATACGGGCACCTGCAAAAACGGAAAGAACAGAAAACCAGGAAGGACCTGCCCATTTCGTTCCCCATTAACAACAAGAAAAGATGAGAAAGCAAGACCTTCAAGGCAAGATTAAAGTGTGTTTCATTACATCCTCAGTATGTCCCTTATATATATAGCCCCTTATCGCTAATAAAGCAAAATGTTGAAGAGGGTAGAATAAAAATAGAATAAAATCTTCTTCTGCTAAGGTTAATGGTATTGCTGAGCGAGGATGATAGGCTTTTGTACATTTTTATATTTCAGTTAGTGTTTTGTTCACTATGACCTTCTGAAAATATTTCTCTTAATACCAAGGTTTGAAACCTACAGATCAGGTAAGATTTATCTTTTTTTTTTTTTTGGCTAATTGTTGACATTATATGTCAAAATTCAATTTCAACATTTCTGAGATATTAGTTTAAGTAGCACAATAGGTATGTGTTAGCTTGCCTCAGATATATTGTATAGACTATTCTTATTAGCATGAGGAAACCACAAGTCTCCAAATGAACTAATCATATAATACTAAGTAAACATGCCTTGTCTAAAGAATATGGATTCGATTACATTCCAGGAGGACAATATGGAATTAAAAACATGGTATCTTCGAAAAGAGCGTCGAATACAATCATTTTTAATGTACCTCCCAGAGATTGCTTTAAGGCAAAGGTGGTAGACGGTTACAAGTCATCTTCCCCAACATCTGTGTAAATAGATTCAAAGAACCAAAGTCTGCCGTTTCAAAAATTGAACTACAAAAGACCATATCTATAACTGTATACAAAATCGCCTTGTCTACCCCTTCTTCTTACCCCCTACTACTTCTGGCGCTATTAAAGAAAAAGAATGTCTCAGGACCACCAAGGAGAAAAAGGGCAGAAAGAGGACATGGGAATAATTATTTCCAAAGGTGCCTGGAAACAGTCCTTCATTCTGTTTTCTACAGAAGCAATATCTGTGCATATAAATCAAGCAAATGTGTTCAGATCACACGTCTTCACGAAAATGGGCAATTTCTGTTGATTTTTTTTTTCTTCCTATTCTATTGTTTTAAATTGCAACAAAGTCATTAAATGTGACCCATGGGAATGATATGCTGCATAACTGGCATTTGTGAACACAACATTTGTGGCTACCCAACCCCTCAGCAAGAAGACTAAAAGAACCTTTCTGTGTGTCTTTAATCCACCAATCTAAAATGGTCTTCTGCAATCAAACTTAAGGAAAAAGAATATATATTTTGCTTAAAACAGAAACACTGTAAGTGCACATGAGGTCATGGAGGGCAGCAGGAGAATGATGGCGGTGGCGGTGTGCTTCAGCTTTTAAAAACTTTAGAAGTGTGCGGTCAGGTTCACAACATACAATTAAACTCCTTCAAGGTAAAAATGAAAAATTAAGACTTTGAGAGTTTCCTAAGGACAGTAGAGCTAGCATGTGGGAGTACCAAGACCACATTTATCTTACTCCAAAATCCATTTTCTTTCCTCCAAATTCTGTATTTCACCCAGAAGTATTGATTTACAGATGAGAAATTTGCTGTCATTGGATAAATTTAAAATTAAGGTCCAGAAAAAATAAAAAAGATGGCTACCCTAAGTAACTAGCATGCTCCTTTCTTTCTGATTGGGAAGGCTATGAAATTTATCACGCTTTCTTTTGTTTATGAACTGCTCAGAGCCCAATCTATTCTCTACCCAAATATTAGCACAGTGAATGACACATTTATTGGCTCGAGTCCATTATCAGTACTCTCTCTTTGTATCTTCATTATGTATCACTTTTTTTGGAAGCCACTGAGATCCTTTTTGTTTTACAATCAGCTAGGCAATTAAAAGAAAAGTATAATCTACTACATCTCTCGATGGGACCCTATTTTTACATTCCCATTTTATTTTTCATTACCTGATTTTATTTTGGTTTATCTGTTTAAAGGAATGGTAAGATGGGACCTTGTTCAAAACGGTCAGCTCCATGTTTAAATTTTCAGTGACACCTGGAGGTTTACATGTAAAGCACCGGGTCCCTGGACTGGCAGACACAACCCTTCATGGTTCTGCTCCTCTCTGGCTTCTCTGCCTCGCACTGGCAAACACCACTGCTGATTGTTCCCCACCCTTTCTTTCGCAATTGTTTGAGATAGTCCTATAAATAATTTTAGTGCCCCTCCCTGCTTATTAAAGATTGAAATAACCTGAAGATGGTTCAAGAGCCTGGTCCCCTAAAACGGCAGCTCCACAGAGGCATAAAAACCAGAAAACGAAGCCATATCAGAAACAGTTCATGCAAACTACCTACCTAGTAAAGCAACAGATCTACCACTACCACGTTTTTTCCTCCACTTTTCCTTTGGACCCATGTGGATACTGTAAATGATGGTTAACAGTACAAAGAAAAAAGGAAGGAAGAAAACATATACACTTCTAATGACAAATAACTTAGAAGTCAAAACAAATAGAGAAAGCCACCTACAGGATATCACCTGGTGTGGACACTTGGGGTCGGAGGTTAAAAAAATTTCCCCAGCAATTCTCTCCCCCAGGCTACAGTCACACATCCAGATAAAGGCACGCTTCATTCTTTCTAGGGGTTTCTCAAAGGGACTATTTTGTAGTGGTAGTTGTTATCTGTTAGCATCCTTCCTGCGTTTCACATTTCTAATTTCTGCAGGTTGATTTGGGAGGCAGAAAGCCACCGTCCCTGGCTAGTTCACCGTCTGGGCATTGACAGGAAATCACAAAGTGATTTTATAAAAGATACCTCTCAAATATTTTTGTATGAATGTACACAATTCTAATTTTTTCTTATTTATTATTAAATTATAGCCATTAAGTATATAAATGTTAGGCAGAGTTGACAATGGATTTTAGAAATTTAATGTTAACCAACACTGTTTCATCAGAAGGAATCTGACATACTTTGCGGGAAGGCTACTCAGAGGGAAAACGGGGAATTGGTCACAACACTGGAAAACTAGAAGCATGCATGACTGCTGCAAGAGATGATAGTAGTCATTTTACCCCTTATTTTATTTCTGATAGGAATATTTCCTCTCTTAATGATATTAACACTTCAGACAAATTTGCATTAATATGACTGACCTGGGGCAACCCCCACCCCATGTCACACTATGAATTAAAAATTTTGAAACACAGGTTATAAAGCTGCCTGCAAAGTAACTCAATTTTCAACTGAGAGCAAATAGCTTAAAGTTAACTTAAGTATTATAATTATAACTTAATAACATTATAATTCTAACAAACTTGACAATTTAATCTCAGTCATATATCTTCTAGAGAAATTTTATGTGTTTTACCATCTTGCTTACTGTGAAACTAAGTCAGGTGACTTATGCAATATGTGTAACTTTTCAATAAATTAACTGCAAAAATGTGTCTCTTGTTTGCTCATCTAAGTACTGTGACAAATGTTTTAAGCCCTGCAAGTGGACTGATAGAACATTGACTTGCACGAATACAGGAATTTTATTTGCTTCACTTAATTCTGGGAGTGTGATAAAAATATGAGAATACTGAATTATTGGATAAATATTGAAAATCTAACATTGAACCCTATGAAGGTGCTCAGTATCTAAGAAAATTATGCTTAAGATAGCCCTACTAAATTTACTACAGCCAATTAATATATAGGTTATTATTTGCAAAAACTTTTAAGACGGTTAGATGTCACTATTGACCTATGTATTATATTTTCAGAAATTAGGTTATGAGTCAGTAAAATTACAGAATTTCACTGAAATAAATGTTAATAGTTAAAAAAATTTTAATTATCTTGACAATGCAACAAAAATTTTAAATTTTGTTTAAATAAATGGTCATCATAGGAGAAGTAAGCCATTAATGCAATGGGAGCAAGTGTGTCTTAGCTTTTTAAATAAAACTATATGGGAAAGATAATAAAAGTCAATAAATATAGGAAAGGATCCATTGATGCTGAACTTTGGAGAACTTATGGTAACTTCAGGATCTCCAAGAGTCAGTTTCTCATCATAAAATGAAGACAGTAAGAGTGAGTACTTACTTTAAAGAGTCATTGTGAAGATTAAACACAGGGGGTGCAAACAAAACTCTAAAAATATTGTCTGGCACTTGAGACGTTAGTAAATATTGGCTATTATTATTTGCACGGTTTACTATAATTGCAATTCTTATTCTGAATAACTATTTGAAGACACTTCTCTAAACTGAAGCAGATTTTGTTGAAGGATAACCGAGATAAAGGATATGGAAGCTAATCATGGAAGAAATAGTTAGAGATAGCTAATGACCAACAAAAAATCAAGTAGACACCAATACTAAACTGCATTAGCCTCAGAGAGCATATAGCCCTATATAAGGCCTATATATATATATATATATATATATATATATATATATATGTGTGTGTGTGTATGTGTATGTGTATATATATATATATATATAAAAAATATATATATAGGAGAGTCAACATCCCATAATAAATGCAGTAGACATTATTAATCAAGAAACAAGAAATTGATACAGCCACAATTTCTTAGAATTTAAATTTTCAATGCTTTTAAAATAAAGTTTATGTTGCCTCTAAAAACAAAATGTATTAATGGAAGGTAAGTACAGTGGTCCCCCTTTTTCTGCATTTTTGCTTTCTGCAGTTTCAGTTACCCAAGGTCAGCTGTGGTCTGGAAGCATGATCTTCCTTTTGACCTACTGTCAGAGGGTCAACAGTAGCCTAATGCTATGCCACATGCCTGCGTCATTCACCTCATCTCTTCACATAGACATTTTATCATTTCATATCATAACTGGAAGAAAAGTGAGACAATACAATATTTTGAGAGAGAAAGAGCACATTTACATAACACTTATTACAATATATTGTTCTAATTATTCTGTTATCATTGTTGTTAATCTCCTACTGCACCTAATTTATAAATTGAACCTCATCATAGGCATGTTTTTATAGGAAAAAACATAGTTGCATATAGGGTTCTTTACTACCTACAGCTGCAGCATCTACTGGGATTCTTGGAATATATAACCCGTGGATAAAAGGAAACTGCTGTGCAGAGGAAGCATGTGTTGGTGGTCATCAGGAAGGAGTACGGGAAGCAAAATATCAGCCTGGATTAGGAAAGAATACATTTAAAGGATGGTAAGTGAGCCCCTATTCTGTGTTAGATATCAGACTGAATGCGATAAGGAAATAAAAGTTTAATAAAAACAGTATATTTGTGTAACAGTCAACCAGGCAGAATAAGTAAAATATTAGTTAAATCTACTGCAATGCTTCATTGCATAGATTGCTAGAAATCATCAGAATTAATTATATGTAGTGCACAGAGAAGGTATAAACTATACCAATTTTGTGCAATAATATCTCTGAGGACAACAGTGAACTAAGTGTGAACACAGACTATGTTATTATTAAATTTCCTTGATATTTGCTCTATTATTAAAATCTATTTTCTGTGTTGTGTACAACTCGATAACATCCCTGAAAGATCTGGGTCTTAGGGAAAGCTAAACTATTATTATTATTCTTTCTATAAACATTTCATAGAAACTAAATCATATTTTTAAAAAAATTTAGAGAAGCGCCAAAGTTAATGTGAGGCCTGTGAGGATGAGGGGAAAGATAAAAAGTAAATAAATGTGTTGTATGCATATATGAGCTTCAGGAATTCTTTAGTGCCGCTAAAACACCACATCATGGCTATACAAGATACGAGAAAGAGTTTGAAGGTACTGGAATTAAAGTCTTGAAAACTGGCATTGCCATTACCAAATGCATTAACTTGGACAACTTATTCACCTTCTCTGAACCTCAGTTTCCACATATGAAAATGTCTGCTAACATGTGTTTTGTCCAACACTCTTCAATTTCACTTATCCCAAACCAGGACATTAGCCAAGTTAGTTTCTTAATACAAAGTTTTTTCAACACCACCATTTCTCTCTCTCAAAACTGGCATTCACTCACTCATCTGTGGTTAGAATGGCCCCTTTTTCCTTCATCTGTTTGCTGGCTTACTCATTACTCATTCTCCACCTCCTCGATTGCAGCCTCCACTAAGAAGACTGGAAAATCTAAATATTCATTGTCTCAGCCTCCACTGTAACTGTGTGGACATGTGACATACTTCCAGCTAACAAAACTTAAATGAAATCCACTGAGAACACTAGGAAAGCTTCTGCTTTCAAGATAAAAAGGGATACACTTGCCCAGGGAGGCCCTTCTTTCTTTCTTCCTTCCTTAAGCAAGGACATAATACTTGGAGTTGTATGTTCCATGAAGAAAATAGCAAATGAATCCGTGAAATGCTACCACCATGCAGTGGAGCAACTGAACCTAAGGCAGTAACTTGCCTACCTCTGATTGGTTCTCATGTGAGAAAAAGAAATCCCCATCTGTTTAATCCATGGTTAGTACTCTATTATGTGAAGTCAAAAACATTCCTTTCTGGCATAATGTTTCTTTCGTTCCTTCTTCTCCAACATTTTTCAAATGCTCTCACTTCAGTTAGTCATAATATGTAATTTCTTTGTCATATATATTCAATGAGGTGATGCTTGTACTGTCAAAAGAACACTGCAAGAGAAATCCAAGAGCTGGGTTTACTCTATTTTAATATCTATTGATATATGAAACTTTGGGGAATTTAATATTTCTTATCTTCAGTTTGCTTATATTCACAACTGAACTAGATAACAAGTATCTTATATTTAAATCTCCAAAGATAATCTCAAAGTCCTCCAAAGGAGACAATTGGAGGAAGAGGTGTTACTGGAGTTCAGGTTAGAGTCACCGCATGGTGAGCTTATCTGGAAGGATTTGGAATCAGATGGAGGCATAACCCCTGCAAAGACAGACAGGGAGACACACTCTGGCATCTCATCTTCTCACTCTCTCATCTCCTCTAATCACCCTTTGGCTGAACTCAACCAGGAAGTGAACTATATGGGAGCCCAGGAACCATACCTCACAGCTCTGTAACCCAGAGCAGGGCCCAGGAGAGTGGAAAGGTACATCTGAGAACAGAGGTCCAGCACCACACGCTACTACTACCAGAAATGAATTTAACATCAGGGGATTAAAAGAGGAATTGACTCAGGAAGCACTTATGGATAACATTTGTGAAAGAATCAGAAGTAAATCAGAAGTAAAACAGAGCTTGTGAAACAGAGAAATAAATCACAACTGTTTTTCTCTAAAAACAGGCAAAATCATAATGACAAAGGTCTTTACCTTCATTTATCAGGATGCTTTTCCATCCCTTCCAGGACCTTTCCCCACAGTCATTCCCTCATTGTTTTATTCATGAATAAAATATCAAAAAATATTGAATATATGCTTATTGAACACCTAGACTCTTCCAGGGACTAGGCACGTGTAATCACATACACTACTCATCATCTGTCTTTCCTGGCATGCTTTTCTCCCAGCATATTCTTATCCTTCAAGAATGAGTCAATTGTCCTTGCCCTAAGATTTCTAAAACCCCACTTAACCCGTTAAAAACTTCCTATCCACTTGAGATACTAATTTTGTATGTAGTTTAGCACTTGCCACAGTACATTGTAATTATTGGTCTTACCTGTATTCACCAACTGTGTATGAATAGTTTGAGAGGAAAGACTATGAAGACAACTTCTTGTCCTTTGCCAGGGTTTATTTTACAAAAGCCTATTAAATATGTGTCTATAAAGTTTTAACTAATTTATCCTGCTTTTTGAAAAATAAAACGTAGTAAACAATTCTATCCCCTGCCAATTCCATCTAAACGGCTCAACTATGAACACTGTCCATGTTTTGTGAGCAATTACAGAAAATTCCAAGAAAACCACCTCACAGTATAAATTTTAGATTTTGTAACACTGCAATATATTAGACCTAAGTTTTCCTTCAAGTCTGTCTGTAGTTCCAACAGGACTTGGAAGTAATGACCTATTAACTGGGACAACATGCGGTTTCTTATATCTAATCACCTACTTTTAAATCTTTATTCTGTTTACTTAAACCACAAGAACTGGCAGGCGACTCAGCTGAAAACCAAGTACATGAGAGTTTTTGTTTTTAATTTACAGAGACTAATAAAAAGAGATATTAAGGATGAAAAGAACATTATTTTTGTATATAAAAACATTTACCTTTGTATAATGGCCATAAAACCGAAGGATTAGGATATGAAGTATTATGATATAAGGAACATTATTTGTAGCTTAATATATCACATACACTATCTAAGCACTTCGTATTCCTTGAGTCATGTTACCTACAGTACAGCTTTGCAAGCTAAGTACAGTTATTTTCCCAATTTACAAAGAAACTGAAGGTTATCTAAGAATCCATAGTAAATATGAAGATTCATGCAAGTCAGTAAAAAACATAAAATGCACAGCTAAGACTGAGAGCTCATTCTTCACTCATAAGCACTGAAACTTTTTGTTTGTTTTAAATAAAACAGGTACTGGGTGACTAAAAATTGTAATGTTAGAGACCATTTAAATTGCCTGCCTAGAGGCACAAATGTGTACTAGAGCCCATGGCTGGGATGCCATATTGCCAGAATAATTTAGATTCCCTGGCTTTAAAACATTTATGCTAGAGCTTTATCATTACAGCTGAGGCATCCTATATGGCATGAACATTTTTATAAAACACCCTGAAATTCATATCTTAGTGATCAATTCAGCACTTGCAATTTCCCAAACTTTATTTTAATCAGGAGTTAATGATGTATGGCACTTCTAGTAAGTAATGAATGTTTGAATTGCTGTAAGTTATTTTAATAATTGCTCAGCTAACCATTTAAATTATCAAAGATCTTTACTTGTGCAATGTCATATAAATGATGGAAATTAAAAATTAATCAACACAATTTACGTAACTAAAAGCTGCCATCTAATGGGATATTTTTCAATAAGACGACAGCAGTAATTATGCTGAAAAATATTCATGCCTGTAGTTTGAACGATTATAGCAATTTCCACCAGGGGATTTCTCAGTCAGATTCTAGTTCTGGGCAACAGTGATTAATATAATGGTTATTAATGAGAAGTAATTTTGATACTTCTAATGGTGTTTAGGTGTCAATGCCTTGAAAGCAGTATGTTTAGCATATTAATAATGAAGATTACATTGGACTAGCTACTAAGTAATCTTATTGATTTTTTTTATCTTCTATAATGTGAAAGGTCAATTAGATGTATAAAAACAACAGAACTTTTCACAGCAGGACTTAACATTTCTCTTTGCTGACATCTTTTTAACTGTGTACAAAGTTCATTAAATGTGTAATGGCAATACTGTTACAGGAAGAAAGCGGAGGGGTCAAGGGTCATAATCCACAGCAAGGTAACAGTCTCTTGTGGGTGACACCCTGGGATTTGAGCTGGAGTGAGAATTGTCTTTCAGGCTGCCAACAGGGAACAGAAAGAATCATGCCATTGGCAGTTAATATTATTAGTTGTATTAATTAAACTGAATATTGACAGATTTTGTTGGTTTATGTCAAATTGGGTACAGATAAGGTACTCCCTCATCAGGTTCCATAAATATAAAATTGTAGATTAATAAAATTATATAATATAAATGTTTTGGGTAACACGAAGAAATATATAAACATTTGCAAATTTACAGTCTGCAATGTGTTATATTTAAATGCATCCAAATCCATTAGAAAAGTAAGAAATTATTCTTCCCCTTTGTACTATTCCCTTTCCTAGAACTTTGCAAATGTATTCTTTCCCATCTGTTGAACTTAACTCTTTGGAGGCACATAATATATGGTCCCAGTAAAACCACATCATAGTATTTATAGCAGAGGGAAGGATAACACTTGCGTTCTAGTAGTTCTTCGTTGTGAGGAGAAAGTTAAACTAGCTTTCGCTGTGGACACAGAAGTATGATTTTGCCAAAGGCACAAATTATTCCATGAAGTATATTTCTAATGTTTTATTAAAAATATGAAATCTAAAGAGAGTTCAAGTAGACTAGCACTATTGGCAAAATCACTGTTTCAAGATTACTGTTAATTTGTTAATCATTCCAAATGTAAGTAAAATATTAAAAATCACTGTATAATAGCTATTGTGTAACTTTACATGATTTTCATAATATTAATAGTCTCAATGATATTTCTTGAGACTGAGAAATTCCTGTGTTTCATTTTTTGGTAGTCAGATTTTTATTGTTTGGGTGTTATTGATAGAAATAAAACTATTTGTATTTACATATATTGAACTTGGATTTTATTTACGGTTCTTAGAGAGTTAAAGTCACTGAGAATGTTAAATATTTTGGAAAATTTTTATTTGTTTGAACTGGTTATCTTAACTTTTTTTTCTTTAAGTCTCATAGTGCAGTAACAATCTGACAGAATTGAGTGTGGTCACTGACTTCATAGCAACTGCTGAGTTCTTAATGTAATGTCAGGGAACAGATAGACTTAAGGTTTTCTTTCTTCCTATTCTCCACCTCTCTTTAGATTTATATATCTTATTTCTACTGGAATACATGCATTATTACCTGACGTAAGGCTGGTGAAAAATGCAAGGATAAATATGACTCGATTTTCTGATCCTTTGGAACAGACAAAATAAAACTAAAAGATAATTGTGCCAAGAATACAAGCCAGTGATTTATCATAGAGGAACAATAGGAACATGAAACTAACTGAATAAATATCTCATCCCAAACATGAGGTGATAAAAGATAATTTAATGTAAGGTATATTTTAAGAATTTATGATTATTTCTGCTAAAAGCAAGTGGCACAAAAATCTTATTTTGACTATCTTATGGAACTATAACTGTCTTCAGGCTTTAAAACAAAAGTGAATTATAACTTATGCATTAGCCATAAAGCCATTTCCAATGGCTGTGCATTTTAGAATTCCTAAGAAAACGCTTCAGGATCAATATAACTTAGCCATTTGAATAATTAAATTACTTCAATGAAATATTTTTTGTTGTAGGGTCATAGTTTAATTGTCCTCTTTTTGTCTTTCTTTTTCAAATGTAAATACCCCTCAAAAAGCACACTATAAATAATGACTAAAACCAATTGCAAAATAAAAATTGAGCTGAACAAATATTTTCAAAGTTTCTACTGTGAGAATCCCAATTAACCATGTGACACACACACGTTAGAGATAATTGCAAGAGTAATGGCTACCATTTGTGTGGCACTTGGCAGTATGCACAAAGACATCAAATATTCTCATTTGACCTTCAAAAGGATTTTAAATGCCTGTTTCATAAATGAGGAAACCGAGAGTCAGTAATGCAAATCAGAGCTGTTGCATCTCCCCATGACCATGTCAGCCAATGAAGCAGGACATTTGTTCTCTTCTAGAGGAGCAGAGAAGGAAGAACCCATTATAATCATGAATCCTTTTTGCTTCTAGTTTCAATTGTTTGTGAATGTCAAATTTATGGAAACATTGCCCTTGTCTCTGGTTATGTGCTCCCTGTACTAGTCCATGGCAGCAGTTACCACCTTACTGTTATTTCTCTCATTTATCTTTGCCAGAAAGAACTGTGTACTCAGAAGGACAAGGGCCAGGCTGTTCTAAGTGTCTTGCAGCCTCAGTGACCATCTTACCACTTTCATGTAAGCATAAATACCAGGTCACTTCATGATAATTTTATTTAGTATTTGGGTTTGGAGAGCTCCTTTACTAATATTTTTTGAAGTATGTTTTAAGAACATACTTATTCTCAAGTAAGAGTACCACTATTTTTTCAATGTTATCTCATACCATTTTAGCTGTGACTGCTTTCTTTTTTACACGTTAGCTGTGTTTTCCCTCATATTTATCTCTTCATTTTAAGTGATAAATATTTTTTCTAATTTAGGCAATAATAGAAACATTGAGCAATATAGTCTCAATGGTAATAATCTCATAAGAAACTGTAATTTGGGTAATACTCTCAAATCACCTTAATACCTATGTATTTTTTTAATAAATATCCATTTTACTGTTCTCTGTTCTTTATTTCCTTTTACTTCTGTCAGTAAGCAATTTCTGAGCCCCTACATTGCACTCATTCTTCCTGGAATTTCAAATATGGCCAAGAACAAGTCTTACCCTCCGGGAGCTTATATTCTAGTGCTATAATCAAGTATGAACCCACTTTTTAGGGAAGTATTGTAAAAACACAAATCTAAACACCAAGAAAGAGTCAGGAATTTCAAACAGTCGTTTCAATAAGATTATAGAATTAATAATATGTATAATTTTAGCTGAAAGCATTTATGATAAAGTATTAATTCATTAATAGAAGACCAGTTGTTCAAGCAAAACAGGTTAAAATCCCTGTTTTTCCTCAATTGACAATATCTGTAACATTTGAGAATTTTTTTTCATTTAAAAAATCAAAACCTTAACACTTGCAAATTTCATCCGAAAACCCCATCTTTAAAATACTGGTATTAGAATAACTTCCAACAAAAAACAGCCCATGTCAAAGCTGAGAATGTATTCTAAGAGTAAGTAGATGATGAATCAGAAAGATCCCGATTTAGAATTTCAAAACACTCTACAGAACATAGCAATTACATACAGATTCATTAATCAGTTTTTTTCTGATTAGTTGAAGTTTATTAAATCCACACTTCAACTAAAAGTTCCAACATCCTTAGAGAACGGAAAGTTAGGTACAAATGATCGCACCCTGAGAAAAGCTGTGATCTGAATGATAGTGAAAAGTGCACAAGATTCCATTGGAAGGAACACAGCAGTTGTTCCTCCTTTGTATGTTATTATAAAGGGAACTGGGGGTCAAATTGCATGAATGATAAATGGAAGGTGCTTGAATTGGGTTGGTTCTTTTATGAACATTGTACATTGACCTTGGCAGTTTTGACAATTACATCCATCATTTCTAGGAATCCATTCCAACACCCCAGCCTGTTCTCTAATGTGACCAAATAAACAGGGTTTGTGAATATAAGAATCAAAGATTGATCTTCTATGCCACTGTACTGATTAACAGTTTGTTACTTACTAGAGCTTTTTCATTCCATGGCTTATTTGATGCTCATAACTCACTATGGCACACCTGTAGATAGCAGGTTAGAATGCTTTAATCTTCACTTACAGGCTTCAAAAGGATCAATATTAGACTTCTAAGTTTGATAAAAATGAAATAAAATCTTTAAGGAGCTCATTGTATGCTTCAAATGTGCATTTTATTATTTCCATGTTGCTTCAGTAGAAAAAGCTGGGTGAAGATGGAAGCAGACCAACCATTTCACCCTATTTTAATCTATTCAGGTTTAAAAATTTTTTAGCCTGAAATATTTTTTGGTATGAATAGAATTTTATATATAGGCTGAGAAACAGATTTCTCCTCCCCCACCAGAAACATTAAATGCAACATTATTTACAATCAAAGATTTTTCCCAGAAATTATATCATCCTAGATATTCTATATCAATAAAAATATATCCCAGAACCTTAAAAGGCTGTGTCATTTATGTGTTTGTCAGCCTTGAGAAATTCTGAGTTATAAGCTGTTTTCAAATCCAAGGACTTAAACATTTGAGTTAAATTTTTTTAATGATATGGTGATAACGGCTCCATGTCAGAAACTGTTAGGCTGTCTCATTGACAAGAGCTTCATATTACAATTGACAAGCAAATTCACAAAAGTCAGGATGCAATATGTATTCACAAGCCCCCATTTCACCTTGGTTTCAAACGTGCAATCTGGTTCATACTAAGCATTCACTGAAATTCAACAATTTGTGGATTCAATGTGAAGTTCATTACTCAGTCAACCTCTTCCAAGATTCACCTTCTTCCACTTGTAGGTATTTTCTTTACCCTCTTCCTGGTTCATCTTCTAATCTCTAGGGGGAACAGTCCCAAAGCCAGTGGTGTCAGCAAGCTGGTATAGGAAGTCCATAAAGGATTGTTCTTAGCATTCATTTGCTGTATGCTTCCTTGCCCTGCTGAGCAGATCTTATCTCCAGCACACCTCTGTGTCTTTCCTGGGTTTGTGGGAACATTAACCCCTCTTCCAAATTCATAGCAAGCACAGAAACATAAATGGACCACTTCTGGCAGTCACATCCATGTGTAAAGTCTTATATAGTAACAGTGTCCTTTTTACTTGATAATTTAGAGTCAGTCACTGTCTTTGTTTTCAGTGGTACATCAGAAGTAGGCTATTTCTGCAGCAACTAATGCACCTTCAATTAAACTAACATGGTAGTGGTGGTCTGGTGTGCATGCAGAAATCTAGTAGAACAGTCTTATACTGCCTCCTGTTTCTTCATACAGTAGGTATTTATGAAGACGTATACTATATATCAGACATTGCACAATGTCCCAAGATTGGCATAATGAAAAAGATACAATTCTAAAGCACTGGGAGTAGAGCCAAAAAAAAGTGGATGATTGCCATACAGTTCAGTACTTCTTAAATGATATGGAAAGTAACCAGGTCCATGGATTACAAATGTTGCATTTAATTTCAGTTACAAGGGTGTGTTTCTGTAAGAGTGTTAGAGGGAAACAAGTTTAAGGCTGCTTTAAAAGGCACCAATTGTGCTGAATTATTAAAAAGTGACTTTGAAATTGAATCTTGAAGAATGTATGAGGACTACCCAGGAAAGGAGGGGATGCAAGATGGGGTATGACAAGTGTTTCAGGCACAAGTAATGGCCTGTTGAAGCCCAGAAGTGAAAGCATGATACTCTAAAGTTCTGTGTGGCTGGATGATTGAGCACAGCTTCTGGCCTAACAAGAAATAAGTTGGAGAGGCAGGCAAGACCATATGCACAGCCTGAAAGGCAACCTAAGGGTTGGGGCTTTAGATGATGTTGTATGTTAAATGACTAAGGGTGCACTCTCAGGATTCAGAGACCTAGACTGGAACTCTGGCGTCACTATTTACTTTAGCATTATTACATATTCTCTCTATCATTTTTATTTCTTCTTCAAATGAACCAATAAATTGTATTTATCTTTTAAGAAAAGATTCCAAATATATTTGAATCCTTAGCAATAAAAGACTTTAAGCACCACCCAATACACATATTTTATTATTTTATTCATCTATGAATTATATATTACTTTATGAATATATCACAATTTTTTTAAAAATTAAGGCAATCTAAAAATGAAATCTATTATTAATTATAGCATTATATAATATAGTTATATAGAGTAATAGCACACATATTAATATAGAATATATATTACTATAGAATAGTATCCTACATCAATATATTACTATATAGTATTAATATATTTATTTCTCTTCACTGATACAAAATCTTTTTTGAATGAAAATAGTATAAGCTCTATATATTTTCTTATGAGCAGTTTAAACATATGTGCCTGGTTTTTCAAAAATAGTGCATATTATTTGTAGATAAATAAATTTCAACATCAGGTTCCAAATTTAGTTTATTTCTATGTTTGGTAGTAAGGGTGGTAATAGATGAAAATGATGTAACTACCATTGTACAGTATGTACAATGTAAAATATGCACAAGAGATGAGGTGCAGTATTTATGAGAGTGAATATAAATCCCTATTTCAAAGGGTCTTGATAAAGTCTTGAAATTTGAACTTGGTTTTGCTCCCTTCTCATCACTGTCATCGCCGCCCACCCAGTAGCTGAAAGAACTCGTACAGGGACTGAAGGAACTGTCCCTCTGCCATTTTGCTGGCTGCTTGTGTTAGTTTTATTTGTGTTGTATTCTATACAAGAGTTGTTCTGAGCCATTTGTTAATTTTGTGGGGGCTAAGTTAGTCCTGACTAAATAAAATTATGAAAAATTCCTTTATTTGTTTAGACAGAGGGTATCCCATTGAAACCCTATGAAGGCAAAAAACGCATAGTGGGTCTTCGCCTCTCATCTTTCCTCACCCAGTCCCCAGCCGTCCTGTTCTTTCCCTCACATAGAGATAACTAATGCAGGGAATGAAGATGAACAAGGGAATCTGCAACAAAACCTCTAAAATCTACGTAGGACTTAGGACTTAAAGCAGCAAATTGATGTAATGGCACATTCATATTACCACTACCTGGTCACTGCATCATGTCTGCACTAGGTAACACATCCAGGCGAAGCTCTATTTGCCACCCTAACATCGTGTCAAAATGTTTTTGATTTCATAGAGCTCCTAATTTATCATTTTTCTAAAAATTTTTGAAATACATTTTTGTTTCTGAAAGATCCCTGCCAACAACTGTCCAGGCTAAATCATGGCTATCTCTTCTGTCTTGTGACTTTAATGACCTGATAATATCTCAGGAATGGAAATAAACTTGGGTGGGGCTTTAGCTTTTTCAAGTAACTGTTAGGATTGGGCTGGAACCAATAATTGCTGACGTCTTTCTGATGATTTCACATGTGCCATCAATTCTCAAGGACTATCTGGTTTACATGAAATTCTTTTTAAATACAGTCATATTGTTAGCATATTGTCAACAAAGGAAACACTAAATTCAAATAATATTATAGATAGTTTTATTAATATTAATCATATTTATCAATGTATTACCTAGCTTTCCCCATATGGTTCCTACTTTAATTCTATACATTAGGAATATCTTTATGTTTTAAAATTATAAAGTACTAAAACAATAATGACTCTGTTTTCCTTCCATTTCTCTTCTAGCAAGTGTATTATTAAAAGAACAAAAATAATTACTTAGTGTAGATAAGAAGAATTAGATAACTTACTGAAATTGGCATTCGGTAAAAATGTCCTGAATATGAATTGAAAGTAAATTGGAGAAAAGAGGGTAATAAATTGGCCTCAAGCAAGGATCATATTATACACAAAATTATTATTAACTGTCAACTGCACTTTTCTTTGAAGTAACAGGTTTGTCTGTCTTTAAAAATTGAATGCCATTGGCTAATAAAATATTAAAAACTTATGATTTCCAGACAGTAAAAAGGTACTCATTAAAAATATTTAAAAATTAAAATGTCCCATTTCCATTCCAACATATTGTTATCAAAATAGGGTTCTCAGCTTGGCTCTTGGCTTAAATCTGAGCACATGTCTCCTTCCATGTTCCCTCATGATCAAGAATTACTAAAACTCTTGCTGAGGAGCAGAATTCATTTTGCAAGGGCTTGACATCACGGCCTTCACCATATCAGTAAAGAGATTACAGTATGGACACAAATAATAAAGCTGTTAAATTGTCTCTATATAGGGAATATCATAAAATGCATATTTACTTAAAAAGGGAAAGAAAAACAACTTAAGTGGTGAAGAAAATTAAGCCCACCATTCTATTCAATGCGTATTTGTGCCATTGTGAGTGTAAAATTTAAGGCATAATTTAGCTTTTTTCTTGTTACATATTAATTCTAATGTTGTCTCATGGTTTAGTATATTTTTTTCATACGAAATGATCCCTAGTGAAGATCAAAATTTTCATCCAGTGTTAAAGTGAAGAAAAAACAACTTATCCTAATGTTGGACTATTAGCCAAGTTGGAAATACTGAGAGACTGTATGTTGAGCTCCCAGGTAGCATCTTTATAAGGATTATCAAGGGGAGTTTTGATTGTAGTGGTGCTCAATTAGCCTGAAGATCTAATATCTTAATCCTCAGAACAACACAGAGAATTTCACCAATAGTATTGTAATATCTTGCTATGATAATGGAGTGACTACAGCTATTGTGGCAAACATCTATCCCGTAACTATGTTGTATATTTGAAACCAACATAATTTTGTATATCAATGTTATTGCAATCAATCAATCCTCCAGAGATGTACTACCTCTACAGTTGACACAATTTAAATATGAATTTCATTCTTCCCTCCAAGTTGGTCCTATCACAATGAACTTGTAGCATAAATTCATGAAACTTTCATAAATTTATGCCCCATTTTAGATTAGTTCACACAGGAAATCATGGGTCCTTGGCGCTTCTTGTATTTTCTTAGCCAGAATCTCTGCATTCCACCTATACCCTTTAGACTGTTGTCAGAAATTTTATGGCTTTTGGATTTCTTGCACCTGCCCAAGAAGCTAATATCAAAACTCATTTTTACAAAACACCATGTATTCTAATACAAAATATATGAGCTGAGCCCTAAATTCCACATGGCTTCTATATCACTGGAAATTCTCCGAATTACATCCAATTAGTAACTACTTCATCTTTAAATTCCAACAGATTTTTGAGAATCTTTTTGCTGAAATTTCTAGTCAAAATTACGTGACAGCACCTACCCCTCAAAGTAAAGCTCTTCTCCCTCAACTGAAAATTCCAGTTGCCAGTTTCCTGTTATAGCAACCAGCAACAACTGCTTTTAAAAACATGTGTAACAGAATACAATTATTTGTTTTATTTCTTTTTTTGAAGGTTTCTTATTGATTGTTCCTGAGGGTGCAAGGAGGAATGATATTTATAGCCTGCTCTCCAGAAGTCATAATAGAAAAGAGTAGATTATAAAAGTTAATTTTTAAAATGTAAGTGATATAATGGAGGTGTGGGAAATATACCCTGGGAGTCTAGACAAGAAAGGAGCCTGTAGTATCTAAAGGAATTTGTGGTAACATAGCAGAGATACAGGAAGCAGAATCTTGGAGGAGGATGGCTTTTGCCAAACAAGGAGTGAACAGCATCTCTGCAGAGGACAGAAGCCAAAGTGAGGAGGTGTGAACAAGCAAGTAGATCAGGAGATTAGGACAAAGGAGGGTGGGACTGAAACCAGAGTATGAGAGGGAAGAGTGGCAGGAATCAGTGCTGACAACGTCAATCATTTGAAGACTACAGAGTCCTCATCCAAAAGGCAGTGATACCTGGGAGGTTTCTAAACAGAGAAAGGATGCAATGATGTGAGGATTCTGGCATAAGTGTGCAGGATGGATCCAATAGGAGAAACAAGATAACATGTTTCTGCAATCCAAGTTAGAGATATTAGCAGCTTTAACCAACGTTAATTAGCATAGAGATTATAGAGTAGTATCAGTGGAACTGTGGGAACAATTTCATCTAGGGAATGAGAGAAAGAAATGTATTTAAGATGACTCAAAGTTTCTAGCTGTGTAGAGTCTATAAACAATACTTTTGCTACCTGATAAAGGAGGAGAACAAGGTTGGGCGGGGAGGAAATGACAGAGGTAAGATGATGGGAGGGATTTCAAAAAACTTCAACTTTAGGGCATCCAGGTAAAGATATATATCCGGTATATAGCTGTAATGATCTCATAAAGCTATCTGCAAAATTATACAATTCAAATATTAGAAAAATACTGAGTTGGAATTTAATTGCTCACTTGCAAATGTTTGCCATATAAAATACTCTCCATAAATCAGCATAAGTTACTCATGACATATTACTGCCATCCTATTACAAACAGAAAACATCTGGAAAGTTTTTATTTAACTAGAGTTGTTCTTTCCTTAAAATGGCATTATATTTTCTAAAGCCCTATTCCCCAGATCAATGGTACCTTTATGAGTGCTCAGGGAAATCAGCAAGAAATTTAGAGACTAATTGTCTTGAGTCAAGTGAAAGTGCCAGAAACTTTGGTCAGTTTTTCTCAAATGTAAGATTAATAGGATAACCCAAAACAACTGTATAAAGCTATGACCATTTTCAATACTAGTCTAGCTTCCTACATTTTATATCCTTGCTAAATTTATGCCAGGTGCCTAAAGGGTGATAAGACAGAAAAGCCATGATCTAGAGATTATATGCGTCAAGATGAGCTAAATGACAGTGCTGTAAAACACACTCTGAAATCTCAGTTGCTTAAGCATAGCTACCATTCTTTTCTCGCTCATCCAAAGTCCATGTGGGTAATAAGAGATTGTCTTCCCACAGAGGACAGAGACCCAGGCAGCTCCCATGGTAAACTGAAATTTGCCATCTCAACATGTGGCCTTCTATGCCTCCTTGGCAAGGAAAAGAAAGATCAAGGAGAAACATGGTCTCTGACAGACATAGAGCAGAAGTAACTCATCACTTCCACTTACCTTCCTCTTTGCCAGAACACAATCACATGGTCATAATCCAAATGCAACACATGGGAGACAATCATGAGCAGCACATGGCTATTTAATGAGTATTATTTGTCTCTGTCATGGAGACATCATACACAGGTGAACACAGTGTTGAGTATTTTAATGATCCTTAATTGCCTCTAATGGAAGCTAGATGAAAATCTGGACTCCTTAGTAACCAGAGATCCAATCTTTTCTTGCAGAGATCATTTCTGAAGAGCATCATATGACAAGATCTCAAGGAGAAAGAATGGAAAATCCAACTTGTTTACATGCTATCATTTCTAGTTATTAGATTTATGGGATTTTTAGAATTTAGGACAGTATTTAGTCTGCTTATTTAAGTACTAAGGAAATTTAAATCCAGAAAAAAAAAAAATGAGAAACTTACCCTGTGTCACAAAGTAATTGAGTGGTAGAGACGGGATTAACATCCAACTCCTGATTTCCAATCCAGTCATGTTTTTCACAGCACAGTATTCCCAGTAGAAGAGTTATTCTTTCTCTATCTGGAAATACACACAATTCCAGCATTTGTAGGAAGTAGGGCCAAGACTATTTGAAATCACAATGCAGAAATATTTGTCTTTTTCTATCACTACTGTTAGAGTTGACATTCGTGGTCAACAGCTACCTAGGAAAAAGAATCAAAGGATTAAATGACCCAATTACTCTTATACGCACGTCATCAAATTTGATAGCCCAAAAAGTATCATTCAAACAGATTGGACTTGTACATTTGGTCTCTAAATGCTTCCATATATGCTCCGATTGCATAATAAATTCACCTACTTATTTGTGCATTTATTTATTCACGCGGCAATCATTTGCCTGTGCTGCGTGCGTGTGTTCAGTATCTTAATTCCTGAAAATTAGGAATGAAAAATACAGAACACAGAGGCTTCTCGCCAAGAATTTTGTCTTATGACAGTGAGTCCAAGAGCCCGTAACAAACTGAGGATGCAGAACCTGAGCCATCAAACCAGGAGACCTTCATGCTAACTTGGCTATTGCCACAGATCTTTCAGCAAATTCCTCAGTCGGAGTGGAGAAGGAAAGAGGAGAGGCCCCGGAGACTCAGCGTGAGCGACAGCCTCAGCACCCTACTCTCCAGCTCCCATCTTCCATTCTTTGCCATGCTATTCTCCCACATCTTTTAAACACCACTCTCTTTTTACGTGACGTAATTTGAGTAAATGTTTATACAATACTAGAGATTATTGTTATAAATAGAAATAAATCAGGACTTTTTTATTAGTCTCCTACAAAGAAAAAAAAAACAGAGAAAAGAGAGCAAAATACAGGCACCTCACTCTGGCTCTTGCTGCTGCTCCTCTGCTCTCACTCTCTCCCCCCTCCCTCCCTGTTTCCCTTCCTCCCTCTTTCTTTCTCTCCTTTTCCTTCCCCATCTTCCTCCCTTTCCACCTTTTCCCCTGCCTTTCTCTCCGCGTCTATCATTTATAAATCATGTAGCTTTGGCCACAGTTCATTATCGACATCAAGGAGGGTACTGGAAGTTCCTGGAATTTAGCTCATATAAAAGCCCATGAGAAAGCAAAACAATTTAGGATTGCCATTAACTCACTGTGAAATATCACTTGACTTAGAAAATTTTACTTCTACAATATATCCTTAAGATATAACATGCAGCAAGCTCAATGATTAAGACACAATAATGTGCTTCCTGACATCATTTATAACATGAGAAGATGTGGCATGATTACGTGATGGAATGTTGTTCAGCCATCGAAACTATGGCTGAACTATCTATGGCTTGGAAAAATATTCTTGATTTGTTTTGAAGTTAACAAAAAACATATGATAAGCCATATATGCAATGTAATAACATTTTTAAAATATATATACAGACACACCTGAAAAGAGAAACATCAAAATGTTAATAGTGTGAATCTCTAGATGATTATATTTGCTTTTAATTTTGTTCTTTGTATACATTTCTATTATGACTATGCAGTACATTTGCAATTGGAAAAAAAATAACTCAGGCATAAGAATAGAGGTTTATAAAAAAGAATATACTGTAGATTTAATGTTGGGGTAATGTCTACAGAACAGTGATTTAAAATATGCATTATAATGTAAAAAAATATATAGCAACTAAGACAAGTTTTTGAACTCTGCTAGAAAAGTGAGACAGACTTTTAAAAAGCTTTACCAAGAGAAATACTATTGACACTTTGGGCAGTACAATTCTTCCAGCAGCTGGATTATCCCAGGAATTGTAGGACACGTAGCATTTCCTGCTCTCATTCACCAAATGCCAATAGGGTACTACAGTCATCAGATAGAGAAAATGTCCTCATTATTTCTAAATGCTCAAGCATTTTCCATGGCTAGAGGGCGACTGTATGAATGAAAGAAAATCAACTGGCCATATTTATGAATGGGTTTGACAGTAAGCTGCCTGAATAACATGACAGAAGGTGCCAAAGGTCAAAATAACTCCCAAATGATCTTTCTTATGTACTGCATTCTTGGATTAAAACGTTATTACTAGAAAATGTATACATGCATACTACCCTAAATCTCAGTTAGTTCTGAGCCTTAGGTTTTAACTGAATCACTTCCCAAAACTCCTGACCTGGGATCTCTTGTGTCCCTTGGCTTCACTCTCTTGGCATTACTTTACTTTCTGAATCTTTTTGAAATTAGGCTAATGAAAATTCCAAATCTAAAATTCCAACGTTGATTGATTTACAGACTCACCATGAGTATCTTCACAATTTTTACCAGAAGCAACACTAAAAAAGCAAAATAAGCAATAGCCTCGAGGTCCCGATCCAAGTGAGAGGTTAAGGATTTAGGTTACCTAAGAGGGCTAATAAAGTAGGGGCTTTTTTTTCCTTTAATAGCAGAATGATTACATTAAGAAAAAAATATGATCTCTGCTCATAGACCAAAGAAAATAGGACTCAGAGATGGGGGAGAGAAAAAAGATCCAGGGGACAGAAAAATCTTGATACATTCAAATCAACTGGTTTAGCATGAATTGAATTTCAAAAAATGGAGTCTCAGATGACAATACATGTTCGATAATTACATTGCCCCGGATGTCTTTAGATTAGCACCCTTGCCCTAGGCACCCTTAATATTTCTACCATTGCTGTATTTGACACTAATGTTTTTTAAATGTCTTCTTTCCTCACTAAACTGTAAATGCTGAGAGGCAAGACATGGATCTGTACCAAAGACGACTATATACTCAGTATCCCAATAGCTCTTAAGAAATTTTATCTTGCCTTGTGCATTATGGCCCACTTTTTATGTATAATTTGTTGATGACTTCCTCTTATCCTTTGCTTTCCACTTTAGTATTCTTTGTACAGGCATTGATAGTGAAGAATTGCTTAGACAGGAAAGTAAGTTTCACATGCAAAAACAATAGCAATGTATCGGCCATGATATCCTCTCTCCTGTTGATTCTCTGTGCACAGCAGTCTTGTCCTGGGCTATTCCACATTTAGGACTACTGCAGCCTCTACCCTGTCTTCAGGCTGAGTGAGGATTTGACTGCAAGCTTGAGAGCAGTATAGCCTTCCTAAATCCCTCTGTATCCTACCCTCCCAGAAAAGGAGCTCACTTTTTCATACTAATATATTTGTTTTTGTCTATCTTAATTATACTAAAAATGTTACCATGCAAAAATCTTTTTTTTAACACCAGACAGAATGTTTTATCATATCAAAATGCATTTTTTCATTGTGAGATCAGAAGCATATTTTTTCTTTACTTACTAAGGATTTTTGTTATTTATTTTACTAAATAGAAATATATTTCACTAAATAAGTTTTACCTACGAAGGGTTTTTATTTATGGTGGACTTTTAAAAATAAAATCTTAATATAATGATATGTCTTTATATATAATTTATATTACTTATCACTAAATCTCACTTTTCTCATATTAAAGTGTATTTTTTGTCAACCCTTCAAATAAAATTTCTTTGGGGTTCTTACAAACATGTTTCATAGTGTATCAATCAGTGATTTTTATGAAAGATATTTTCAGATAACATATTCTCAAATAAACCCCATTTGGTTATTTGCCTTTACAGTAAATGGAAGAATGATTTGATTCTGCTCTGAGTTACCTAAAAGGGATTTAGAATATAATTCTGGATAAGTTTTGAGACATCAAATTAACTCAGAAAGTCAAAAAAATTAAAAAGCATGTCTAAGTATACTGCTCACATTGTTTCTGACTTTTCTATCTTAAAATGATAGAATGTCACAAAGATAGCAAATATCTGTATTTCCAATATTACCTCATTAATTGTATATTTATGTAATTTATATTATGTAGTCTTTACAGAGATATATCAAAAAGTATGCCAGTTAATCCATAAGATATTAAACAAAATAAGCAGAAAAAAAATGTATCCCATTGAAGTCAGACACTCATTTGTAGCACACCAAAGAAAAAGACACTCAGCCATCTCTTTCCCAACAGTTTGATGCCTTAGTTTTAGAAATGTAGCTGAATGAAATAGAGTTTTGATTGTTCATGCTGCATTTCTCAGTGTAATGTAGGCAGAGAGCACCCTCTACTTTCTCCTGATTAAATAGCACCTCTAAGTCCAGGAGAAAGGAGATGCTGGTTCTGTGCAGATATTTTGCTCAGAAAAATCAGAAGGGATTTGTATATAAGGTTCATTAACTCTCGGCCTCTATTGGCAATAACCCATATTCAGGAGGCCACCACTGTGACACCCTCAAAGGAACTCCCTGAAGGAGGCAAAGTCTAGAAGGAGAATACCTGCTCTGAAGTTTCCCACCTTCCCTGAACTGAATCTGCACAGCCACCCCAGGAGGGGGGAATGCAGCTTTGAAAAATAACACCTTTGTTATTCCAAGTGTTAGAGATGAAGCTGAGTTTTCAGATGGCCTCAAGGTTTGTGCACCCTTCACCAAACACAGATGGAAACTGGACTCTTTGAACTGCTTTGAAAATCTGTGACTAAGTATTGCTGTGGGTCTGTGAAACAGCCATTGCTAACTTCTGACTGCCTGCAATTTTTATGGCTGTGTGATGACAAGGGATAAAATAGCTTCATTTTAGAACTACATGGCTTATATGCCAGGGAGGGAAACCCCATCATCTAAGCAAGATTTAATCTTAACTATGGTAACTCTAAATGTTGGTCTTTTTGAAAGGCTGACTTAAATATTAGCCTTATAAACAAGTTATAGAAGATGTGGATAACATTAATTCCTTTACAGTGTTCTACTGATAATTTTTATTTTTTATCATGTCAATACTCTTAGGACATTAAAATACATAAAGATCAATATCAACTATTTATATCTCAATGACTGGCATTACAGTTCCTTAGAGCCATGCATTTACATTAGAATATATTAATTCTTGAATCGAATTAGAAATACTTGCTGCTAAGTCATGTCGTGGTTCCATTAAAAAAAAAATTTAGATTGAACACCACGGATTTCATTTGCCTATATTAGGAACCATTCAGTAAAAACACTATAAATCGACAATCTTAAGTCAGATTTAAGTCAACAGAATTTACCATGTACATATACAGCATATAAGCTGTTACATATACAGCAGTTACACTGCTCTTGTTTCTCCCTTCAAAGAAAATTGAATTTCTGTATAGGAATCATAACATTCCTGCAAACTAGCAGAAGGCTGTGAGAATTCTGGTCATATTGTTCTTAATAGGGAAACCAATGTTTGGCCAATGCAAATGACAGCATACAATTATATGTTCTCGATATAGTTTGTTATGATCTTAGAAATACTTAAAATTGCATATGTATCTACAGTGTGTGTTTCTGTCTGGGCCAAAAACAATGACTTCCTATATTAATGTCAAATTAAGTAAGTTTTAACACTAAGGTTCCTATGGAAACATTACCTTAGCTGTGTTGTTTATATGCAACTTTTCTATGGTAGGAGTTTAGCAATATCAACAGAGGTACATTACGATATATATTTAAGAAGAACACATACTTTAGCCACAGCAGGCTTCCTCCTTGGAGCATGGCAAGGATAGCTGTGTGACCCTCCACCCCATCTCAGCGGGTACACACCAGCAGGACTGAGCAGACTCAGTCATCTCTTCCCTGGACCTATTAAACTTTTTTTTTCCAAAAAAAAAAACTGATGTACATATAAAGAGAGCAGGAATCTGAGCTTCCTTGCAACTTCCACCCACCAGGGCACACTGAGTGACTGTACAATTCTGGCGCACACAATAGTCTTTATTTCATTCTTCCTGCCCCAAGTATTAATCACGGTGAAAGTAAGAACCTCACGTCATGGGAATTCACAATCTCTACACCTTCCTTGAGTTTAACGTGCTTGTATAATTCAAAAGTGGCACTAAAATTTAAACGCTGTTTCAAGAAGGGGCTAGTGGAACTATTACCAGTCAGATAATAACTACCTGATGTAAGAAAAAGAAAGGTGTCCTGGAACTGAAAGAAAGGGGAGGATGGAAAGAACGCTTTGTCACCGGGTTTCCCCGTCTATTATTTCACTAACAAAGAAGTCGTGAAGATGTGTAAAACCTCATTCACATTCTTGAGGGAAAACAACAACACTTGAATGGGAAGCGATTATACGACTGCTTTGGTGATATTCATGCACCATTCTTAAAAATACTCTCAGAAACAGTAAGAGCAAGAGTGAAGGTGCTGAGTTGCCGGCGTCTTCAACTAGCCACTTGAATAATAACTTGAGACATCTATACATTTTCATGGCATGTCCGTTATTGTCGCACTGCAAGTTAAGTTCGGGGCTAGAAATAAAATGATTGGTAGCGTCCTTGCCAGGTCCACCTGGCATGATTATGCCGATTGTGAATACCCAGTACTGAGGCCGAGGGCAGGCGTGGGCTGTAATATGGCCATGCTGGGCTCACCACGCTCAGCATGGTGCCTGCCCAGGGGAGAATGGACCGGGAATACATTCACATACAGAAAAGGGACACCTTTTTTTAACTCACATACTATCATGCTGCAAATGCCCCGGCCTCTGTGTAGCTCAAAGAATATTAATACATTAGGCATAAAAACTTTTCCATGACAGGGGATAGCTATCTTCCGGGCACTTTATACATCCTATCTATCACATATGCAGTCTGCAGAGGAATGAAAGGTCTTCATCAGGCCCAACGTGGTAGGCCACCATCGTCTACCATTGAGGCCACATTCCGGGGAGGAAGGGTAAGTAGGCCGAGGGTTAAACATGCTTCTAGTTAAGTCCCCTCTTAAGGAGCTTCTCCAGAATTTACAGAAAGGCATCTTGTCCTCTCCCTTCATCTCCCCCAGCTCTCCCTTGTGCCCCCCCTGCTGCTCTCTGTTCCTAAGCCCCTTTGGACTTGGTAGTCCCTCTGCCTGGTACACTTCCTCCGCATAGCCACCCTGTGATTTATTTCCCCACTTTCCGCACGTGCTTGGCCATCTTCTCAGGAAAGTCTTACCGGTGAGTCTATCTAAGAGGAAGCCACCTCTCTGATGACCCCCAGTCCCTTTGGACTCGTGGGCCCCATTTTCTGCCTGAATTTTCTTCATTTACTTTGCCATTCCCTATTTTACATATTTAATCAGTGGTCTGTTTAAAGTCTGTCTCCCAAAACGAGAATCTAAGTTTCAGGAAAGCAGGGATTTTTACCGGTTTGTTTTCTGTGATATCTCTATCTTTGACAAGTCTGAGGTGTCACTTGTGACCTAATGTATCATCAACCTACCTGTGTAGACTTGTCTGAGGGTTTGTTCCTTCCATCTCTACCCCCAATATTCCAAAAAATAGGTAATACTTAATGGAAGGAACCTACTTTCATAATTTAACCAAAATTAAGATATTTTAGAATAATGCATTATTTTCCAAAGAAACCTTATTTGAAAATATTGTGCAAAATATGAGAAAGTTCCCTAGGAAGTAATTTATGGTGATACAGAAGCTTACTGCTGTCCCAAATAAAATCAAGGTTCTTATAGTCCCTGCAGCAGTTAGGAATTGTGTTAGGCTCCATGTAACAGAAACTGTGGATTGGGTTTTTAACACATTAGGAACTATTTTGTCCTGTAGCAAGACATTTTAAAGCTGACAGTCTAGAAAAATGCAACCCCTCCATGACACCTTCAATACTTCAGCTCCTTTTATTTTCCTTCACCTCAATCCTCACGGTGTGTCTGTCACTCTCACGGTCACAGGAATGCATTTTCCACCATCCCTTGCCATAGAGGCTGTGTTCCAGGCAGGATGAGTAAGTAGGGTGAGGGTCAAGCGTACATTCTAGTTAATTAAGTCTAACCCCTCTGAAGGAGCTTCTCTAGAATTCTACATGGCAGCTCCTAATCACATCCCAGTTGGGAGCATTGTGGGGCATGATTACCCATACTGTAAAGAAAGACAAGGAGTGTAGCATTTTAGAAGAATGTATTTCCACTTCCATCTAAATCAGGTATTGCTGATAAGAAAGACAGAATGAATAATGAGAAAGCAACTAGTAGATAATCCATCACTGTCCCTACAAGAGAGTAGTAGATACCAGGTTATCAACCAACAGTGTGCGCTAGAGTGAAAAAAAAATTTTCTTCATAAGTCTCCCAATCGTCCCATGGTTTTATAAGACAGCTAATATATATTTTTCAGAAGTTTATTTCATAAAGAATTACTCTAAATCAATTATAAAAAGACAAAAATCCTAATAGAAAATTGATCAAGGGATATGAGACATATGCAAAACAGCTGATTAAAAAAACATATTCAACATTGCTTGTAATAAGGAAATGCAAATTACAACAGTGAAGTACCATTTCACATCTTCAGACTGGCAAGAATAGAAAGGTCAGATAATATCAAACATTTGCAAAGACATAAGAAAATGACAGTTCCTTTATTGCTGGTGAGAACGAAAACTGGTACACCTTGAGAGCAATTTGGTGGTACCTATAAAACTGAAGATGCTCCTACCCTTTACATAAGCATTCTGCGAGTGTCATATACCCTAGAAATGCCCTGACACAGAAACCCAAGGAGATGAGTTTACACATACAGATTTTATCATTATCTATGATACCAATCGGCTGGTTTGGTGGGCATGGTATTACTACAGTAAGAATTGACTTTTAGGAAAAGAAAGCAAAAAGATGAAGAGTAGGAAGGCAGGGCATAAACCTCCCATGTACACACAAAGGAAATGACTACAGCAAATACAACTAACCCTGAAAATGACCTGAGGACTGCATAGGCCATCTGGTGAAGAAGAGAACACCATATTGAGAATGGTAAAGGGGCAGAACCATGATCAGATGGGACCCAAAGCCTTCCCCCGTCCCAGCCCCCAGGGGAAGGGAAAGGAATGGAGTGGACAGGTGACAAATGCTCATGAATTTGGCACACCTGACCCTGGACATCTGCTCCAGGAATATGAGTCCACCTTGCATTGGGCTTTGGTAATTAACAGGACTGGAAATCAGAAAGAACAGTAACACTCTAGGGAGCAGAGACCTGTAGCTTGTGGAGGATAGGCATGCTCTGTTAGTCCTGCTGAGACCCATCACGGAGGTGGCATTGTGAATGATTTACCAGCAGCAGGAAGTATGCCAGAGGGTCAGGTAACAGAGGGCACTCTCTCCAGAGAAGAAAGGGCAGGTGGGTGACACTTTGATAGCCCTCCCACAGACCAACTGGTCATCACTCATGGGGTCTGGCTCCAAATGACTCATCTCCCTTGTTGGCATCTCAGCCCTGCAGACAGCGCTCCCCTGTGCACCTGCTCTGCCTGGACCAGCAGTTGTCTGACTTTGCTGGCTTGCAGGCAGAGGGTAGACCACACTTTTCCAGATTCCCCAGTCCTCCCTCAGCCCAAATTGTCCAGCGCTTGTTACCTTAGACCAGATGGACTTAACAGATATACAGAACATCCAACCCAAAAGCAGCAAGATGCACATTTTTCTCAAGTGCCATGGAACATTCTCCAGAACAGATCACACATTAGGACACAAAAATAGCCCCAATAAATTAAAAATCTTGTAATTGTATCAAGCATCTTTTCAGATCACAGTGATATGAAACTAGAAACTAGAAAACCAAATGAACACATGGAGGCTAAGCAACATGCTTCTAAATAATCTATGGATCAATGAACTAATCAAAGAGGAAATCAAACAATACATGGAAACAAATGAAAACAGAAACACAACAGTTCGAAACATGTGGGATGCAGCAAAAGTGATTCTAAGCGAGAAGCACATATCACATGAAGTAGAAATCAAAAAGAGCAGGGCTAGCTATACTTATGTCAGACGAAATAGGCTAAGCCAAAAATGGTGATGAGACAAAAAGACATTATATAATGACAAAGGGGTAAATTCATCAAGAGGATATAATAGTAAATATATAGGCATCTAAATTAGAGCACCTAAATATATTAAGCAAATGCTAAGGGATCTGAAGGGAGAAACTGACCACAATATGATACTAGTAGGAGGCTTCAATATATTCCTTTCAACAATGAATAGATCTTACAGGCAGAAAATCAGTAAGGAAAGACTGACTTGAACTATACTTCATACCAAATAGACCTAACAGGCCCATACAGAACATTCAAGAGCAGCAGAGACACATTCTTCTGAAGAACACAAGAAATTCGCAGGGATAGATCACGTGATGGTCACAAAATGAGTATTAACAAATTTAAGATTGGAGTCAGACCAGTATCTTTTCTGAATATGATAGTATGAGACCAAAAATCAGTAAAAGGAGTAAATCTGGAAAATTAACAAATATGTGGAAATTAAACAACACACCAATGGGTCAAGAAGAAATCAAAAGGAAAATCTCAAAAAAAAAATCGAAACAAATGAAAACAGAAACATACCAAAACTTAAAAGATTCAGCAAAAAAAAATTCCAAGAGGGAAGTTTATAGCAATAAGTACAATATTAAGAAAAATAATTTAAAGAAGCAACCTAATTTTATACCTAAGGGAAGTAGAAGAAAAATCAAAGGCCAAAGTTACCATAAGGAAGGAAATCACAAAGATCACAGCAGAAATAAATAAAACAGAGACCAGAAAAGCAATAGAAAAGATCAAGGAAACTAAGAGTTGATTCTTGGAAAGGATAAACAAATTGACAAAGCTTTAGTTGATTAAGAAAAAAAGAAGACTCAAATAAAATCAGAAATGAAAGAAGAGACATTACAACTGATACCACAGATATACAAAGGATCATAAGAGACTATTATGAACAATTATTTGCCAACAAATTGGATAACTTAGAAGAAAATTCATCAAGTCCTAGAAACATATAACCTACTGCCGGAGTCCAGCTCCAGTGAGTCCAGGAGCCCCTGAAGGAGGAACAGCATCAGCAACTGAGTAAATGAGGACACAGACACTAGCAAAAGCTGAGCCTGGCCTGTTTTATTGAAGTTTATCAAGGTTATATGTTCTGGGTATGCAGTTTCACAAAGATTAGATCATTTGATTCTTTCAGAAAAAATGTTCACATAAAGGTCAATTTTTAGAGATTAGATTATTGGTGCCTTAGCAATCATTAATTTTTGCACTTATGCTTGCTTGGCTTCCCTGGCAGTCTTGGAACAAACATGACTTAATTCTCAAAATGTTCCCTCACGCCTGGTTGGCCTGAGCCCTACTTGCAGTTTCCTTATTATTGATTCTAAAATAGCCATGGTTACTGTTCATCTGATTAACAAATAGAGCTAAGTCTATTTTTCTAGGTCTAGAGCATTACGTGCAGATTTAAAGAAAAACATCAAAACAGTGTTATCATCTAAGCAGTGTAGCAAGACTAAGCTGATTGTAATTGCGGGAACTGAAAACTCTGTATTCTTGGGTAGGTGCCCAGTTTCATAGAGACGAAAGTGTTGCACCTGGGGGGGATGAGGTAAGGGGATAATGACCACTGAATCAGAAGGTGTAGGGACCCAGTTGGGCTACTTCTCTTCCTAGGGGCAAGCAGGGGCATGTCTGTCTTAGAGTTTCCTTAAACCTTTTACAATAATATCTGTAGTAATCATCTTTCTATTGGGAGAGTCTCTGCAGTCATGCCAGGTCCTTTTACATACAATCACTCATGCTGACTTTCCTTTATTGTCCTATTATTCCCCGAGACCCAACAGGTCTAGGAGTCATTTAAAAATTCCTCACGAGGCCAAGTTAGGTAGGGAGAGGGAACTGGAACCCACTCAAACAATCTCTATTTATTATAACTCGATATTTGTTTCCAATGTCTTCTCCCTCTCTTACTTTTTATAAAATGTTAAAGTAGTAGGTAAATGTAATAAAGATTACAGTTTCTAATAGAAAGCTTTTTAACACAGTTTACTTTATCATAAAAGATAATCTACCTTTTAAATCTTGATGTAAAATAAAGATGGAAAGTAGAGTTTAGTGCGGAAGGAGAGCAAGCTTAGACGGTCAGGTCCGTGCCTACAGGCTAAGTATGGTACCAAACGAGACAAGGGCAACAACAGCCATGGGCGCAGAAGATTTCTCTCAAAACTGGGAGGGTGAGGTTCTGAGCCTCACCTCTGTTGACCCCCTGTTGTTCACCTGATGGCCCCCCTGCGACTGTGCCTGTCTTAGGTTGTTCCTCCCTTGAGGAATCTTACCCGTCTCTGGCTAACCAGCTATCTTCCGGGGCCTTACAGGGAGATGTACAGTTCGTAAGTGAAAGAGAAGCAATGTTCTTTGAAAAAGGTCAGCTCTTCTTACTTCTTTGCAGATTTATGCCCTGTGGCTTCTATGCCCAGCAGTTGTCTCGAGGTGTCTTTACCACCTGGAAGAATTAGGGGGGTCTTGCCTCTAACATTTTTTCCAGGGTATTTTAAATTTGGTTTTCCAATTTAGGGGTGAAAGTGACCAATAACAACATTTCCAAACACCATAATAATAGGAGAGAGAGCGGGATGTTCCTTTCAGAAGTCCACATTGTGTTTCCTTCTTACTGGGCATCTGGGCTGTGCCATCAGATGGGCAGTTCGGACTGGCTCCCGACAACCTACCAAGACTGAATCATGAAGAAAGAAAATATGAACCAAAAATGAGATTGAATCAATAACCAAAAATCTCCAACAGAGAAAATCCCAGGACAACATGGCTTCCCTGGTGAACTCTACCAAACATTTAGAGAGTTAACACCAATGCTTTTCAAACTGTTCCAAAAAAAACGAAAAAGAGGGAACATTCTAATGATTTCAAATTATATGAAAAACTACAGTAATCAAAACAGTACTGGCATAAAAATAGACACATAGAAAAATGGAACAGAATCTAGAGCACAGAAATAAACACTTGTATGTTTGGTCAACTCATATTTGATGAGAATGCCAGGAATACTCAATGGTGAAAATATTTTGTCTTTAAATAACAAAATTGAGAAAACTGGATAATCACATGCAAAATGAAATTCAACACCTATCTTACACCACTCACAAAAATTAACCAAAATAAAGGTAAGACCTAAAATTCCTAGATGTAAACATAGAGAAAAATATCCTTGATGTTGTCTTAACAATGATTTTTGGATATGACACTAAAAGTTCAACAAGAGCAAAAGTAAATAAATGAGATGACACTAAACTAAAAAGCTTCTGCACAGTAAAAGAAACAATGAACAAAATGAAAAGGCAACCTAACAAATAGAAAATATCTGCAACTCATATATCTGATAAGAGGTTAATATCCAAAACATATAAGGAACTCATATTATTATTTATTCAATAGTAAAAAAAAATCCAGTTAAAAAATGGACAGAGAAACTGAACAGAAAGTTTTCCAAAGAAGATATACAAACAGCCAACAGATAAATAAAAAGATGCTCAACATCACTAATCCTCAAGAAAATACAAATCAAAACCACAATATGTCACCTCACATCTATAAGAACGGCTTTTACCAAAGAAAAGAGATGAAACAAGGATGTTTAAACCATGGGAATACCGGTGCACTGCTCATAGTGATGTGAATTAGTGCAGCCACCATGGAAAACAGATGGAGGTTGCTTAAAAAATTAAAAATAGAACTACCATATGATTTATCAATCTCACTTCTTCAGATATGTATCCAAAAAAAATGAAATCAAGATCTCAGAGAGATATCTGCACCTCCACCGTCTTGCACTATTCTTCACAATAGCCAATAAGGAAGCAACCTAAGTGTCCATTTCCTGATGAATGGATAAAGAAAATGTGGTACATATATAAAGTGGACTATTATTCAGCCATGGGAAAGAAGGAAATCCTGACATTAGTGATGGATGGACTTTGAGGGCATTGTGCTAAGTGAAATAAGTCAGATAGATAAAGAGAAATACTGTATGATATCACTTGTGTGTGAAATCTTCGAAAGCTGAACTCATGGAAACAGAGAGTAGAATGGTGGTTCCCAGAGGCTGGGAGATGGGGAAAATAGGGAGATGTTGGTCAAATTTCCAGTTATAAGATGAATAAATGTTTTTATTTATTATATACATGTATTAGATATGTACATGATAAAAGTATATGTATATAATAAATATACATCTACTAATCTACATATACATCTAATGATCTAATATACATCATGGTGACTACAGTTAACAGTACTTTATTATATACCTGAAAATTGCTAAGAGAACAAATCTTAAATGTCATCACACACAAAAAAAATGGTAAATATGAGGCAATATAAGAGTTAACTACTACATGCTAGCCATTTTGCAATGTATAAGTGTATCAGATCATCACATACATTTTAAACTAACACAATGTTATGTATCAATTATATCTCAATAGACCTGGAATTAAAAAACTGACTTTTAATCAGGGAGGTAAAAACTGTCCTAAATATCCTGGCCTTAAAAAGGAAAATCAGTATCAATAAGCAAATGTGCAAAAGGGTGTATCATTATGCAGTAAACATATACCCATCTGGTGTTTTCATGTTTTTGTTGGTAAGAAGTTATATTATTTTGAAAACTATAAAGAAAATATCTCTTCTCTAAAAAGTACTTATATATGCTTTGATGCAGCAATTACTGTGTCATTGAACTCATCTTTAAGAACAGTAATTAGTCTTTCAGAAAAAATAAGAATAAATTTAGGAGCACTATGTGCAAACTTAAGATGTGACCACAAAGGGCCCATAAGCATTTCTTCCTCCCTAAGAGTCTCACTGTCAGGTTCTACCATTCCTAAGACATGGCATAAAAAAGCTTGATACTTCTTAATAAATCTGTCACCAAGCAAACTGTTCAGTTTTCCTTAAGTTTAAGGCTACCTTTCTCCTATTTCTTTATTTTGGCTTCTGTGTAATTTCTCACAATTTTAGAAATTGCATATACTTCAACCATAATATAAGCAACAGTCATTTACAAAAATAATTAATCAAGATAGGGTTTTCCTGAGGAACTGAAATACTGAATACCATAAAAACTGTTCACATATAATTTCTTCTGGCATATTTTGATACAGTAAGAAATATAAAATATTTCTAGAAGATAAATGGAAAAATATTTTGTCATATTGTGGGCACAAATATTGTATTACATTTTAATTGAGAAGTTATATTTCCTAAAATCGTTAATTTATTTTTTTGAGTTTATGCCAACATTTAGTGCATTTACTTTCTCAGGGGATGTTTTGTTCTCTCTTTCATGCTCCATATGCTTCTATTTCAACCAATGTTTGCCAATGGATCATTAGAGTCATTTATCAAAGCATTTCTTTGCTCTTAGTATTTGTGCAGGAGTGCCCTTTAATGTAAAGTGAATAGGATGTATATTATCCAGGTTATAGATCATCATTGGGTGGCTACATAATATAGGCATGAATCATTTTAAAGATTTATACATGTATCAATATGCATAAGATATATGAAATCTAGGCATATTTTTATTCTCATGCCAATGTCATCCTACTGTCAATTTTAAATCATATATTTCTAAATATTGTATAAGGATTCAGAGGTTAGTTCAAAATTACTTCTTCCCTCGTTCTGCTCTTCCCTCTCAAATAAAGCAGTGGAAAAGTAAGGTTGGTAGTCATCATCCGGGTTAAGGGACCCTAGCAAGATCAATGAATAGGACTGTATTTGGAGACAACCAAATTAAAACGTGGCACATTGATTAGAATCCCTTGGGACCTAGTCATAATGCACATATATGGCTACATTTTCATAACCGGCTAACAAAATGTATTAGTCCCTCAAATAACTTGGAAAGAAAGGTTTTCACCTAATAATTAAACTTCAAGAATAGTACATAATAAATCTGCTCAAAAGGGCAGGATGATTCTCAGGCCAAGTATACATGACCTCTGATAATCTAATTGACAGGTTTAGTATCGCATAAGGAAGAATGTGTTAAATCTAGAAGTGAAGAGATAAATAGAAGTTGTGCCCATGGGTGATAGGTAGCCTCCACAATGGGCCCAGTAATTCTTGCCTCCTAGTGTTAAAATCCTTATATGGTCCCTCCCATATCATAACAGCATTGGTTGGAATGACCAGTGGAATAATAGAAAAATGGCAGAAATGATGGTATGTCACCTCCAAGATTAGTTGATAAAAGACAGGGAGTCTTGGTGGCTCCCTCTGAACTCCCTGGATCTGGGGAAGTCTGGTCATAAGCAGCTCTATGGGAATGTCCCCGTGGTGAGGAGCTGAAGCCTCCTTTTATCAGATTTTTAAGTGAGCTTAGAAGTAGATCTTCCAGTCCCTTTCAAATCCTCGTAGACTGCAACAGGCTGAGAGCTTCTGACTCATGAAACTCTAAGACAGAACCACCCAGCAATGCCAATCTCAGATTTATAACCCTCAAAAATTGTGTGAGATAATAAATGGGCACAGTTTTAAGCTGCTGTGTTTTGGGGGTAATTGTTAGGCAGCTATTGATAACTAATACAACATCAAAGCACAGTAGCAGAGAGAGAGAGAAAGACCACTGGGCACTAAATTTTTATTTCCAGACTCCCTAAAAAGGTTTTCCATTAAATGCATATGAATGCAAAGACTGTCCACTAATACCCTCCAAGACATATGTGACTTGAATGACTCCATGTATCCTACATGCATCACATAATTTAGGCAGTCACCAAGCAATCCATCAATAAAATTCCTCTTTTCCTGTTTTAATATTCACCAAGCAACCCTCTGACTGATTTGAGTTTCCAGAGAGTTCTGACTACAAAGAGAAACTGCACTGATCATGCTGGTATGAGTATTAAAATCACTGGAAAGCTACTCTCCCTTCTAAATTAAATTGGCAATCTGATTTTAGAATTTGTACGGAGACCAGTTAATAAAATCTGCCACTGAGAGTGTCTGCTTTTGATGTGCTGTGAAGCCTGTGGTTCCAAGCCTTACGGACCTGAGAGCCAGACCATCAAGGCACAAAATTTGTTATATTCACAAAAGTGACATCTTCCTGGGGGGACAGACCACAATCCTTTCACAGATGGCAGTCCCTTGAAACTAACATTTCTTTGTGAGAGTCACTCACGACTTGATGAGTAACAGTGACATGAAAGAAACTCCCTATCTGAAATCAAGCAAGAATTCACATAATAATCACACGTCAGACTATGGAAGCTCCATGAGGAGAGGGGCTTTGTCTTGTTTACTCGCTGGTATATCCTGTGCCTGGCACAGTATATATTCAGTTAATATTCATGGTATGAAAACCAGCCCTTGCAGACATTCTCCTGTTTCACTATTCATCTCCCTCACTCATTCCTCACAGAAGCCATTGCATACCTTCCCTAATTTCCTCAAATTTCTAATAGTAAATGATTTGTCTCCTAATTCACCATTAAAATATGAGTTTTCAAAGGGAAGATCTCTTAACTTTCTGCCACAAAATTTTTATTGATTTGTACCAACACAAGGCATACTAACTGTCCTACAGACTAGTCTGTGTTCACACATACACGTGTACCTACTTTGGTTAATCGGATGAATTCTTGATCTGTTCCTAATTTTAGTGGGAAATCTACTACATCACAATTTAGCACAATGCAGACTCAGGCTTTGTAAATGTAAATATAAACATATTATATTTCTAGCCCTTCTCTACTGAAAATTTTTGTCAAAAACAGATGCATCACAAATTATTTAACATTGTTTCCAGGTTTTAGAAAAACATACTCTGGCTAATGAAGTTCTAGGTCAAAGAGTATATATCTTTTAAGTTATGGAAGATACAATCCTATTACTCTCAGGAAAGTACCACCACCTTACAACATTAGCACTGTGTTACAGAGCATCTATATAACAACTATAAGATATAAAATGTTGACTAATCTGTCAGAGGAGGATTGTTTTTGCATAAACCTTTCATTTTGTAGAATTTTCAATTAAATGTGAGATGGGCATTTTTTTGGTATGTGTATAGGATCCATTTGTATATTCTTCTAGTAAGATGGTTTAAGATTTAAAAAAATATTTTTTCTGTTCATCTCTTAATATTGACTTGTATGAACTTACTTTTATTTTTTTATTTAAAAAATTCTGTCATTACAATATGACACATTTGTATTATTCCCATTTTTGCTAGTGTTATTTCATATTTGATATATTGGAAATACAAGTAACATAAGTAAATTTATGAAAGTATAGTTATAAAGCAAACGAATAAAATGAGCACCCAACTTCATAAGCACTCCATCCATCTGTGGAGTCTATAAACAATTTGGGGAGAACTGACTGTATTTGCAGTTCGTTCAGACTATATAGCCATTTCTTTACTATCTTAGTTTTATTAGTGTTGGTACAGATGCTATTGTAAATGTATCATTTTTTTAAAATTCCACTTCAGTTTTCAATTGCTTTCATTTCCTTGCTAAGTCTATTCGTTTATCCTTTTAAAAAATTGTTCTATTGTACATATCATGCTGTTTGAATAATGATAGTTTTATTTCTTCTAAGATTTACATCTTTCTTCCTGTTTCATCATAACGGCTGTGATATCTAGGACGATGCTGAGTGGACACGGTAAGTGTGGCTGTGCTTACCTTATTCCCAGTCTCTGAGGGGAAATTTTTAGTATTTATAACCAATTAATATGCAACATACTATTTACAGATATATTTATTTTGAAATTTATTCTTTGCTTACAATTTTTTTTTATCATAAAGAGGTATATTTTACCCAATGTGATTTTTGTGTCCACTGAAATGATTATATGATATGATAATCTCTCTTAGCGTGTTAACATACGGAATTATATTGGCTGATTTAAAAATGTTAAACCAACCTCAGATTTCCTGGAATAACCCCTTCTTGATTCTGAAGTCTCATCTTTTTATACATTGCTTGATGAATTTCATAATATTTTGTTTTGAATGATCACATCCTTCTTTGAGTCATTGGTTTACAGATTTTTTTTTTAATTTCTACCTAGATTTTGTTATAGAGATTATGTATAACCAAGGTAGGAAAATTTCCCTTTTTTTCCTATTCTCTTTAATGTTATTTCTTTAATAAAAGTTTTGTAAGTGCAACAGTAAATCATTGCGATCTACTTTTCATGCAGGGAGACGTATATGTATGTGAAAGATTTAACTATGGAGCCAATGTTTTTGACAGATAAAAGACTATTCAGATTTTCCATTTCCTCTTATACTGGTTTGGGTGCTTTTGCTTTTTAAACTATCCATTTAATTTATATCGTCAAATTCACCAGCAAGCATTTGCTCATAATATCAGCTTTACTGTTGTTTTAAATTCCTGCAGAAACTCCATTATGGTTTCCTTTTTTATTTCTGACCTTGGCAAATTCTATTTTTACTCTTTCTTTGGAGAGAGGTTGATTCGTTTTTTTAGTGGTTTCAACAATGTTGTTTTTGACTTGGCTGACTATCTCAATTGTACATTTACTTTATATTTTTCTTGTTTTACGCTTTATTTTTGTCTACTGTTATTAAGATTAAACTTGTGTTTGTTCTGATGTCTTGAGATATATATTTAGAAGTTGGTTTTCAACCTTTTTTTTTCTAACAGATGCATCAAATAGGTCGCTGTCTCCGCTGAGATGTGGAAAAACACAAGAGAACCCAAATCCCACGCAAACAGTGAAAAGAATCCAGGTGATCTTCAAAATCGTAACTTTTTTATCCAGTAAGAGAGCTGAGGTCAAAAGGCGACGGGATGAACTCAATATCAAAGCTATAAACTCCTCTGAGGAGTTAAGAAGCAAACTGTTTTACCTTTCACAGAGCACTGGAGGAAGAGGTGGCCACCATACGAGAGTAAAAAGCGCAGTAACCATATCACAAGTCCGTCAGAGCTGGAATGCAGTGAGACTTCAGTCTCCGCGGGAGCCCCAGACAAGAGCGGAGCCTCCCCGTTCAGGGCCTCTCCGCCCGGAGCCCAAGGGTGCAGAGCCGACCTCAGCGCGTCCTTCTTCCCTGGGCGAGCTCAACGGGCCGCCCACTTCCTCGAACTTTAGGAAGCAAATGCCTTCAGCAGGGTTCAGGAAAAGATCTGCTGACGCTGATGGAGGTGGGGAAGCAAAGGCTATCTGTTCCTTGGGGATAGAAAGCAACACTCTCGCCCTGTTTTGGGTAAAGGGAAATTGCTGTGAGGGGAAGCTGGGAAGTAAAAGCTGCGTGCGCTTGAGTGGGAAAAGGAATACCCACCTGCCCACACCAGAAGCCTTGAAGAGAGAAACGACCATCCCGCCCACCACCAGACTCAGGCGAAGGTACACTGCGCGGCGAGAGCAGTACAGCGGGAGCCACCTGCCTCTGGACGAAGGGCAAGAAGCCTGAGTGAGGCGCGGAATCCTTCGCTGCGCTGACGCAAAGCACGCGTGTGCTATCTAGGGGAGGGATAGAGGGCTTAGAGGGAAATTTAGAGGACAGTGTTTATATTAGAAAATAAGAAAGGTCTCAAGTCAATGAATTCAGCTTCTTCCTTAAAACCTAGAGAAAGAAGGGCGAATGAAGCCCAAAGCAAGAAGAAGAGAGGAAATAATGAAGATACAAGCAGAAATCAATGAAATAGTAAACAGGAGAAAAACAGAAAACCCAATGAAAAACAAATTTGGCTCTTTGAAGAGATCAATACAATTGATAAATCTTTAGCAAGACTAAGTAAAAACAGAGAAGACCAAATTACTACTTTCTGGTGTAAAAGCAAGGAAGAGTTGCTAGGAATCCTACAGACATAAGAGAATGATATGATAATATTACACACAGCTGTATGCAAATAAATTCCTTGAAAGACAGTCTGGCTAAGCTCACTCAAGAAGGAATAGATCATCTGAACAACGCTATGTCAGTTAATGAAATTGAGTGTGGAGTGAAAAATCTTCCCACAGACATGACTCCATGCCCTGATGCCTGTTTTGTGAATTTTACCAAGCATTTATGGAATGGATGTTACTAATTTTACACAAAATTTTCCAGAAAATAGATGAGGAAATACTTCCCTAGTCATTTTAGACTAGCATTACATTGATTCCAAAATGAAAGACATTGTAAGAAAACAATAGATGAATATCCATTATGAATATCCATTTGTCTTGTTAGTTTTTTATTAAGTGTAAACATCCTTAATAAAAAACTAACAAGACAAATACAGCAGTTATAAAAAGGACTGTACACTATGATCAAGTAGGGCTTGGCCCAGAAACACAACAGTACTTAGTTTAAAATCTATAGGTTTAAATATCTACATTATGAAAGAAAAAATATCTCAATGACCTCATCATCTACCATTAAGACACTAGAAAAAGGAAATTATGCAAAGTCGAAAGAAATAATAGTTATAAGACCACAAAACAAAGGAAAAAACAAAAAATCAATAGAGAAAATTCAGTAATGTTAAAAGCTGGTTCTTTGAGAATAACAATAAAGTTGATCAACTTCTAACCAGACTAATGGGGAAAAAGGAGAGAGGGCACAAATTAGCAATGTCACAAAAGTTAGGGTAACATCACTACAGAGTCTACAGTGTTTAAAATATAATATGGAAATGTTATTTAAAAAGTATACCAATAAATTTGGCACATGAGATGAAATGGTTAAATTCCTTGAAAGACACAAAGTACTAGTGCTCACTAAAGATGAAATAGATAATATGAATTGACCTATATCTAGTAATTAATTTGAATTTATAGTTTAAAAAATCATTTTTACAAGGAAAATTCCAGGCTTAAATGGCTTCACTTGAAAATTGTACCAAGCATTTAAGGAAGAAATACCAAAGTTATACATACTCTTCCAGAAAACTGAGGAACATGAAGTACTTTCAAATCTATTATATATTTAAGGTATGATTACTGACCTTATATACTGATACCAAAATTAGCAGACAAGCCAATTTTTAAATGGGCAAAAGATATGAATAGACAATTCACCAAAGAAGATAGATTGAGGAAATTTAAGCATATGAGAAGGTACTTAACATCATTACTCATTTATGAGTATGTCATAACTGATAAATGTCAGTTAAAACCACAATCAGATACTTGTACACAACCACTAAAATAGCTGGAATTATACACACTGACCCTACCCAGGGTGGTATGGACATTCAACACCTAGAACTTCTCTCAACTGCTGACTGGAATGTGAAATGATAAACATGGCAGTTTCTTATAAAGTTAAACACACCAAACATGTGACCCAGGTATTTTATTTATTTAATCTTTTTATTAAGTTATTATTGATATACACTCTTATGAATGTTTCACTCTTACGAAAAACAATGTGGTTACTGAATTCACCCGTATTATAAAGTCCCCACTGATACTGCATTGCAATCACTGTCCATCAGTGTAGTAAGATGCCACAGATTCACTATTTGCCTTCTCTGTGCTACAAGGTCTTCCCGTGACCCCCCCACACCATGGGTACTAAACATAATATCCCTCGATATCCTTCTCTCTCCCTCCTCTCCCTCGCTCCCACACCTCTCCCCTTTGGTAACCACTAGTCCCTTCTTGGAGTCTGTGAGTCTGCTGCTGTTTTGTTCCTTCAGTTTTGCTTCATTGTTACACTCCACAAATGAGGGAAATCATTTGGCACTTGTCTTTCTCTGCCTGGCTTATTTCACTGAGCATAATATCCTCCAGCTGCATCCATGTTGTTGCGAATGGCAGGATTTGTTTCTAATGGCTGAAAAATATTCCATTGTATATATGTACGCCTCTTCTTTATCCATTCATCTACTGATGGACACTTAGGTTGCTTCCATATCTTGGCTATTGTAAATAGTGCTGCAATAAACATAGGGGTGCATATGTCTTTTTAGATATGAGAACTTGTATTCTTTGGGTAATTCCCAGGTCAAATGGTATTTGTATTTTTAGTTTTTTGAGGAACCTCCATATTGCTTTCCACAATGGTTGAACTAGCTTACATTCCCACCAGCAGTGTAGGAGGGTTCCCCTTTCTCCACATACTCGCCAGCATTTGTTGTTAGTCTTATTGATTCTGGCCATCCTAACTGGTGTGAGGTGATATCTCAGTGTGGTTTTAATTTGCATTTCCCTGATGATTAGTGATGTGGAGCATCTTTTCATGTTTCTCTTGGCCATCTGAATTTTTCCTTTGGATAATTTTTTATCTTCATATCCTCCACACATTTTTTAATCGGGTTATGTGCTTTTTGGGTGTTGAGGCATGTGAGTTCTTTATATATTTTGGATGTTAACCCCTTGTCAGATATGTCATTTACAAATATATTCTCCCATACTGTAGGATACCTTTCTGTTCTGCTGATGGTGTCCTTTTCTGTACAGATGCTTTTTAGCATGATGTAGTCCCATGTGTTCATTTTTGCTTTTGTTTCCCTTGCTCGGGGAGATGCATTCAGGAAGAAGTTGCTCATGCTTATATTCACGAGATTTTTGCCTATATTGTCTTCTAAGAGTTTTATGGTTTCATGACTTACATTCAGGTCTTTGATCGATTTTGAGTTTACTTTTGTGTGTGGGGTTAAACAATAATCCAGTTTTATTCTCTTGCATGTAGCTGTCCAGTTGTTGAAGAGGCTGTCATTTCCCCATTGTATGTCCATACCTCCTTTATCGTGTATTAATTGACCATATATGATTGGGTTTATATCTGGGCTCTCTTGTCTGATCCCCTGGTCTGTTGTTCTGTGCCAGTCCAAATTGTGTTCATTACTGTGGCTTTGTAATAGAACTTGAAGTTGGGGAGTGTAATCCTCCCAGCTTTATTCTTCCTTCTTGGATTGATTTGGCTATTTGGTGTTTTTTGGGTTCCATATGAATTTTAGAACAATTTGCTCTTGCTCATTGAAGAATGTTTTTGGTATTTTGATAGGAATGGCATTGAATCTGTAAATTGTTTTAGGCAGGATGGCCATTTTAACAATATTAATTCTTCTTATCCATGAACATGGGATGTGTTTCCATTTATTGGTATCTTCTTAAATTTCTCTCATGAGTGTCTTGTAGTTTTCAGAGTCTAGGTCTTTCACTTCCTTGGTTAGGTTTATTCCTAATTATTTTATTCTTTTTGATGCAATTGTGAATGGAATTGTTTTCCTGATTTCTCTTTCTGCTAGTTCATCGTTAGTGTATAGGAATGCTACAAATGTCTGCGTATTAATTTTGTATCCTGCAACTTTGCTGAATTCAGATATTAGATCTAGTAGTTTTGGAGTAGATTCTTTAGGGTGTTTTATGTACAATATCATGTCATCTCCAAACAATGACAGTTTAACTTCTTCCTTACCAGTCTGGATGCCCTTTATTTCTTTGTGTTGTCTAATTGCTGTGGTGAGGACCTCCAGAACTATGTTGAATAACAGTGGGGAGAGTGGGCATCCTTGTCTTGTTTCCGATCTTAAAGGAAAGGCTTTCAGCTTCTTGCTGTTAAGTATGATGTTAGCTGAGGGTTTGTCATATATGGCTTTTATTATGTTGAGGTACTTGCCCTCTATACCCATTTTTGTTGAGAGTTTTTATGATGAATGGATGTCAAATTTTGTCAAATACTTTTTAGGCATCTATGGAGATGATCATGTGGTTTTTGTTCTTCTTTTTGTTGATGTGGTAGATGATGTTGACGGATTTTCTAATATTGTACCATTCTGGCATCCCTGGAATAAATCCTACTTGATCATGGTGGATGATCTTTTTGATGTATTTTTGAATTTGGTTTGCTAATATTTTGTTGAGTATTTTTGCATCTGTGCTCATCAGGGACATTGGTTTGTAATTTTCTTTTTTTGTGGTGTCTTTGCCTTGTTTTGGTATTACAGTGATGCTGGCCTCATAGAACGAGTTCAGAAGTATTCCTTCTACTTTTTGGAAAAGTTTAAAGAGGATGGGTATTAGGTCTTCACTAAATGTTTGGCAAAATTCAGCTGTGAAGCCATCTGTTCCAGAAGTTTTGTTTTTAGGTAGTTTTTTGATTACCAATTCAATTTCGTTTTGGTAATTTGCTCAGATTTTCTGTTTCTTTCTGGGTGGCCTTGGAAGGTTTTATTTTTCTAGAAAGTTGTCCATTTCCTCTAGGTTATTCAGTTTGTTAGCATATAATTTTTCATAGTATTCTCTCATAATTCTTTGTATTTCTGTGGTGTCTGTAGTGATTTTCCCTTTTTCATTTCTGATTTTGTTTATGTGTGTAGACTCTCTTTTTTTCTTGATAAGTCTGGCTAGGGGTTTATCTATTTTGTTTATTTTCTCAAAGAACCATCTCTTGCTTTCATTGATTCTATTATTTTATTCTTCTCAATTTTATTTATTTCTGCTCTGATCTTTATTATGTCCCTCCTTCTACTGACTTTGGGCTACATTTGTTCTTCTTTCTCTAGTTTCATTAATTGTGAGTTTAGACTGTTCATATGGGATTGTTCTTCTTTCCTGAGGTGGGCCTGTATTGCAGTATACTTTCCTCTAGCACGGCTTTCTCTGCTTCCCACAGATTTTGCGGTGTTGAATTATTGCTGTCATTTGTCTCCATATATTGCTTGATCTCTGTTTTTATTTGGTCATTGATCCATTGGTTATTTAGGAGCATGTTGTAGGGCCTCCATGTGTTTTTTGGATATTTCATTTTCTTTGTGTAATTTATTTCTAGATTCATACCTTTGTGGTCTGAGAAGCTGGTTGGTACAATTTCAATCTTTTTTAATTTACTGAGGCCTTTTTTGTGGCCTAGTATATGATCTATTCTTGAAAATGTTCCGTGTGCACTTGAAAAGAATGTGTATCTTCTGTTTTTGGTGCGTTAGGTCCATCTGTTCTAATGTGCTTGTTGTTTAGTGCCTCTGTCTCCTTAGTTATTTTCTGTCTGGTTGATCTGTCTTTTGGAGTCAGTGGTGTGTTGAAGTCTCCTAGAATGAATACATTGCATTCTATTTCCCTTTTAATTCTGTTAGTATTTCCTTCACATACATAGGTGCTCCTTTGTTGGATGCATAGGTATTTATAATGGTTATATCTTCTTGTTGGATGGACCCCTTTATCATTATGTAATTTCCTTCTCTGTCTCTTGTGACTTTCTTTGTTTTGTAGTCTATTTTTTCTGATACAAGTACTGCAATTCCTGCTTTTTTCTCCCTATTAGTTGCATGAAATATCTTTTTCCATCCCTTTACTTTCAGTCTGTGTATGTCTTTGGGTTTGAGGTGAGTCTCTTGTAGGCAACATATAGATGAATCTTGTTTTTATATCCATTTAGTGACTCTATGTCTTTTGACTGGTGCATTCAGACCTTTTACATTTAGGGTGATTATCAATAGGTATGTACTTATTGCCATTACAGGCTTTAGATTCATGGTTACCAAAGGTTCAAAGGTTCAAGGTTAACTTCCTTACTATCTAAGAGTCTAACAACTTATTTAATATGCTATTACAAACATAATCTAAAGGTTCCTTTTTTCTCCTTTTCCTTTCTCCTCCATTCTTTATATATTACGTATCATATTCTGTACTCTTTGTCTATCCCCTGACTGACTTTGGGGGTAGTTGATTTAATTTTGCATTTGCTTAATAATTAATTGTTCTACTTTCTTTACTGTGGTTTTATGACCTCTGGTAACAGCTATTGAACCTTAGGAACAGTTCCATCTATAGTAGTCCCTCCAAGAAACACTGTAGAGACAGTTTGTGGGAGGTAAATTCTCTCATCTTTTGCTTGTCTGGAAATTGTTTAATCCCTCTTTCAAATTTAAATGATAATCTTGCCAGATAAAATATTCTTGGTTCAAGGCCCTTCTGCTTCATTGCATTAAATATATCATGCCACTCCCTTCTGACCTGTAAGGTTTCTGTTGAGAAGTCTATTGTTAGCCTGATGGGTTTTCCTTTGTATGTGATCTTATTTCTCTCTCTGGCTAATAGTCTCTCCTTATCCTCGATCTTTGACGTTTTAATTATTATATGTCTTGGTATTGAGTCCCTTGTGTTGGGAGATCTGTGCATCTCCATCCTTTCCCAGATCGGGGAAGTTTTCAGAAATTACTTCCTCAAAGACACTTTCTACCCCTTTTTCTCTCTCTTCTTCTTCTGGTACCCCTATAATATGAATATTGTTCTGTTTGGGTTGGTCACACAGTTCTCTCAATATTCTTTCATTCTTAGAGATCCTTTTTTCTCTCTGTACCTCAGCTTCTTTGTATTCCTCTTCTCTAATTTCTGTTTCATTTATCGTCTCCTCCACCCTATCTAATCTGCTTTTAAGACCTTCCATTGTATGTTTCATTTCGATACTGTGTTCCATAATGATTGGATTGACCAGAATTCATTCCTGAGTTCTTGAATATTTTTCTGTACCTCAATCAGCATGTTTATGATTTTTATTTTGAAATCTCTTTCAGGAAGACTCATGAGATCAGTTTCATTTGCCTCTTTTTCTGGTGTATTTGTGATTTTGCTTTGAACCTGGTTCCTTTGATGCTTCATATTTGAATGTGGCACCCTCTAGTACCCATAAGCTCTACTCTCTGGAGCTACTCAGCCCCTGGAGCAATGTCAGGGGCACAGGGGAGCGGTGTTGGTGCCTGGGGGGGGAGGAAAGAGCTGTTTCCTGCTTCCTGGCTTCTATGCCTGTCTCCACTGCCAGAACCAGTGGGTCGAGCACACAGGTATAAGCCTCTATGCTTTGCATTTGTAGCTGCCATAGGCGGGACTTCCCTTTGGCTGGCCTGACACCAGAGCAGGGTTTGCCATTTTGCGAGTGAGCCAGGTGCGGGCTGGCCGGGAGGAATGTGCAGCAAGCTGCATATCACAGTGGGGGTCTTGGAGCTGGGTAACCAGCCAGGGGGCTGGAGCACCTGAAGATAAAACATTCCCAACCTGCTGAGCAGAGTGCACCTGGACAATTTTGTCTACCTGTCCTTTCTCCTGAGCAGTAAGCTCTGTGCAATCCTTGCCCCATTAGCAGCCCCCTCGCTGTTAGGAAGTCTCTCTGACTGCCCACCTTTCTTTTTTCCCAAGCAGCCGGACATGGATCTCTGTTTTCCACAAGTGGCTAGAATCTCAGTCTCTCCAGGTATTCTGCCTGTCTTATTTAGTTTCCACCCCCCCAAACACCAGAGCACCATGCAATGTAGGTTTGTGCTCCCAGAGCAGATCTCCAGAGCTAGGTATTCAGCAGTCCCAGGCCTCCACTTCATCCAGGCTCTCTCTTCCTCCCGCTGGTGAGCTGGGGTGGGGGAAGGGCTTTGGTCCTGCCGGGTCCCGGCTTTGGTACACACCATCTGGTTGGCCTTCCTCACCTTCTTAGAGGACAGCTTCTTCCGCTTCTTATGAGGGTGGACAAGGCCATGCAGAGCAGGAGGGACCAGATAGTCAGGGGCGTGGCCCAGATGGGGCTTCACCTCTGCGGGGTGCAAGGGCAGGTCGTGCCTCAGTAGCTGGAGGTCCCGGGGGTTGTCCTCAAAGTAAGCCTTGAGCCACTCCGAATGCAGAAGTTCCTCTTTGATTTCCTTCAGTCTTGCCTCTTGAATGGCCTGTTTCATCACCGAGTGCATGGCGTCCCTGCAGCAATAGCGGAAGCCCTCGATCTCCTCCATGCGGAACTGGTCGGGAATTACGGCTTTGGTTCATTTTCTCCAGGTGTATGCAGTCTAGCACAGCCTTCTTTCCTGTTGCTCTTTCAGGATTAGTTGTATTAATTATATTTTTATATTATATGTAGTTTTAGGAGGAAGCCTCTGTCTCACCTCTCACACCGCCATCTTTAATCATGACCCAGCCATTCTATTCCTATATTTCAATAGGAATTAAAGCTTTTGTCCTTACAAAGATTTGTGCACAAATCTTTATAGCAGTCTTATTTGTAATAGCTAAAAAGTGAGAACAATACAAATGCTCATCAACAACGAATAGATAAAAATATTTTCGTGTATCAATATAGTGTAATAATGATCAATAGAACTAAATTAATGATAGACATGATGAATCTCAAAATGATTATGCTAGGTGAAAGAAGTTAGACAAAAAAAAAAGTGCATACTGTATGCTTCCATTTATATAACATTCTAGAAAATGAAAACTAGTCTTTAGCAATAGGGAGCAGTTTTTCTAGTGCCTGGGGATGAGGGGACCCAGACACTAAAAAAGACTGAGGGGAGGGATAATATTGCATGATTATAGTTTTCCCATATATAATCTTTGCACATTTTTATATTACATACTTAGAAAGCTTGCATATGTTTACAAATATACCAGGGAAGGTGAAGTAAGGAAATATAAACCCATCATTAACTTCACAATATGACAGTTTAGTTTTTTCAGATCACACTTAACATACAATTTATTATTTTCTTATCTCCCAATTTCCCTTTCAAAAGGGCAGGATCTAAAAATCCCTTATATCATTCACACAAGAAGGCAGAAAATAAAACCACCATAGGTATTTCAACACAGAGGCATTTGATCCAGAGAAGTGCTAATAAATTCACTGGAAGGACTGGGGGGTCAGAAATCAGGATATCTCCATGGCATTTCAGCAGGCAGGAAGCTGCTGTCATTGCTCCTGAAGACTGTCGAAACTTCCTGGCATATACCACACTGAACATCAGACACTGAATGCAAAATCAGGCCTCCTTTTCTAAATGCTCAGTCACCACCTAGCTAGCCAACTGCCACAACAGCAAAACCATAACCTCCACTTATTTCCATCTTCCATTTCTCAAAGAAGGTTAAATAATGAGCAGAATCAGATTTGCATCTAGACCTGCAACTTCAAGAGAGGGAGCTTTCCTCACTGTCTCCCTAGCATGAAGTTGAGATTGTAACTACAGGAGTTACCAAGGTCTCCCTGCCATTGAGGCAAAGAGACAGAATGTGTATAAAAACTGAGAAGAGAAAGAACAGAGACTGCAGCTAGAATGAAAAGAGAAAGGCCACTCCCAGATTTATAGGGGACATTTACAAATGAAGAATTAATACAGTATTTGAGTGAAATTATAAATATTATGGTCATCATATCTAGAAATGCCTTAAAGCAAGTAGTCATAATGTTAGTTTTTTACACTCCAACTATAGCTTAAAGAGATAGCTTTATAGTATCCCTGATCTAGAAAATACTAGGTTGACAAAAAGAGAAAATGCCCCTTTTTAATGATTCTGAAATGACAATATTTTTTGGCAATAATCTTGTACCTCTTAAATTACTTAGGATTCTTTAAAGGCACATAAATTCCAATTCAAACTGCAAAGTTAAAAAGGAATATTTGTGCATTAGAAAAGTTCAGCTCTGAGTGGATTTATGTATGGCTTGATTGGGGAATTCAATTAAACTACCAGGACCTGGTTTGTCTTGATTTCTTAGTTCATTCCTTCTCTGAGTTGGCTTCATATCCAGGCTCCATGAAATGGCCTGCAGTAATTCCAAACTCATGCTTCACCCACATCCTGTAAATTCATTTCCTTAAAAATATTAGGCTGATTCTCTCTTCCAACAGTCTCATAAAAGCCTCAGTGTATTTTCTGGGTGGCTGGAGGTCACTTGCTCATCTCTGGACCACTTATTAGGTGAGGAAAACTTGATGCTCTGACTGGCAGAGCCAAATGCCGTGCTTGTGCCTGTGGTCAGAGATGAATTTAAGTTCACCCAAAACACAAAAGCACACCTGGGGAAGAGGCAGTTGCCCAGAAAAGAACTGGATACCGTTATCAAAGAAGGGAAAATGTACTAAACAGACAAAAATAGTTGAGTTTACTACAGCCCCAAGCCCACCATTGGCTCTTGCCGCCCTCCACTGATTCTAGGGAGTAACATACAGGACAGGCCAGATAAATGCTGTATTTCAACACACACAGACTTTGGCCTCACATTCCTGTGCGAAGTTCTGGTGAGTTAGACAAGAGGTATGTGGCCAGGACTCCCTTCACTTGGGTGGGCTGCAGATCTTGACCCTTTTCCAAGAAACTCGTGCACTGATATTACCAGGCTGATGGCTACAAAAGGCAATGATAGACAAGCCTATGGAAGACACATCGTAGAGAGGAATGAGATGTTTGCCTAAAAATAGGTTTGTTTCTACTCCCGGCTAGAGCTGCATCCTCATATTTCCTGTCCTGTTTGAGACTTCCGTGCTTCTCTGAAGGTAGAAAGCAAGATGGACTCAGAAAACCTGGAGATCTGACAAGAAGCACATGAGCAGATAGAATAGAGAACAGACTTACCTTGTGAACTTTTAATAAGGAGTTATTCTGCTCCTTAGTGAGGAAGGAATGTTAATTCAAATCAGAAATTCTGAAATTTTAAAATTCAGTCAGGACTTCTTTGGATAAAAATTAAAATCTCATACCCCCAATCAGTGATACTGGATTTTTCACAAAATCAATACTAAAATCAATCCAAAGATGATTTTCAAACAAGGCACTCAGAGAAGACAAGTAGTGATTCTCATCTCACTATGCTGATGGACAGTGACGGTAATAGGGTTGGTGGGGGGGACTTATTAGGTGAGGAAAACTCGATGCTCTGACTGGCATCAGAGCATGGGGTAGTTTAATCACCATAATATTGCTCATGTAATTGTAGGTTAAAGATACCAAAATAAATTGTTAAAAAATAAATAAATAAAACATAAAATGGGAATAAAATAAAATAAAATATCAAAAAAATAAATAAAAATAAAAAGCATTAAACCAAAAAAAAAAAAATCTGGCTTCCTTGTGAGCCCTTCTCAATCCTTTCCCTCACCCCTCAGACATAGGTACTTTGCCAAACTTTTGTTTCCCTCATTTTTAAAAAATAAAAATAATCTACAGTCTCAAAAAAAAAAGATAAGGTACATTTTTTTCTTTAATTTGAGTGTGGAGCAGTAAGCTGACTAGTCTGATTGACAAAAGCATGTCAGTTTTAAAAATGCTGAATAATAATAGCACAGTCTCACCTTAACTGACTGAAATCGAGCCTATTATACTGCCTGTTTGTAAATGATCTCGATGTAAATGGCATGTTAACAAACATAGTCTGTTCATTTTAATATGCATTTTAAAACTTCTAAAACTATGCATGTGCTAAAGGTTGTCTTAGAGCCCCTTCCCTGGGGTTGGGGTAACATGGGCAGGAGAAGCTTCTTCTCATCCTAAGGACCACAGAGCTATATTGTTAGTACAAAGCACATATCATTATATTTAAATTGTATTTTTAGCAAATGATATGTTTATTCTGCATTGTGTTTGGAGCAAATTATTCTTAAGAATCATGCATTACTAATAAGCAAATGATTCAGGCAGGATGCATCCATGCACCTTGAGCCGTTGGAGATGAGTGGCATCTTTTCTAATGGGTCAATGCCCAGCCTGGGGTAGTCAGTATCCATACCAAACTGTTTAATTGTTGAAATATTTTTAAACTTGTCTTTGCATAGAGATATTTAAGCCTTTCAATGAGGTTTAAAACAAAGAATAGTGATTGCCAGAGGCTGGGGATGGGAGGGTAGGTGAAATGGGTGAATGGGGTCAAAAGATACAAACTCCAGCTATAAAATAAGTAAGTCCTGGGGATATAAGGTACAGCATAGTGACTATAGTTAATAATACTGTTTTACATATTTGAAAATTGCCAAGAGTAGATGTTGGGTAAATCGTAGAATTTCCACAATCTCCTCCATGGCCTTAGTCCGTTTACATATCAACAGGTGTTTACCACTGCAGCATGGGGCAAGGGGTGGAGAGGTTCTCTCCTCCCCATTATTCCTGGTGCGTAATTGGTCTAGTACCTGCCAGTTGCAGGGGACCCACCCATGTAGTTCTTCCTGGAAGGAGTGGGCAGGGAAGACAGCGGACTGTGTTGGCACAGCGAGACCAGCAGCCGGAGATGGATGGGGCTGGGCTTAGCTAGTGAATTTGAGCAAGCTGTGAGCAATAAAAATGGTTTCTCCAACCTATCTTTTCCCTTGACTTAGTTCAGTTTCATCGGCTTATTAGGGGATTGGCCCCGGGCCAGGAACACACTTCCTCCTGGAACTACAGCAGATCTTAAAAATCCTCATCATAAGAAAAAAAGGTAAAGTATGGTTATGGATGTTAACTAGACATCCCGTGGTGCTCATTTTGCATTATACATAAATACTGAATCATTATGCTAACCCCCTGAAACAAATCTGCTGTTATATGTCAATTATATCTCAATTTTAAAAAGAATAGAAATCATTCAAAGTTTATACAGGGATTTTGATGATAAAAGTGACATTTTAAATGAGTGACTAGATGAACTATTGAGTCGGCAGTGGTGGGGAAACTGACTAGACTTTTCTTCTTTTTTTAATAAAATTGAGGAACTATTTCACTGATTATAGCTTACTAGACTCCAAATGAATAAACGCCTTTAATGAAAAAGAAATTAAATCATTAAAGTAGCAGAGAAAATGGATAAATCTTATTTATGATCTTAGACTAGATTAGGCCTTTCTAAGTTTATCACGGACTACAGAAGCTATTCAAGAAAATATCAAGTTTGACTACTTAACATTTCTATATAGAGAAAAAAATACATCTAAAGAGAGAAGAAAAATTATTAAATGTTTGCCACGCACATGAAGAGCAAAGGACTAATATCCAAATCGAAATAACATTTGCAAATCAAAATCAATTAAAATTATAAATATAAATGACCTTGATTAAAAAATACAAAAAGAAAATGGAGCAACTTAAATAAACAATAGTTATATTAGAAAGTTATTAGTAATTTCTGATACCATATTTTAAACAATTATTCTTCACTTATGACAAGATTAAGGAGAGACAGTACTGGAAAGTGTGTGGGGGACTAGAAACATTTTTTAACTTTTGGAGAGAGAGTTAATTTGTTCAAACACCTTGGAGAGCAATGTAGAAGTGTTTATCAAAGTTTTAAATACCTTGACTGGGCATACACACTTGTTATTTGTAGAAGGGAAAAACATGAAAGAAAGATCTAAGTGTCAATGAACTGGATACAAGTTAAATAAATCATGATACATCAATGCAAAATGTTACTAGGTTACCAAGGGAAAAACAAAATAATTAGATGTACTTTCAGTAAAAGGTAATAAAAATAATTCTTAAGTGGAAATAAAGCCAAAGCACAAATAAGTATTACATAATCCATTTTAGTAGAAATATACTTATTTGCATTTATGTAAAGAAACAAATTATTAACAGTGGTTACCTCTAGGATACTCAGTTTACTTTATTCTTGTCCATGTTTTCTGACTTTTAAATTTATTTATAAAATTGAATGTAACTTCAACTTTAAAAATTATTTAAATTATTTTTATAGTGAATCTAAGTTTTGGCATCGCAATGGCCTTTATTCAAATCCCACTTCCTACAGAGATGAACTGTGAAATCTGGACAATTTTTAAGCTTCAGGTTTGTTTTCTATAAAGTGGAGATAATGACTGTTCCTTTAGAATCTGAAGGAGGATGATATGTGATAATGTACTTACAGTGCCTATCCTATTGCCTGAAACATAGAAAGTGATGGCTATTGTTATAGTATTGTTACCAATACTATAATACTGTTATAAAATCTGAAGTTTGCAATATCATTTAAAGTATTGTTATACATAAATACACGAGCAGAGGATCCCTAATTATAATGGCAATAACCATTTAGACAAAATAAACACCGTCTTTTACTGAAGAGTTTCTCAGATAAGCTTATTTATTTCTAATGGGTTTTCTTCATGTATCCTTATAGATTTAAGGCAGATTTTATAAAATCATAAAGTATGTTTAATAATTGACCATAACCTGGGGAATTGAAATCGTGCAATCAGTTTAATTGAATAATTCTGACTGCAAATGTTTTCATTCCACGTCCACTCTGAAAGTCCATACATTTGCTACTGGGAAACATAAATCACTGGCTAATGGCCAATTCGGTCTTAGTTGGAGATGAACTTTATATAACTAAATGTCCATGAGCAACACTGGTACACAAAGCAACAAACCGATGTTCCCTCTCAACATCAATATCTAAAAATACTGCTCCATGCTAAAGTTATGCGAGATAATTTCTATGAAAAGCAAATTTGTACACATTTTGATTTATGTACTTCTTCTTTGGAAAACTGGTCAGTCTCTAAATGCAAATACATTCTAACCAGGATTTTTGAGGAATAAAAATCCTCTTCTCATTTTGGACTTCAAAACTTAAGAAAGTTTTGGAGAAATACTACCTTCCTGTTAGGGAAAAAACAAGCTCTTTATTCTATGTCCAGTTATGTCAAAATAAGTGTGAATTTCAAGTGCAATATAACTGGCATTATAATAAATAATCTGGCAAAGTGCTCCTGAACAGTAAAGGACACAGAGAAATTTTGTCCAATTGTTACTGTGAATAGAACCACCAGACACCAATTAACATCTCATCGCTATGATTACTTGTTATTGTTCTTGTTCCACTAATCAAACTTACACGTTTTCAGTTCATATTTTGATTTCAAAATGTTATGCTAACAAAAAATTAAATTTCTCATAAATGCAAATAGATGTGAAGCATATAAAGCGAATTAAATTTATAACCACAGAGAATAATATAAAAGCAAATCAAATTGCTTTGCTTCAAGGAAAATCTTTTAGGAAACATTTGTTGAATAAATATATTAGAAAAATTTTTAGTGTTTTCTTACACAGTTGACGTTTGGCTGATATTTTTACATATGAAAATCAGATGCATTTTCTTTAATTTTTAATATACACTAACTACTGTCTTCGTAATATATTAGTAAGTGCATGTTGGTGGTGGGAGAGAGGGGAGACATCTATTTATAAAAAGCTTAAATAGAGCTCTCAATTTTTAGCGCTTATAGAAGAAAGATAACACAATTTAACAATGACAAATTTTAAAAACAATCAATGTGAAAATTTATAGGAAACACAAAGATAAACTGAAAGTTTTGGTGATAAAAGTAACATTAATTAGATAATGTTATGACATTTGTGACTTGAGAACAATTTAATCTCCAGAGTTACATCTTTTCAAATATTCTCTTTAATTATATCTCTGCTATTCTTAGAGTCTTAGACATTTATGGGCAATATTTTCTATGCAAGTATTTCAATTGTTATGGAAATGGGATTTCAACTTTGGAATGCATCCATGATTTATTGCTTACTTTTAAGTCCTATATAAGGAAGAAAAATATTGAGTGGAAGTTGGGCACTAGTAATAATTTTTTTGTTACCCAGACGACAGGTTTACAGGATTCAGCTTTAGAGTGTTTGCTGGCATCCCCAGGATGCCTTTCCATAGTAAAGCAGAGTTTAGATCGACTCTGGGGTATTAGCAAATGATGAAGGTAATCTGTTTCCTTAGCTGAAGCTCACAAACAAAGCAGTTAAATCCCCATCACAAATGGCCATACTGGGACTCATTACACTTTTCATAGGCCTGGATCTTTTTGTTTCTATGTCCCTAAAACATTTATATAGGGCAATGAAATTTTCACAGAACCTGAACCAATTCTTTTAACGAAGAGTGAGCTGTTCTTCCAAAAGTCGGGATATAATTTAAGTAGCAAAGAAAGAATGGAGTATGAAGAATAAATACTGCTTCCTCAGCTCCTGGATGAAAATAGAGTAGAGACTTTTCTCTTAAAATGCTGCTTGTTTTCCAAAATTTTTCATTTATGTATCAATTTAACAAACCTTGGTTGAGTGCTACCATGTGCCAGGCTCAACTGAGATAAGAAAGTGAACATGACACAGTATCGGTTTCCAAGGAGTCTAGTCCAGAAGAAGAGAAAGATCTGTAAATATTGTTATGAAACAATGTGCTAGGGTCTATAAAAAGATAAGTAAAAAGTGTCTAACATTGTGGGAAAGGAGACAAATGGGCTGGTCAGAGAGAATTTAGAGTAGGATGCATGGGAAGGCTGATGCAGGAGAATGCCCTACAAATACATGGGTTTATATGGTCAGAAGTGAGAATTTCTAGGTAAAAAGAAAGTAGAGTCTCTTTTTGAAAATGTGTTTTAAAGCTTCAGACTATTGACTTAGTGAATGCAGTAAGCATAACGTTCTAAATAGAGTTTAATATTATGACCTTTCTTGTCTAATTTCCTGCTTTTTCGGCCAAAGATCGACCTTTAAAATGGAAAAAGAAATGCCTACAGAACATCAGAACAACATGGATGTTAGGCTTTTAATAATGAAATTGTATGGGTTTTTTAATAATGAAACTGTACACCCAATTCATTATATATCATCTTTATAGCAACATAGGGATAAAGGCAGAATAACAATAGCTTCATGAAATGCTATAGGCCCTGGTTGTAAGAGCTGAAAATTTGTCCTGACTAGTCAGTGATCAGACTCGGCAGTAATGTATGTATGTTATGCCAACAGTGCTCTAAGACCAGAAGTCCTGTATTTGGTGAACTTAAATCAGATGCTTAAAGTATAGTTAAGAACTATTCCTTATTGAGCACTTATATTTTAGGTTCGCTTCTAAACATGTTCTGTTTATGCTATCTTTTTTAAACCTCAACAATCTTTATGAAGGAAATTTTACTATTACAGAAAGGCATGGAAAGACCCAGTAACTTGTCCTACATCAAAATGATGGAACCTAGATGTGGGTTTCAAACCCAGGTAGTCTAACTCTAAGGCTCCTTCAGTTAACCCTACTTAATTTTTTTCTAAAAATTATTTGTTTTCTTCCTCTTAAAACAATAGATTCATCAGCAACTTGTTTTCTGAAATTTTTTTTGTCACAACAATGAGTATTTCCTACCAGTTGCCCATGATGCATTTCACAAAGTACTTTTCCACTTCTCTGGAATTGCATATTAATTGCATATTATGTTATATTGTATTTTAGGAATTTGAAATTTCCTCACTTTGGTGTCTTCTTTGTTGAACATTTGATACTTTTAACACTACCAGCAGGAATGGAGGAAAAAGAAATCATAAATAAATCTTTTAAGACATTATCATAAATAATTAAAAAATAGCTAATAGAGGTGATTGGCTCCTAGGAAGTGTGAGCTCCTAACTCTGGGTTAATAAGGGTGAGGAATCATAATGACTTAAGAAGGAGAAGAAAATATACCACGGCAAAGCATGGGATATACAAGGGTAGCAGAGATGTCTGTAAAACTGGAGTATAGAAAGAGTCTCGGAATAAAGAATAAGAGGGACTCTAGGGAGGGGGCATTTATAAATGACCTTGAGTTCATGCCAAGGACTTTAAACTTTAGTGTCTGAAGACTCATGGTCTGCTAGGCCAGAGTATAGGGTTCACCAAATGAAAACATTACCAACACTGATCCACCTGCTCATCATCTCTTCTGCCTCCTACGAGCTTATCAGCGCGTTCCCTTACATGCTCCAGACTAACTATTATAATTTAGAACTTGGTTATTTTTACCTGCATTCTACAATTATTTGAAAGGGAAAAATGTCACTTAGTACTGCAGGCAAAGTTGAGAACTATTATTCTATAAGCATCTAGTTTTTCTTTCTCTAGTTACTAAAGAACAAATGTTTCTTGTCCTAAAGGCAATTCCTCCATTTCTTCTTTTACTCCGTCCTCTGTTGCCTTTTCTAATGAAACATGCACTATTGATGACCGTTATGTCAAGTGTATTAAAAATTCTTCCTCTCCTATAAATACTACTCATTTTCACTTACTGCTTGAGATTGCAAGTTAAAAACTACTCACTTAACCCCTCATACTATTCCAGGCCCAACCCAAAACTGTCTAGCAAAATTTTTCAAGAGGTTTCCTATATTTATTACCTCAATTTCCTCATCATCCATTTCTCAATATCCTCAAGTTCTGCTTCTACACCTATAAATCCATTGGAACAACCTTAGCTAAAGTTATCATTTTATAATGAACGGACATAGTTCATCATGCATCTTATTTGAAGTCTCAAGAGCATTATACAGATTGACCTCTTTTCTCCTTGAAACACTCTATTCCTAATGTCTATGTCCTCATACACTCCTGGCTTTCTTTGTACATCTATGTTGTGTTTTTCTGTCTCCTTTTATATCTTTCTCTACTACATCTTTAAAAGATGGAATTCCTCAATCTTCTCTTGTCTTTCACTTCCATCATCATTCCCTGGAAAATGTCAACCATGTCCATAACCTCAATTATGACCTATTCTGCAGCCAAAGTGTTATCTTTCGATGTACATCTCACCCTTGTGTTTCAGAGTTATGTGTTCATTTCCCTTCATGGAAGTCTCAAATGCACTGCAAAACTAATGTCCAAAATTTAGTCATGATATTTTTCCTCAAATTTCGTCGTCTCACCTCACTCATCAGCACAATCATTCATCCAGTTATTCAAGCCAGAAAACTAATTCCATACAAGGGATTCATTTATTCGTCAAAGTCTTATGTGCAGACCACTTTTAGAGAACTCAGAACACTGCCTGAGGTCTGGAGATGCCACTCACAGTCATACCATCTACTAAAGTCAGTGTTTGCTGTGTAAACTGTGTCAAGTATAAGCGTGGCACTTCTTTCCATTCTATTCCCCAAAAATGTCTTGCCTGAAAATAACTCAAATTAGCAATCAATAAAAATTATTAAATGGTTGGTTAATCCAAGATTAGTGTGAAAATTCTTGTGATGTCAGAACCATCCTTGGATTACCCCAATGGCATCAACTGTACCTCCACCCTTGGCTTCCGCTAGCACCACAGAGAATCAGGATTCTGTTCATTATACTGTCTCTATAGGTTTCATGAATTTCTATAGGGAATTAAAATAAATGGATGTTTTTTTACTCTATCATTTACTACTTCCTGCGTGATTATTTGATAGAGCCAGTCTTTCCTAATATTTTATCTCCTCACATTCTATAAATGAATAAATGATTTTCATTCTATAAATTCAAAATTTGGTGATGAAATATGAGCCAAAGACAGAAAGGGAGATTACTTTATGACCAACATAAGCCAGATTTTTATGAGGACAAAGATATTCTGACTTATTAATAAGAAAAAATACGAAGGTTGTATTAGGGTAAGACTATCATTCAAGTGGAATCTATTATTATAGATATTGACTGTGAGGACATTTACTTAAAACCTGAGGATGCTTGGCTACCATGACTATATCCCCTAGAATTTTCTTAATTCAATGAAAATTATATAAACATGAAATGTGAGATATATTTGATTCTGGTTTCATATGTATTTTTTCCTAGCTAACAGCTAAATACATGTGGAAAAAATAAGTTGGCTATTAAATTTTTTTCACATAGCTCTACAAACCTAGATTTACACTAATATATCATCTTCTGCATGAAGTCTAAATCTTTCAGCTGCATAAGATTGGGGAAGGTATTGCAGAGTTTAATTAAATTGTTAATGTGAGCCTATATGGTTTCAGAACCATTTTTTTCACAATACATAAAAACCCAAGCAGATATACCGGCCTGTTTCTCTTACTTCATCTTCTAATTCTCATCATCATTAAACTAGAAGCACATGTATAATCTCTGCTCAGTCCAACCTAGAGAATTTCTATTGCTGTCTTCACTGAAGCTCTGTTTATATTGTTGATTGCTATGCATATACATCATAGAATACCACAAATCTTTCAAGTCTCAGCATTATGCCATACCAAACTATGCAGTGGCTTCAACTTTTGTTTGAATTTGTGTTTCAAAAGCTATCAGCTAATAGATTTTCTTTCCTGAACTGCTTTTGTTCAAGCAATTTTATCCATCTAGTCTGTTACATAGATGCATAAATATGGATTTCACTAATTTTGTGTTAGCACAATACATTCTTGGAGCTACATGTTTCCTTATTAAATATATGTTATATCAATTACAGAAGCAAACTCTTGTAGGTATTTGTTACGTCCAAAATTTGTACATCTGACTTCATGAATTATCCTGTTTGGAGAAAAGGCAAAGTTATCGCCTTCGAGTAACTAATTGCACAGGATGTGGCAAGGAGATGGTTAGTGTTTACCAACAAAAATGTAACTATTCACATTAGCACTTCCATATGCCAGGAACCACAATAGACAGTTATTAGGAATGTGTTTGTAACTACATATTGTTAGCACAGAGTATTCTATGCAGATTATCTTTAATTCAATTTTTTTCTCAAGTTAAATACTAAAGTACAGATGGAAAGATACTCATATGAGTGTTGGAAAGTCTGTATTTGAAAATGTTTAAAATGCCTGAAATTTCATAACTATAGGTCATAAAACATACTTTTTTTAATCTTTGGAAAAGCAATTACAAAATACCAAATCCAGTTCTCTGTTCAAATCAGAAAATTTTAGTTCTCGGAGATCATATTGATTATTAATTTATATCTTCATTCATTCATTTGGCAAATGTATCATGTATTAGGAATTCTTTTAGGTACTGGGAACAGAACAGTTAAAAAGATAGTCTTGTTCCCTGTTCTCTCTGTTTATATTCTATGGAGAGAGGGTAAAAATCAAGCAAATTTTTAATAATGTCAAGACATTAGTTAGAAAAAGACCAAAGTTTACTCATATCTGAAGGAGACCAATCATGTAAAGATTATCTCTCCAAACAAAAACAAAACCAGTGTTCATAAAAACTAAGTCCACAGATATTCCATACATTATACTCCCTCTTGGACATGCTAACTGACTGAAGCTATTGGAAAGAATACTATCCCTTGAAGGAAAGAAGTTGTCAGAAATAACTTTCAGTTATTTGTAGGTTTCCCAATAAATTTTGCAGTTTTGCCTATGAAATAAGATTGACATCCTCTTGTCACTGTGATGTCTGCTACTGCCTTCCTTTCATGCTTCTACTTTATTCATACCAGTTCTCCATTTCCCACATTAGTACTATTTTCCTCAAACTCAACTCCCAGAAGAACAAGGTGAATCATGATAGAAGACTTTGTTTTTATTCTGAAGTCATATTATCAACTGGGCGTTGACCAGGATAATGCCATATAGTAACATTAAAGTATCTAGATATTTAACAGTAGAAGATAATATGAACCGTGAGGATAATTACACATTTCTTGAGAAACATTAGATTATTTCATATTCAAGCAAATGTCAGCCTTTAAAAGGGAAAAGGTTAGTCATTTAAATTATGGAAAAAGAAAGGTTATATCAAGAGGTGGATGAAAAATACATAAAGAAGAAAAGTTAGTCACAGTGTCCTGAACTGATGTCTTGATCTGAGGGTCGTGGAAGAAAGCTGAGTAGCTGTTTGGCACCGATGTCATATTATTTATCACTGGGTTACTGAGAATCTCTCTATACCCAGAGGCTGTTTGCTTCTGCAGACCTTTAAATGAGTCTCAGAATTAAATTTCTAGTAGGAATATCTTGTTATGTGGTAAAATACCCTACTAGAGGAAAAGAAAAACCAGCAAAGCTCTTATAGTTTCAAGGTACTGGTGTGATACACTTGGCACAGGACAGATTTTCTCCATGAGTCATTTATTGACTTTTGGTCACAGGCAAAAGGCTGAGGCCACACCAAAAGCTTACAACCTGTGTGCTAAAATAGAAAAAGATTCCAGGGAAAGAGGCATAGTCATTAGTCTCTTTTTCAACATATTTGCCAACCTTTGAAACTAAATAGTATGAAAAGATGGAGATTTGGTCTGTAAAACTATAAAGGTCAGATCTGGGTCTTCCAGAGTCTTTCAAGATCAGAAGACAATGAATAGTCAGGCTTGTAATAACAAGTTCAGGAAGATCCCTACTTTGCAAAAGGGACTAAATAGAGGTAAACTCAATTTTACTAAAACTTCCACTATCCCTAATTCAGATCAATCCATAATTGTATTGAAGTGATCAGGCCCTAAAACTCTTTGCCTAAGAAAGGAAAGTCTAAACCATTGCTGATGGAAGATATATTATCTGGAACTTCCCTAGTCTCTTTATATAATATGTCAAGTGCTCAATATAAAAAACACTAGACAAACAACATGACAAAAGAGAGAGAGAAAAGGAGAGATCAATAGTTGAAGACAGAAAATTGACAATGGAAGGAAAATAGCTGATGATCTAGATATTGGAGTTGGTAGATAAATCAATGGATAAAATAACTATAATTAATACATGAAAAAATTAGAGGAAAATATGGAGAAAATGTATAAAAGAATGGAAATTTTCATGAAAGAATTGAAATATATAAAATAAATGTACATGTAAAAAATTTAATGAAACATAAGAAATTTAGAACTCAGGTAGATTCAGCAGGATTTTAGACACAGTATATCATAGGATATGTGAAACAGAAAATAGATAATTAGAAAATAAAAAAGTAAAGTACACAGGAAAGAAATGATGGGGGAAAAAAGAAAGAGAAGATACTATGAAATAGGTGAGACAAATGGAAAATACCTAACATCTAACTACTCTAACATCTCTCGAAAAAGAGAAGAAAGAGAGAATAAAGCAGAAGCAACATACAAAAGGGTAATGGCTATAAATTAATCGAAATTATCAATCCACAGATTTAAGAAATATAAAACTCCTAAGTAATAAACACAAGAAACCCCAATTAGGCTTATCATGATACCATTCTGAAACAATGAGAAAAATTTAAAAGCAAAGAAGAACTCACCACTTGAAGGGGCAAGAATAAAATAGATGACTGACTTCTTATAAGAAATGATGTTAGGGAAGAAGACAATAAAATTATATTTTAAAGAGCAAAAGAAAAAATAATCCCTCTATTGCTGGTAAAAATATAATTTGAAATGCAGTTAAAATAAAAATGTTATAGACAAATACTAAGGGAATTTGTTGCCCAAAGGCCTGCACTAAAATAAATCTTTCAGGGAGTGATTCAGGCCACCAGAAAATGAACCCAGTTACCGATAAAGAGAAAGAGAAGGGAATACAAACCCATCAGAAAGGATATATATAAAAGAATAATTATCCAAAATATGAGTTCAAAACATGTGGGGTTTTAAATGTATGTAAAATAAGCATGCATAACAACAGTAACACAAAAGAGTTACTAATGTTAGGAATTGAAAGGGAAGCATAATACAGATCCAGGAGTTGTGATAAAGATAATATTGTGAAAAACTTTACATTAATATAAGTATTAATTTAAAAGTACAAGTAATTAATGATGATAGCAGAAAAAAAGGATAATTATAGCCTCAAATCTATTAAAGAACAATTATTAAAAATGTTTCTACCAGAAAAAAGGCTCATATAACATCACTAGTGTTACACATCTGACACATCCTTCCAGAGAGTAGAAAAAGAGCACACACTTCCTAACTCTTCTTATAAGATGAATATAATCTTAATGCCAGAACCTCAAAGGACATTACACGAAAAGAAAATTAAAAACCCATTCTTCTAATAAATGCATCTGGAAAATCTTATATATTTAACAAAATATTAGAAAATTGCATCCATGATTGATAAATAGGATAATATATAATATTAGTGGGGATTGTGACAGAGATATATTATTTAAAACAATTAAATTCACCATAAAATTATTGGAAAAATAAAAAATCATATTATCAATTACATCAATGCCTAAAAAGACAATATTCAAAATTCATTTTGACAAGAAAATTCTTAATAAACCAGGAAAATGAATGAGTATTTACAAACATCTACAGAAAGTACCTTATTTTCCTCCTGATATTGGGGATGCCTATTATCACCAAATGTACTGGATCTCTAGCTAATGAAAAAGGAAGGAAAGAAGGAAGGAGTAAGAAACAAATACTGGAAAAGAAATAAAAGTTCTCATTATTGGTAAATGATATAATTATATACTTAGAAAATAAAAGGAATCCACCAACTATTAGAATTTATAAATAAGCATTTTTATTGTGCAAAGGTTAAAATGTTTGCACACACACACGCACTAGCAACAAATAAAAATAAATTTAAAACATTTATAATAGCATAAAAATATAAAATATCTGGAAGTACATTTAGCAAAAGATGTGTGAGATCTCCATTAGGAAATCATAAAGTGGGGATTAAAGATGGCAGCATGAGAAGGGAGACAGAGACCTCCTCCTAAAACCACATATAATACAAAAATATAATTGAATACAACTAATCCTGAAAGAGCAACAGGAAAGACGACTGCACCAGATTGCATACACCTGGAGAAAAGAGCAGACCTCATGGAGCAGGGTAACACACCAAAGCCATGATATGGTGGGGCCCAAGCCCTTCCCCAACCCCAGCTCACTGGCGGGAGGAAGAGAAACAGGGTGGGGAGGGAGTGGAAGCCTGGGACTGATGAACAACTAGCCCTGGAGATCTGCTTTGGGAGCATGAACCTACATTGCATGGTGTTCTGGTGATTTAGTGCAGTTGGAAAGCTAAGACAGGCAGAATACCTGGAGAGACGGAGATTCCAGCTGCTTGTGGAAAACAGGGATTCATATCTGGCTGATCTGGGTGGGCAGTCTGAGGGACTTCCTAAAGGCGAGAGGGCTGCTAAAGGGGCAAGGACTGCACAGAGCTCAGGATAAAGGACAGGTAGACAAAATTTTCCAGGTGCACTCTTCCCAGCAGGTTGAGAGCTTAAACAATCTTCAGGCACTTCATCCCTGGATAGTTATGCAGCTCCAAAGCCCCTCACCATGATATGCAGCCTGCTGTGTCTTCCTCCCAGTCAGCCATCACCTGGCTCAGGATCGCGAACTGGAAACCCCTGCCCTGGCATCAGGCTAGCAAGAGGGAAGCCCCACCTATGGCAGCTATGAACATAAAGCATAGAGGCTTAACACCTGTGGATCTGGCAGTGGAGAGAGGCATAGCAGCCAGGAAGCAGGAAACAGCTTTTTCCTTCCCCCAAGCACCAAAACTGCTCCCCTGCGACCCCTGACATTGCTCCAGGGACTGAGAAGCTCCAGAGAATAGAGCTTCTGGGCACTAGAGGGCACCACAGACAAATTATGAAACATCAAAGAAACCTGGTTGAAAGCAAAATTATGAATACACCTGAGAAAGATTCAAATAAAATCAACCTCATGAATCTTCCTGAAAGAGATTTCAAAATAAAAATTGTTAACATGCTCATGGAGGTACAGAAAAATATTCAAAAACTCAGGAAGGAATTTAGGACAGAGATCCAGTCATTGAAGAACGCAATGGAGGGTATTAAGAGTAGATTAGATATGGCAGAGGAGATGATAAATGAAACAGAAATTAGGGAAGAGGAATACAAAGAAGCTGAGGCACAGAGAGAATAAAGGTTCTCTAAGAAAGAAAGAATACTGAGAGAACTGTGTGACCAATCCAAAAATAACAATATTCGCATTATAGGGGTACCAGAAGAAGAAGAGAGAGAAAAAGAGATAGAAAGTGTCTTTGAGGAAGTAATTGCTGAAAAATTCCCCAATCTGGGGAAGGAGATTGTCTCTCAGGCCATGGAGGTGCACAGATCTCCCAAAACGAGGGACCCAAGGAGGACAACACCAAGACATATAATAATTAAAATGGCAAAGATCGAGGAAAAGGACAGACTATTAAAACCAGCCAGAGAGAGAAATAAAATCACATAAAAGGAAAACCCATCAGGCTATCATCAGACTTCTCAGAAGAAACCTTAAAAGCTACAAATGAGTGGCATGATATATTTAACGTGATGAAGCAGAAGGGCCTCAAACCAAGAATACATTATCCGGTAAGATTATCATTAAATTTGAAGTAGGGATTAAGTAATTCCCAGATAAGCAAAAGCTGAGAGAATTTACCTCCCACAAACCATCTCTAAAGTGTATTTTGGAGGGACTGCTATAGATGGAAGTGTTCTTAAGGTTGAATAGCTGTCAACAGAGGTAATAAAACCACAGTAAGGAAAGTAGAACAGTTAGTTACTAAGCAAATGCAAAATTAAATCAACTACCCCCAAAGTCAATCAGGGGATAGACAAAGAGTACAGAATACAATACCTAATATATAAAGAATGGAGGAGGAAGAAAAAGGAGGAGAAAAAAATAACCTTTAGATTGTGTTTGTAATAGCATACTAATTGGGTTAAGTTAGACTCTTAGATAGTAAGGAAGTTAACCTTGAACCTTTGGTAACCACGAATTTGAAGCCTGCAATGCCAATACGTACATACCTATCCATAATCACCCTAAATGTAAATGGTCTGAATGCACCAGTCAAAAGACACAGAGTCATTGAATGGATTTAAAAAAGACCCAACTATATGCTGCCTACAAGAGACTCACTTCAAGCCCAAAGACATACACAGACTAAAAGTGAAGGGATGGAAAAAGATATTTCATGCAACTAATAGGGAGAAAAAAGCAGGAGTTTCAGTACTTGTATCAGACAAATAGACTTCTAAATAAAGAAAGTCACAAGAGACAAAGAAGGACATTACATAATGATAAAGGGGTCAATCCAACAAGAGGGTATAACCATTACAATTTTCTATACACCCAACACAGGAGCACCTACATATCTGAAACAAATACTAACAGATTAAAATGGGAAATAGAATGTAATGCATTCATTCTAGGAGACTTCAACACTCCACTACCTCCAAAGGACAGGACAACCAGACAGAAAATAAGTGAGGAAATAGAGGCATTGAACACACATTAGAACAGATACACCTAACAGAATGCTCCACCCAAAAGCAGCAGGATACACATTCTTCTCAAGTGCACATGGAACATTTTCCAGAATAGACCACATGCTAGGCCACAAAAAGAACCTCAGGAAATTCAAAAATATTGAAATTCTACCAACCAACTTCTCAGATCACAAAGGTATAAAACTAAAAATAAATTGTACAAAGAAAACAAAAAGGCTCACAAATACATGGAGGCTTAATAACGTGCTCCTAAATAATCAATGGATCAATGACCAAATTAACACAGAGTTCAAACAATATATGGAGACAAATGAAAACAACAGCACAACCCACCACTTCTGTTCTAAGAGGAAGGCAGTTCTAAGAGGAAACTGTATTTCAATTCAGCCCTATTTAAAGAAGGAAGAACAATCCCAAATGAATAGTCTAAAGACACAATTATTGAAATTGGAAAAAGAAGAACAAATGAGGCCCAAAGTCACCAGAAGGAGGGACATAATAAAGATCAGAGGAGAAATAAATAAAATTGAGAAGAATAAAACAATAGAAAAAAATCAATGAAACCAAGAGCTGGTTCTTTGAAAACATAAACAAAATTGATAAACCCCTAGCCAGACTTATTAAGAGAAAAAGAGAATCTACACACATAAACAGAATCAGAAATGAGAAAGTAAAAACCACTATGGACCCCACAGAAACACTAAGAATTATAAGAGAAAACTATGAAAATCTATATGCTAACAAGCTGGAAAACCTAGAAGAAATGGACAACTTCTTAGAAAAATACAACCTTCCAATACTGACCAAGCAAGAAACAGTAAATATAAACAGACCAATCACCAGCAACGAAATAGAATCAGTAATCAAAAAACTACCCAAGAACAAAACCCACAGGCCAGATGGATTCACCTCTGAGTTTTACCAGACATATAGAGAAGATAAAATACCCATTCTCCTTAAAGGTTTCCAAGAAATAGAAGAGGAGGGAATACTTCCAAACTCATTCTATGAAGCCAGCATCACTCTAATACCAAAACCTGGTGAAGACCTCACCAAAAAAGAAAATTACAGACCAATATCCCAGATGAACATAGATGCAAAAATACTCAGCAAAATATTAGCAAACCGAATTCAAAAGTACATCAAAAGGATCATACACCATGAACAAGTGGGATTCATCCCAGGGATGCAAGGATGGCACAACATTCGAAAATCCATCAACATCATCCACCACATCAACAAAAAGAATAACAAAAACAACATGATCATCTCCATAGATGCTGAAAAAGCATTTGACAAAATTCAACATCCATTCATGATAAAAACTCTCAATAAAATGGGTATAGAGGGCAAGTACCTCAACATCATAAAGGCCATATATGACAAACCCACAGCCAACATCATACTTAACAGCGAGAAGCTGAAAGCTTTTCATCTAAGATCAGGAACAAGACAGGGATGCCCACTCTCTCCACTGTTATTCAACATAGTACTGGAGGTCCTAGCCACGGCAATCAGACAAAACAAAGACATACAAGGCATCCAGATTGGTAAAGAAGTCAAATTGTACTGTACAAAATGATATTGTACATAAAAAATCCTAAAGACTCCACCACAAAACAACTAGAACTAATATCTGAATTCAGCAAAGCTGCAGGATACAAAATTAACACACAGAAATCTGTTGCTTTCCTATACACTAACGATGAACTAACAGAAAGAGAAATCAGGAAAACAATTCCATTCACAATTGCATCAAAAAGAATAAAATACCTAGGAATAAACCTAACCAAGGAAGTGAAAAACATGTACCCTGAAAACTACAAGACACTCCTAAGAGAAATTAAAGAGGACACTAACAAATGGAAATTCATCCCATGCTCTTGGCTAGGAAGAATAAATATTGTCAAAATGGCTATACTACCTAAAGCAATCTACAGATTCAACACAATCCCTATCATAATACCAACAGCTTTCTTCAATGAACTGGAACAAATAATTCTAAAATTCATATGGAACCACAAAAGACCTCGAATAGCCAAAGCAATCCTGAGAAGGAGGAATCAAACAGGGGGAATTACGCTCCCTGACTTCAAGCTCTACTACAAAGCCACAGTAATCAAGACAATTTGGTATTGGCACAAAAACAGACCCACAGACCAGTGGAACAGAATAGAAAATCCAAACATTAACCCAAACATTTACAGTCAATTAATATTTGATAAAGGAGACTTGGATATACAATGGGGAGATGACAGCCTCTTCAGCAGCTGGTGTTGGAAAAATTGGACAGCTACATATAAGAGAATGAAACTGTACTACTGTCTAACCCCATACACAAAGGTAAACTTAAGGTGGATCAAAGACCTGAATGTAAGTCAGGAAACCATAAAACTCTTAGAAAAAAACATAGGCAAAAATCTCTTGGACATAAACATGAGTGATTTCTTCATGAACATATCTCCCCGGGCAAGGGAAACAAAAGCAAAAATGAACAAGTGGGACTATATCAAGCTGAAAAGCTTCTGTACAGCAAAGGACACCATCAGAACAAAAAGGCATCCTACAGTATGGGAGAATATATTCATGAATGACATATCCGATAAGGGGTTGACATCCAAAATATACAAAGAGCTCATGCACCTCAACAAACAAAAGCAAATATCCCAATTAAAAAATAGGCAGAGGCTCTGAACAGACACTTCTCCAAAGAAGAAATCAGATGGCCAACAGGCACATGAAAAGATGCTCCACATTGCTAATAATCAGAGAAATACAAATTAAAAACACAATGAGATATCACCTCACACCAGTGAGGATGGCCAACATCCAAAACACAAACAACAACAAATGTTGGCGAGGATGTGGAGAAAGGGGAACCCTCCTACACTGCTGGTGGGAATGTAAAATAGTTCAACCATTGTGGAAAGCAGTATGGAGGTTCCTCAAAAAACTAAAAGTAGAAATACCACTTGACCCAGGAATTCCACTCCTAGGAATTTACCCTAAGAATTCAGGGGCCCAGTTTCAAAAAGACATATGCACCCCTATGTTTATCGCAGTGCTAGCCAAGAAATGGAAGCAACCTAAGTGTCCATCAGTAGATAAATGGATAAAGAATATGTGGTACATATACACAATGGAATATTATTCAGCCATAAGAAGAAAACAAATCCTATCATTTGCAACAACATGGATGGAGCTAGAGAGTATTATGCTCAGTGAAATAAGCCAGGTGGATAAAGACAAGTATCAAATGATTTCACTCATATGTGGAGTATAAGAACAAAGAAAAAACTGTAGGAACGAAACAGCAGCAGACTCACAGAACCCAAGAATGGACTAACAGTTACCAAAGGGAAAGGGACTGGGGCGGATGGGTGGGAAGGGAGGGATAAGGGGAAAAAAAGGCATTATGATTAGCACATATAATGTGGGGTGCAGGGTACATGGGGAAAGCAGCATAGCATAGAGAAGACAAGTAGTGACTCTATAGTATCCTAATACGCTGATGGACAGTGACTATAATGGGGTATGTGGTGGGGACTTGATAATGGGGGGAATCTAGTAACCACAGTGTTGCTCATGTAAGTGTATATTAATGATACTAAAAAAATGAAAATAAAGATAAAAATATAAAAGAACATCCATGATTCATAGGAAGAGGTCAAAAGATCAACATTCACAGGTGTTTGGAAGAAGTTGATTCCAACCCTCATCGATGACTTTAAGGGATTCAAGACTTATATGGAAGAAGTAATTGCAGGTGTAGTAAAAATCACAAGAGAACTAGAATTAGAAATGGAGCCTGAAGATGTAACAGAATGGCTGCAATCTCATGGAAGAACTTGAATGTATGAGGAGTTGCTTCTTATGGTTGAGCAAAGTGGTTTCTTGATATGGGATCCACTGGTGAAGATGCTGTGAAAATTGTTGAAATGACAACAAAGGACTTCTAATATAGTGATAAAGTAGCAGCAGGGTTTGAGATGATTGAGTCCAATTTGAAAAGAAATTCTGTGCTAGTAAAACGCTGTCAACACCATTGCATGCTACAGAGAAACTGTTCATGAAAGGAAGTCAGATGAGTGTGAGCTTCACTGTTGTATTATTTTAAGAAATTGCCACAGTCACTCCATCCTTCAGTAACCACAGCTCTGATCAGGTAGCAGCCAACCACATGAAGGCAAGGCCCTCTCCTAGCAAAAAGATTATGACTTGCTGAAAACTCAGATGATGGTTAGTATTTTTCAGCAATAAAGCATTTTTTAAATAAGGAAAAAAAAGTAATCATAAAATGTTATTGAGAAAAATTAAAAAGGCATAATTAGTGGAAAATACATGTGTCCATTATAGTCAGACAATATTATAAGAAGGTTATTCCCTACTGCCAATCTATTAATTTAATTCCACCAAGTTGGGATATTTTTTTCTTGCAGAAATTGGTATAGTCATTCTACCTTTTTTGTGAAAATACAACAGGCCCTAGAATATGCAATGGGAAGATTAAAGAAGACAAAGATGAACATACCAGATATTTAGACCCATAATAAAGTTATTATGATTCAAGCTGTTGAAGTATTTACTCCCAAAAGTTACAAACTGATCAATGGAAGAAAACAGAGTTCAGATTCAGAAACCAATTCAGTCTCATCACCTAACTTATGACAAAAGCTCAGTTGCAATGATGTGAAGAAAAGGATAGTTTTCTTAATAAGTGGTAATAAGTTAAGAGAATATCCATACAGAAAAATACATCTCTTGACTCCTATCTCTATAACATAAAAATTAATCCCTATGAATTGCTGAGATAAATGTTCAAGAAAAATAATAGTTTTAGAGAGTAAGATCTAGGAAAGCATCGGTATAATATTGGAGAGATAAAGGTTTCTTAAATAGGACCCACAAATTACTATACATAATTCTTAAAATGATAAATTAGAAAATATTAAAAACTTCTCCCCCCAAAAAACACAAAAAACTGTAAAAAAGCAACTTAGGATCTATAACTATTAAAGAAATTGAATCAGTAACTAACCTTTCAAAACAGAAAGTACCCGCCCAAATTCGTTCACTAATGAAGTCTACCAAAACCTTAAGGAAGAAACTATACCAATACTCTACATTGTCTCTCAGAGGAAAGAAGCAGAAGGAATACTTCCTAACTCATTTGATGAGACCAGCATTACCCTAATAACAAAACCAAACACATTACAAGAAAAGAAAACTACAGACCAATCTCTCATGAAAATAGATGTTAAAATCCTCAACAAAATATTAGCAAATTGAATCTAATGATGTGTAAAAAATTTACATAACATACCCGAGTGGGATTTATCCCAGATATTCAAGCTGGTTCAACCTTAGACAATCATTGTAATCCATCACGGCAATAGGCTAGGCTGAAAAAGAAAAATCACATGTTCATATCAATAGATGCAAGAAAAGCATTTGACAAAATATAACACCCATTTATGATAAAAATTCTTAGTAAACTATGAATAGAGGGGATCTCCGCCAATTTTATGAAGAATGATGAAGAATATCTACAAAAAATCTGTGGCTAACACATAATCGCAATGATGAGAAACCTGAAGCTTTCCACTAAGTCCAGTTACAAGACAAGTATTTCCCCTCTCATCATTCCTTTTCAACATCATACTGGAAGTTCTAGCTAATGCAATAAAAAAATAAATAAAAATGCCTTTGTTCACAAATGATATCCCCATCTATGCATATATCTGAAAAAATTGACAAAAAACTCTTGGAACTAATAGGCAATTATACCAAGGTTGCAGGATATAAAGTTAACATACAAAAGTAAATTGCTTTCCTATACACCAGCACTGAAAAAGTGGAATTTGAAATTAAACATAACATCATTTATATTATCACCCCCCAAAATAAAATACTTAGGTGTAAATTTTAAAAAATGTGTACAGATCTACATGAGGAAAACTACAAAACTCTAACAAAATCAAAGAAGAACTAAATCTATGTTCAGGGATAGGAAGACCCATATTGTCAGTATGTCAGTTCTTCTCAAGTTGTCTATAGGTTCAATGCAATCCCAATCAAAGTCCATCAAGTTATTTTGTGGATATGAACAAAAAGTATATATGGAGATGCAAACGACACAAAATAGTTAATACAATATTGAAAAAGAACAAAGTTGGAGGACTGATGCTACCTGACTTAAAGACTTATTACAAAGCTACAGTAATCAAGACAGTGTTGTATTGGCAAAAGATAGACAAATATATCAATGAATCAGAATCCAGAGCCCAGACACTGACCCATATTGTCAACTGATCTTTGACAAAGGAGAAAAAGTGCTACAATGGAGTGAAGATAATTCTTGTCAATAAATGGTCCTGGAACAACTAGACATGAACATGGAAAAAAATGGATGTAGACATAGCCTTACACCCTTCACAAAAATTCATTCAAAAAGGATCATAGACCTAATGTAAAACACAAAACTATTAAATTAAACTCCTAGAAAATAATATAAGAGAAAACTTCGATGACCTTGGATATGGTGACACATTTTGAGATACAACACCAAAGACACAATTCATGAAAGCAATAATTGATAAGTTGGACTTGATTAAAATTTTCTAAACTTCTGACTTGTGAAAGACAAGTTCAAGAGAATGAGAAGACAAGCCACAAAATGGGAGAAAATACATGCAAAAGACACATCTGATAAAGGATTGCTATCCAAAATATACAAAGGACTCTTCCACCTCAACAATAAGAAAACAAACAACCTGACTGAAAAATAAACCACATAGACACCTCATGAAAGAAGATACGCAAACAGCAAATAGGCATATGAAAAGATGTTCCACAACTTATGTCATCAGGAAAATGCAAATTAAAACAATAATGAGATACCGCTACACACCTATTAGAATGATCAAATTCTGGGTCACTAACATCACACCACGTGCCTGCAAGGTTGTGGAGCAACAGTAAGAATAAAATAGTATGCCACATTGGAAGATAGCTTGGCAGTTTCTTATAAAACTAAACATACTCTTTCCATACAATCCAGCATTCATGCTTCTTGGTGTTTACCCAAGGAGTTCAGAATTTATATCCCTACAAAGCCTTAAAAAATTCCCCAAACCTTAAAAATTTCCAAAATAGTTGAATAGCTATTTCACAAAATAAGATATTCAAGTGACCAATCAACATATGAAAAGGTACTCAATTTCATGAGTCATCAGGGAAATGGACAATTCTTAAAAAGTCATTGAAATATCACCGCACGTAATCTATAATAGCTTAAATTTCAAAGACAGTATACACCAAACGTTAAAGATGTGAGTTAAATTCAAATTTCATATGTGGCTGGTGAGAGTAGAAATTGGTTCAACTACTTCAGAAAAGTATCTAACATTATCCATTGGAGCTAAATATATACCTAACTTATAACTCAGCAGTCCACTCCTAGATATATCAACAAACAATACAATATCAGGGTTTCTAGAGAAATATCAGTCAAGTCAGGATAGGACATACTTAGATTCTGAACATCTGTGAGATGGTCAAAAGGTTAACTTTAATTAGGAAAAGAAAGTAATGAAACTATTTTGTTTACTTTGACAAAAGGCAGACAATAAAAGAATTCCATAGTTGGTGACCCAACTGAGAATTTTTCAATATCGTGTGGGTATCTGTTTCGATTTAGTGCCACATTTATAGAGGCCATGTTTCCCACAGGCTGCTTCCAGCTTGTCTGAGCACAGCAGGAATATCAGTGCTGGTCCATTACTACCAGATGCATGACTCTTCTAAATGATAATTCTGGCCATCAGCATGATAAAGCTTTCTTAGAATTGAACTATAGTCTGACAGTCTTCCCACTAAACCCTACATTTTTCCCTCTTTGTATGTGTGTGTCAAAAGCAAATACAGACAACAGAAAATTGTCTCAACACACACCACCAATTCCCTTAATGACAGTACTAAACTGATGGTCAAAAGACACACATTACGTTTCCCAGGATTTCTGCTACTAACAAAAGGAATAGAGTGGCTCTGTAAAAAAAGTTTTTTTTTAATCAGACTTCTTTTTTTTTTTTTTACCAAGACCCAGATTCTGTACATAAGATCAAAAGAATTTGATCACTGTAACATGAAACTCAGAGGAGCACCATTCAAGCTAAATGGTTTGGTCAGCCCCAAAGAACGGAGTCAGCCCATTTTGCTGGGACCCCCAGGAAAAAGTGTCAAAGAAGCACTCAGAGAAATACTTGACACGTGTGTCTGAGGGGTGGCGGGGATCAATCCTGTCGAGATTGTCTCTCTTAATAAATGCAGCGTCAGTGTTTATAAAACCCAAACCACAGGCAGTGTGTAGAATAGAGAATCTTGTTTAGTCTTATTTGTTTTTCTACACCTTAGATAAGCTGCTGGACTGAAAGCTACCAAGATGTCTGCCCTTAAACAGGCTAAGAAAGTTGTCAGGGAGGCCATTTTGGTTCTTCATAGGATTTGGGAGATTCCTGAGAAATTCCGTGATGTATAGATAAATACTAGTACCTTCTGTTGAGGTCTTCACATTAATTAAACCATGTCTTCACCATTTCCCTCAATGTATTTCTCATAAATAAATTAATTTCAGCAGTTAAATTTACTCAAGAATAAACAAGGACCATGTGATACATAATGATGCTTATATACAGGAAGAAAATATCTTAAATGATAGTCATACACATCCTCTCTTTGGAGAAGATATGATCTTTGAATTGAGTCTTCAATGATGAGATGAAATCAGTCATGCAAACACTGGAAAGATGGATCCTCTGGGCCAAGTGATCTGATATTAGAATCCAGTTGTCTTAAAAGCAAGGTACTTGGTACTTGTCTTTTTCGGCCTGGCTTATTTCACTGAGCATAATACCCTCCAGCTCCATCCATGTTGTTGCAAATGGTAGGATTTGTTTTTTTCTTATGGCTGCGTAATATTCCATTGTGTATATGTACCACATCTTCTTAATCCATTCATCTACTGATGGGCACTTAGGTTGCTTCCATTTCTTGGCTATTGTAAATAGTGCTGCAATAAACATAGGGGTGCATCTGTCTTTTTGAAACTGGGCTGCTGCATTCACTCATATGTGGAGTATAAGAACAAAGAACCACCAAAAAAAAAAAAAAATGAAGGAACAAACCAGCAGCAGACTCACAGAACCCAAGAACGGACTAATAGTTACCAAAGGGAAAGGGACTGGGGAAGAAGGGCAGGAAGGGAGGGATAAGAGGGTAAAAGGGGCATTACGATTGGCCGCCCGAGGGGGGGGGGGGCCCGGGAGGGGACTGTACAGCTCAGAGAAGACAAGTAGTGATTCTCATCTCACTATGCTGATGGACAGTGACTGTAATAGGGTTGGTGGGGGGGACCTGATGAAGGGGGTAGTTTAATCATCACAATATTGCTCATGTAATTGTAGGTTAATGATACTAAAATAAAAATAAAAAATAAAAAAGCAAGGTACTTGGCGTATATATGACAGGAGATGATAAATGAGTGTAGAGAGATAGAACATAGTAAAAGTTTTTCATTTTTCAAATGAAACAGGAAGCTGCTGGATGGTATTATAAAGCACAGCTACACGATTTACTTCATGTTTTAAAAGATTCCTCTGACTGCTCTATAGGTAATCAATTGAGGGAGAGAGTGAAAGCAGGGATATGGAGGATTGCAACTGATTGTATCATAGGAAATGGAAAGTCGAGATGGACATTATGATATATTTGGAGACAAGCGTACCAGGCGTCTGCTAGACTTTTGTTTGTGTGGGTGAAAGGAAGAGGGGAATGATTTTGGCATGAACTCAGGTGGATGTGGTCCCACCGACTGCTGTCTAGAAGATTAGGTGAGGAATCCGAAACAAAAGCACTTCTGTGGGCCTGCTGGGTTCAGGCTGCCCATGTGGCTTCCCAGTGACGATGTCAAATGGACGGCTGTATATGTGGGTCTCAGCTCCGGGGTGATTTCAGTGCTGAGGACACACATTTGGAATGATCAAGCACGGACACTATTTTAAAGTCACAGAACAACATGTTTCTGGAGAAAAAGGGTATCTAGAAAAAACAAGAAATGGCACAGATGAAGCATTAGGGTACTTCAATATTTAGAGACTGAATAAAGGAGGACAACTTTATAAAGAAAGAAGTCAAAAGAAGAAAGTATGTCAAATATCATGAAAGGCCAACTAAGATGAGGACAGGATGAAATAACCATTAGATGTAGTATTATGATAGTTACTGGTGACCTTAACAATTTCGGGGGTGGGGATGGAGGCTCACATGGTCCATTATGAGACTGAGAACATGGTTTATGTGCAGGGTGTTGGAAAAATATTTTTGTGGAAGTTGTTTCATCAGGTTGTTCCTGTAAGATTACTTGAATTCTGTAAAATTTTCCTAAGTACCGCATTAGAGGAGTAGAGGGTCAGCGTGCAGGGCTTCACACTTTGGAAGGCAGAGGAAAAGTTTACTTGATTATCAAATTCCACATGTACGGATTTATCAAATTCCACCTATACCTGGCTGTAAGTCCATGAAATTCTAATAAACTCACCAAAAAGATTAATCTTCCCTAGGAGTTAATCCACATGCATGTTACTAGAATCAGCTGACCTTTGTTATTTCCTACAAACTCCCTACTTGTAAAATCTTAAGATCTATCCTGATATCAGCTGGAAGTCTGGCATGACAAACATCTAAATATTTGTTTACATCAATTCACACATTTTTCCCTCAAAAACAGTAATATTTTGAAGTAATTTCAGGGGAGTAGGAATAATATGTTGGGTTTTAGGGGAGCAGGAACAGTGTATTGGGTACAAATGAGAAAATGTTTGAGAATAACTCATTTTAAAAGATATATTTGAATTGGCAAATTTCTCAAAGTTTAAATACTGAGATCTGTCATAGTCTTCTTTTACATTCTGACATGTTGCTTCACCAGTCAAAAAAAAAACCTATTATTTATACTACCTAAGCAAGTGGTATTTTTTTCTACTTGCATGAAAAATAAGAGATTGATGGTTGTCAAATATACATACATACTCATACACATACGGATAGTAAATGAAATCAAAGTGGTAATAGATAGTCATAAATCAGTAAAGATTCCCAATAGTCCATGCGGAGGAGGTTGTAATAATATGTGAAGGCACGCTCCTGTAATCAACATTCAATAACTGAAAAAAAAATTGGCCTCTGTTTTCAAGTGATAAATATAACAATTAAATAATTGATTCCTTGCTATACACTTGGTTCCTTATAAGTATTACTAAGCCTTATTTTAAGACTGAAGACAAGTATCACTAATTCCCATTTTATAAATGAGGCAACTTTGACTCAGGGAGATAAATGAAAAATTGAAATTCACACAACTACTAAGTGGTGGAGTCTGGATCCCAGCTCAGGTCTTTCTCAGTCTAGTGTTGTGATTTTTTCCAGTATGCTACATTATAACCAAAAACGTATGAAGTAATTCGAGTTTTCTAGTTGTAACTGTGTACAGAGCTGTTTCATAAGAGGGTACCTGTGTATATAACTGACCAAAACCAAATGCAAGGCATGTCCTAGAATATTCTGATAAATGTCAGGAAAAAGTCAACATGAATAACAATTTGGGTGACACCTAAATTCTGATTATTTCCCTACTTTAAGAAACTTCCACTGAGCAAGATATGAGGATATATTACATAGAAACCACAAAGTACATATTCCCAGGTTTTAAAACCACTCCCCTGGCTTCCCGCTCACCCTATCCCCCACCATAATACAAACACATGAACTCGCTCCCAAGGGTTGGGAAAAGCCAATCTCTCACAGCAATCGTGGGCATCTATCAGAGCAACAAGGAAAGATATGGTTGACCATTAACAGCCTACACATCCTCTCAAATTGAACATTCTCTACTGAGCCTCACTCTGTATTTGTCTTCAAAGTCTAGTAATGTTTAATCACATGCCATAGGGAAGACCAATTTCTAAACAATGATTTCAAGAAAAGGCAATGTCTTACTGTGCACCTGAATATATTAAGTACTGAGAGAGTCTGTCACTTTATTTCACGGCATACACATTTCATTTCTAAACTTTTTACACCAATTCACTCCATCATGTTCATGGTTTTCATCTTATACAGTGAATGGTGAAAATGATCATCATAATTTTCTGAAACCACAAAATCTTGGATGAGAATGGTTGCTTGAAAACACCCAGGAATAAGTTTGGTTTGTTGTTTTGAGGCGCAGCTGCATTTACCAGCCCCGAATCAAACAGCCTGATGGGGGAGATGTTTATGAAATCTGTTGCTGATTTTAAAATTATGTTGTCTTCACACTGATTGTTGTTTGAAATGGATGGATTCAGGTATTGTAAATGAAAAGATGCCTATATTTAGCGGGCACAAATTCTAATTTTAGACAGATGCAATGACTAATCAAAGAAGGAAAGAGAAAATGAGTAAAAAGGAGGCAATGTCAGTGTAAAGTCAAAGCGACTTACTTCTTATGAATACAGGGAAGTCACTGCTACCCAGCACTTCATCAGATACTCCATAGCTTTTCTATGATGGAAATGACACCTGAAAAGAGTGAGGGCCGACAATCTGCATGTTTTGATTAAATCCTATTACCTACCTGAGTTCTTTGGTTACTATGACAGACCATAGACCTTTGTAACTTTATTACCTGTGTCTCTTTATTTTTAAACCTGATTTCCACTTGCATGCTACTTTAATTCCTTTCACTCTGTTACCTTAATATGTATCAAGATACTCCTGGAAAATATCCAATAAGTGCAATTTCCTCTGCATTCATTGTATATGTCATAAAATCCAGACAACTAAAGAAAAACTCACTATGTGTTCTTATGTGAAAAACCAGTATTATAAAAATATTTGTAGCTTCATTGCAAGTAATACCATCTGGTAGCAATACACCCAGTCAAGACTCAACTGGTGAATCAAGAATAACTCACAGAGTAACTCAGTGACAGTCTGAGATTTTTGTAGAGTTGAAGCGAGAGGGGACTCATGCTTAGTAGTATTAAACTATTTTAAAATTTTACATTATAAACACTTGGTGAGTGCAAAACCAAACTATTTAAAACTAGCTGCTTGTTCTAATCTTTAATGTCAATTTACATGACAAATAAGCACAGTTTGACAGGTTGGTAATTATTGCTCTTGGAATCTATTAGTAAGAAATACAGGTTCCTGAAATTTAATTCCCTAAGCTTAATGAACCTAATAAATTTGATTTGATGTCTTCTCAAGTTAATACATTAAATCTAAATTGACTTATTTTTTAATGGGGACAAATTTGTTCGCATTTAAATTAATCTTGAAGAAAATACATATTGACATAGAATTATCTATACTATTCATATCTGAAGTCCTTATTTGATTTCATTCCGTTGATAATTTTTCTTAAAGGGACAAAAATAATTAGCTTAATGTGTAAGGCTTGCATAGCAAATGCTAATTTCTTGTGAAAGTTTTTTAAGATGAGGCATTAAATTCATCATGCATGACTGGCTGACCTTGAAGTGCGATGCCCTATCATAGGTGTTGTGAAATACACAACCATAGTTAAGATACAAAACTTTCTCTAAGAGCTTCAAGTTCATAAAGAAGACTTCAATTCATTTGCATATGATTTCCTCTTTCTTTCATGGCTAGTGTAGATATATAGCCCATTTGCTTAACTTTCATATCTATTTCATATCATAGACACCATATACAACCCACATTTATAGATAACTTAAATATAACCCATGACTATAGAGAAAAAAAGAACCTTACAATGTAGAATCTTAGAATGTAGTGTCATAAAATCGTAAAATCACAAAACCATAAAATCACACAACAGAGAATGTGTAAATGAAGAGCATTGTATAAATGCTGATAAAAGGGGAGAAACGACAAAATCATCAAGATGAATAAGCCCTGGATAAGTCCCTAAGGATGCGAATGGAAGAGCATCATGGGATGTCACATTTAGCCAGATCACAGCCAAATTCTCTGTGCAGCAGATACCACTGAGCACCACTTTTGTGTTAGGCTCTGTATGGGGTACACAGGGCAAAGTGGTTTAAAAGGATGTAGACTCTGCCTTCATAGACCTTCTAGCTTCTGGGAGTGACGGTATTAACAAGTAATCGCTCCAGACAGGGATACAAACTATGAAAAGTGCTAGCTTAATAAGCACAGAGAAGTCTCATCTCAGCTGAGATCTGAAGTGTGAATAGCAGTTACTGGGTGCATTTGGATTGAAGAAGGGGTTAGAAGATGTTCCCAAGAAAGGGGGAAGTGTTTTGGGAAGAGGTCCTGAAGCAGGAGGCAGCAAAGCACATCTGAAGAAGAGACAGGAACGTGTGTCTGAAATGTTGAGAGTGGGGACAGGGAACATTATAAGCTGAGAGCAGGGAGTTAACTGATGATCAGTATATGTAGGGCCCTGTTAGCTATTGAAGCATTTCGATCTTTATTCTAAGTATAAGAAAAAAAATTACTGAAACATTTTAGGCAGAGATGATTCTTTTTAGAGGATTACTCAAGTTGTAGGGTGGAGATTGTATTGGAAAGGTTTCAAATGAAGGGGGGACCAGCCAGGTGGCAAAGTGATAGTTTGGGCAGGAGGTTATGGTAAAGTGGATTAATATGCTTTTGCTGGAAGTACAGATGGAGCAGAAATAGATCAACTCAAGATATGTCTAAGTAAAAAAATCAAAAGAACTATTGATGAATTGAATGTTGGGGTGAGTGACAAAAATTGTATCAGGGAAAACTGGTTTTCCAGCTTGTTCAGTGAGTGATGTCTTTCACCAAACTAGAATCCTAGAGAAAATAAGATTTGGGAGTGGATAATGGGCGAGAGATCGCTGGTTTTTGGTGTACTAGGTTTTGAGGCATCCAGGAAGAGATGCCATGTGAAATTTTAGATAAAGAATTACGGAGATTAGAGGAGTGCTCTGAGCTAGAGATTTAATTCAAGAGACTCATTAGACTCCTCCAAAGTTTAGTGGAAGAATGAACAAAGAAAAGAAGCAGGAAGGAATGGGGATGTTGTAATGTGGAAGAATTCACAAGTAAAAATGTTACTGGAGAATATGCACAGCTAATAGTCTCGAAATACACTGTCTTCATAATTTCATCATATCAGGATATGGACTTCTGCTGTATGATCTAGGAACTAATTTTTTTTTCCAGTATCATCTTGGTCTAGATCACAAGACATTTAATTACAACTAAAATCCCAGAAATAAAAGGATAAAGACGACTCCCGCTGAATGGCAGGCTCATGTGTGTATAAGCAGCCCATTTTTCACTGCAGAATTAAGTCCATGGGAAGTGGATTACAAATGATGCTTCATGATAATATCTTAGTTATGGCAGCATGATGGCATAAAGATTTGATAATCTTATGCCTTTTTCCTGTAAATTCCTAGCTACCTGTCCTAAGAGTCTTTGGACATTGCCATCTTTTCTCCAGTTGTTGTTCAGAAAGGGTTACCTACTTCCAGTTCTTCAGGTTTTCAGTTTCTCTTCCCCATGCTAATATAGCCCTTTGTTTCTAAACTTTTCTCAAACAGGATTTTTTTTCCTAAGGCTTACTGTACTTGCCCTACCCCATAAATACAAAAGCTAAAAGTTCCCCTGATGATGAAAAAATATATCACATTATAAAAAGTCAACAACGATTTTTTAAGATTTAAAGGAGTAAAAATCAGTAGAATGCCCACCACCCTAACATCATCATCATTAACATTTAATGACTGGTTCATGCATTCTTTTAAGCACCATATGTATCAGGCAGTCTTATTATTATTGTTATTATTATGTTCCTTTACTCTCTTTACACTTCATTTTCCAAGACCATCAGGGTCTAGGTGACTCTGGTTTTTAAAAACCTGCTGTGCACCTTCTCATACCTTCTGAGGTGTTTATATAATGAAACACAAACACACAGACACATGATAAAGAGGTAAAGAGGTAGATATATATACACATGTACTTATATATATTTCTATCACTTATCTTATGAAAACAGGATCGTATCTTTTATCCACTGTTCAACTTCATGTTTTCTCATAATGTGAAAATTAACTTCTTATTCAAAGCACTGGGTGATAATATGGATGGTAGATACTCTATGGTATGACTATCATATCATTATTATCGTAATGTTTATTTAACCATTCTCCTATTGATAAGGAATCACTTGTTTTTACTTTTTACCAGAAAAATGTTGCAATAGACAGGCTTGTGTGAAAAATATTTTGATGGTTGTACTTTAATTTACTTAGTATTCAGTCCCAGGAGTCATAATGCTTAAAACAAAAGATCTGTTTATTTTTCAAAAAGGCCGTAATGATTCACATTTCCATCAGCAAGATTTGAGAATACTATGTCACTGTACGCAGCAAGCGCTCTCTTGATTTAATTTTCCCAATATGAAATGCATAGAGTGAGATAACTTTATTACTACAGTTTAGATATTTTTCTTGCTACAAGGAGAGAATCATTTCATGCTCTTCTTTGGCATCTTCTAAACTTCTTCTAAAATGTTTATTTTATTTATATATTTAAGTTTTAGTCTGTCTATTTTTGTTTTTCATCCAGGATGGATAGTTTGTTGTATCATTGCCATTTATTAAATAAATCATCTGTATCCCACCACAATGAAATATTTATTTTATTATACATAAAGTTTCTATGAGTACTGATATCTAGTTCTAGATCCAATACTTATAATGATTATAATGATGCTTGATTCTCTCCATCTTTATGATTTTTAAGTAGTTGCCTTCTGTGCCTGTTTTACTAGCAATTTTTATTTGGAATAGACTCTGATTTTATCAAATGACTTTTAGCACCTATCAATATGATCATATGGTTGTCCTCCATTGACTGAATAATATCATAGATTAATTTGAAAGATTTCCTGATATTTTATCTTTGCTTTCCCTGATATAAATATTAATGGTCATAGTGATATTTATTTTATCATATTAAGTTGTGGTTTCCCAGAAGTTTATTTAGAATTTTTGTACCTACATCACTGGGATTGGTCTGTGTTTTTGTTTTGTTTTGTTACTAGCTACTCAAGGACTGGCATAAAGCTAATAATGTTTTATTAAATGAACTGGAGAGTTTCTGTCATATTTGATACCATATAGTCTTGGTAACTTTATTTTTTTAAATCGGGAATCTTCAATTGCCCTTCTAAACTTTTCATAGGTAATTTCTCTAACCAAATTTTGTTTTTCTTTTTAGGTAAGTTCTGACAATCTGTGACTTTTCTTTTTTAACACAAACAATATGAATTATATAGTATACTTCTTAATATCAAAGCACCTTACATTCTTGAAATGAGTATGTACATCCATAAAACATTTATATTAAGTGTACCACACATATATGGCATATATATATGAGTACCACATATATATGTGCATACACACACACACACACACACCCATATATTTTTTAGATGCATTTACAGACAAGAGGCAAAGTAGCCTTCATTGCTGTTTTTTTTTTAGTTTCCTCAGTTTTCATGGTTATTAGCTCTCTCTTCTAATTTTATGTAATTGATTTTTTCTACTTATTTTATGTTTGTTTAGGTTAACTAGTAGTTTATCTTTTGTTACTTCAAAAAACTAGTTTGAATTCATTAGTCATATATTTTATCTGTTTTCTAACATAATAATTTCTACTTTTACCTTTATTAATCCCCTCTTGCTTCATTTAGGATTTATATTTCTTTCTCTACATTCTTCATTTGGATTCAATGCACTTAATTTTTACCATTTCTTATTAAGGTAATCATTCTGATGTCTCTCAAGTTCTTATTTGTCAAGGTTTCCTAAATTTTATTTTAAGAAATTCTTCAGTTTTGCTTATTATATACCTTCAGAAAGAAAAGCTTTTAATAGAGTGCTTGAATGTCCAATTGGAAGAACTGTTCTTTAGCATTCATTTCTAGTTTATAGGAAAATAAGTTCACTACAATAAGTTATTTTCCATCCATGAGTACTTCAACATTTATTGCAAAGCATAAAGACTTTTAAAAAATATTACAACATGCCTAAACAATTAACCATAATATCATTATATAATTAATATAATTAATATCATTAAATATTCTAAATCTATCATTAGTAAATTCCACCTAAAAAGAGGAACTTCCTTCATTATTTAGTTACTCTAAAGTACACTTGGTACATGAAAATAACATATATGCATGATTTGTTCTCTTTACTTACCAATAGACAGAATAGTGTATCTGTTCCTGGTGTTCTGGAAAGAAAACCAATGAGATTTTAAAAATCATATCTTTAAAGTCAGAGGTAGTTAATATTTATAAAAAACAATTTCAAGATTTTAGTGGCTCCTTGTGCCTTGAGGTGCTGCCATCTTCAACATAACTTCCAGGTCTGCATGAAAAGAGAAGGGAGAATGCGCAGACGACTCATCTGCTCTTAACTGCCTTACTCCTGAAGTGGCCTGGCATTTCCGCCCATCTTCCCTTGGTAATGCCTTCTTACATGGCCACATGTATATGCAAGTGGATGCGAAATGCAGATTAGCTAAGTTCTGGGGAGGGAAGGAGATGGATTTAAAGGACATACAGTAAAGTAAGTCTCTGCCACAAGAACAGTTGGGGCCAGAAAATGAAAGGCGTGAAAATGTACCCTCCTTGAAAGCTAACAAGTCAGCCTCACATATATATATATATATATATATAAAATACAGTATATACTGTACATATATACACTGTACATTATGTATTAATATATATACTTACATTGTGTATATATATATGTGTGTGTATATATAAATGTATAGCAAACTAATTTATTTCATATATCTATAAAAAACATGGGTCAGAGGCCAAAACAGCTTATTAATGAAAGAAAAGCAGCAGGCAGAGCGACATTTTGTGTCTATGCCTCAGTCTTAACAAGACAGCATTCCAGGGGCCAGATGGTTCTTACACATGCAATCCCAGAAGAGGAACTCTGATATCAGGGAGCTGACCTTATATAGGGCCCCTAGTGACGTGCCTAACTCCCCCTCTGGAGAAAGAAAAACCTTTTCTTTGCTGTAAAATATAAGCAAATATTCCCTGGAGATGGGGAAGGGATATGATATCTCTTGTCTTTACTAGCTCGGACCAGGTCTGGGAAGGCAGATGTCTCTAACCTTTATTATCCCGGAATATCTCCTCATTCAGACATTCTTAAATTAGCTGTAAATGCCTACCCAGACAATGCAGAAATAGGAAATATTCATAGAGAACTGGCTTCTGACCAGATCAACCAAGAACATTCAAAAGATCGGACTTTTATAAAGTTATTAAGTTAAGTACCATCCTACCACCTAGTTTGGCAGGAAATATTTAAAATTAAACACATTATATAAAAATATCTATATCATTACACTGTGACTATCTACTGTCACCCTTTTTATTATGTTAACCTAAAATTACTGATACATTGGTATCTCTTCTTTATATTGTTCTGTAGCCCCCTGTGTGACGGCACAGCCGCTATCCCTCTCCCGCCCCTGTATTCTCGCCAAAGAGGGCTGCATGGTTTCTGCTCTGAGCCAGCCTGTGTGCTGCAGTACATCCACTCCTCTCTGAACGGAATGATTTTCTCCCTTCTCTTTAAATGCACATCCAACCAGTCCTTTATTACTTATCTTAGTCATCATTTGCCATACAAAATCTATCTTTTTCCTCCCTTCCTGGAGTTGAAATAATAAGATTAAGTATGTAAAGTTTCTAGCATAGTGCCAGACATTATGACACAACAAATTATACATATTCTGTTTATTCTTTATTTTTTATTCTGTTTATTCCTCTAACACAAAAAGTATTCCCTACATACCTACCACTTTTAATCACATGTTACATATCAGCACCTGTGTTAATTCTTCTACCAGACAACTGATTCTTCAGTGACAAAAACTGTCTCATATATATATTGTAGAATTCTCTACAGGGCTTAGCTTAATGCCAGAAAGTTGGATAGATTCAATAAAAATTGGGGTGATCAAATAAGCAAATTATAGTATTATTAATAGCAAATGTTTTTATAACACATAATATATGAGGTATTATTTTAAATCCTATACACGCATTGCTACTTTACTCTCCAAAACAACCCTATAATGTAGAGTCTACTATTTTACTGAACTAAAAGTGAAGATACTGATGCCTAGAGAGCTTAAGTAACTAGCCCTAGTCACTCAGTTAACAACGGAACAGACTTCAAGTCCAAGCAGAATCAATTCCCTTTAGCATTACATTATCTTGAATAAATGATTACGGGGAGTAAAGGGCCTATTAGCTGACTGGCAGCTCTTCTTCCATGACAGTGTATCAGGACATCCACTTGGTAAATATAGAAAGGTCATAATTTTCTGTTACTTAGAAAGAAGTGGAAAGGTATTTAATGAAATCTCGTGGAAATATTCGCTGTTGTTGCTGACCTTCCTGCTTAGCAACTTGAAAGAAGATTTATGCAAAATAGCTGAGCCCATGGGGAAGTACAATTTATTACTGCAATACTATATTTTATATGTGTAAGTTGCTATGTGGGTAGAGCTTTAATGTATCACCATAACAACATCAACAACAAAATGGTAATTCTATGATGTACAGGATGTATTAATTAGCTTTATGGTGGTAAACATTTCCCAATATGAATGTATATCAAACCATCACATTGTATACTTTAAACTCACACACAATGTTATATGTCAATCTCAATAAAGCTGGAAAAAATTGTCACTACCTAGAACTGTGGACTCCAAGTTGCGTGGCCATACCTGATGGAAGAGAAGAATCAGAATGAGCCACAGAAGCCTCCCTGCACAGGCTCTCATTTGGCCTGTTTTCTTACTCCAGGCCTCCTTTTCCTGGGCTCCCAATTTGCTTTCTGTGTCGGAACACAAACCTAAAAAGGTTGTGTTTCTAAACCTACCTTATTATGCCAGGTGTATGAAATTCCAAAGGAAAATACAAAGATTGCTTTTGGGTTTCAGCCATGACCCAGATCAATATGTCTCTCTTTTAAGGTAAATTGAAAGGAAAGAAAACTGAAATACCTCCTAGGCTTACATGGTAAAACTAGACTTTAGCAAATACCTGGATAAATACAACCTTCCTTTCTCCATGACCTAAAACTAGAGTAGTTCAAAGTTTGCCCTCATTTATCCTCTTGTAAGTCCGACCTAGAGTGTATGCTTGGGCAGAAGCCCAACTCTGTTTTGGGGCTAATTCAAGAGATACCTCAGCAGTCTGTTCTAATTGTAATCTGCAGGAGACCACTCCAATTTTAAAGAGCTTTAGAATAAGACTTTGGTTTTATATTTTCTTGAATGGACTTTTACTCCATTAAGCCAAGAGGCTTTTTAAATCTTAAGAAGGAAAGCTATAGTTTGAATCTTTAGCAAGTTATTATCAGTTTCCCTTAATTTTAGGTTATTGGAAGATAACAGCAAGATGAAAAATAGTCAATACACTGCACTATCAAGGTCAACATTTTTTAGTATTAAAATCAATTTACAGTATGTTTGCTTGAGGTGCACACAAATTTGAAGAGGCAGTAAGTGTAAACAGGACAGCTGATTTCTTGGATGCACTCCAATATAATTATAGCTATTCACCCTTGTGACTCTATGTGCGTGCAGCTTAAAGCTATTTTCCTGCCCCAAGCCACACTTGCAGTATTTTTAGATAGGTTTGCAATTGATTGAAATGCAAAATCTCTGTATACAAGAAAAAATACTAACTGAAATAAATATACAAGTAAATTTAAATAGTAGATTAAAAATGTATTTTGGCATTCGTGTCAATTCCTAGTTTGTAATCTCATGACTTGGAATTGAGTTATCCTTAAGTGTTTAATCACAAAATAGAGTATTTCTAATAGGCAATTGTAAAAAATATATCATCAATCACATTTATTACAAACATCTCATAAAACAGCAAAACATTTATGGGACTGTGGAAGGCAGCTAGGTTGTTCTGTAATATATAAAGATTTGCAAATATAAAAAAACCAGCAGGCAGCAAACAAGGTTTGCTTCTCTGTTTTCCAAACAGCAAAACTATATTTGATATAATAGCTACTTAATTTTTATTAAAATATATTAAATATTTTTCTGGCAATAACACTGATCATCACTATAGTCTAACAAGTTTACATTTTGAAATAAGTAAGCTCAAATCTTAAAATATAGAAAAGAACTCTTTCTTCAACCCCAGGGGTGAATGAGAGCTCCTCAAACATATTTGTGTTGCTAATTGATATTACCTTTTATTTCATGCAGATATATACATATGTGAAATTGCTGTTATAGGTTTTTATTATTGCTTTGTTTTCTATGATAAACATCTTTAAGTGACAATAGGGTTCTCAAAATAATTCTGTTTATGGTTTACATAGCTGGCATTGTTTGTATGTGGGCAAGAATAAAACGTGATTTTATGGAGAGAAAACGAGTTCTTTTTATCTGTAACCTTAAGGCCGCCAACTGTCTATACCTTAATCCACTAATCCCCTCTGTAATCATGTGTTCACGTGCTGTGCAAACACTCAGAAATCATTTCAAGAAACTCTTCTTTTTCCCCTCACTCAAGAGTATACTCACTATTGGCTGTATGTTATAAAATGGCTAATAAAATCTTTGAATATTTATATACTAGCATTGAAAGCTATCATTTTTAGGCAGATCTTTTTCTTTAAAAGAAAAAATAAATGCTATGAAAATTGAAGAAACAAATAGAACAGTAAAGAGAAAAATGAATTCTATCACACTGTATAAATCTGCAGAATTTTTACATTTGGCTTTCAACAATCCTTTTTAAAGACTTTGTCTTCTATTTACTTGTCAGAGACTAGATTTAATTTTGGTATGCTGCATAGAATTTCCCATGTTAAGATATTGATATAACAAATTGCTGAATGTTTTAGTGATTGATTCTTGCTGACCAAAATGGGCTTTCAGATTAGAAGTCTTTCTTTTTTCCCTAGAAGACACCTGCTGAGACAGAAGTCTGACTGCCACACAAAAGAAATACATGGTTTCTTCAACTGCCTCTGTCTCGCAATTTGCGATGCTATCAAAAATTGCATTTTTTAATGAAAATTACCTAAGGATTTGGCAAGAAAAAAAAACAACAACCTGGGTAAGAATGGACTAACTACCAATTCTCAGGCAGTATTAGCATACTGATTGGCCGTTACTTCTGTCACTTTTGTACATACAAAATTATGACAAGCCCCACAGCAGGAAGCAAATGATCATTAATACCCTGTCCTCTGGGACACAAACTGCCATTCACTTGCAAACAAATAAAATACACAAGGCTTGTCAGGCAAGGGGACAAAAAGGGAAAGATGCTTTTGCAAAGTGGTTTGATACTACAGTGGGGTAGTATCAAAGTGGGGACCACTCAAAAGGTTTTGTTTTTCTGTCCATCTCATCGTGGTAGAAAAATTCTTTTATATAGATATCCTTTTAAAATATCCTGTCTTTCTCCACTTGGGCTCTCTGAGCTCTTCACTTAAATGGTAAGGTCTTGCTTCTGAGGAGAAAAAAAAACACTTTATAATCCTATAATTAATCCCATAACATAGGAAGCACAACAAAAATTCAAAACTTCCATTAAAAGGTGAGACAATGCATCCTTTCAGTTAAAAATGTGCAAAATATAATGTGAAAAACATTCTGATTAGTGTATTTGAGTAACTCCATTAATTAGTAGGGATGAAATGTATTTCAATATCACGTACTTCATGCAATGGGATCCATCAAAACAAAACACAATTGGAAAAATGATACATGCATGAAATTACAGTTGAAAGTCCACTGTCTCTTTGTTACACTAAAAGGTAAAGGTCAAATTTAAGCTTAATTAAATATAATCATATGACTAAAATTGTACTTTCTAATAAACAGATGATATAGGATTGAGGAATAAAATTAAGGCAATACTTTGCAAAGAATGATGAATTATTTAATTCGTTTGATATTTATTAGAGCAACAATTACTCTGACAAATATTTAGTTTTCAATCACCTAACCTAAATTCTTCCTGAAGACATGCAGAGAATACAGTGATTCCTGACAGGTGCAGATGCTGTCATAGACTATATTCACCAGTCCAAACCTCTGTAAGGCATTATTTTTAACTTGAAAAAGAATTGAGCGTACATACTTGGAGTCTACAAATTTAGCTTGCTTAGTTTAATTCCATTGCTTTTCCTAAACTTTTATTCTCCTTGTCAATTTCCAGAGAAACAGACAGATGTTATGCTCAAGGAATTTAAAGCAGGTATTTATATACTCCCAACTTATAAATCAACTTTACAAGAGTTGAACAAGAGACAGCAGCTGAGCCTATCATTTAAATTCTAAGATAAAAGGAACAAACTACTGATACCCAAACAACCTAGATGAATATCAAATGCATTATGCTAAATGGAAGAAGCCAAACTCAAAAGGCTACATAATACATGATTCCATTTATATGATATTATCCAAAACAGGCAAAACTTATAGGGCTATAAAACAGATCAAAGGTTGCCAGGAGCTGAAGGTAGAAGAAAAACTCAACTACAAATAAGCACAAGGAATCTTTTAGTGTGGTGGATCTAGTCTATGTCTTGATTTTAGTGACAGTTACACAATGATGTGCGTTTGTCAAAACTCATAAAACTGTACACTAAAACGAATGCATTATACTGTTCGTAAATTATATCTCAGTAAATCTTATTTAAAAAAAAAATTCTAGGCCTCGCAATGTCATGAGAACACCGGAATGTCCTGAATTGGGGTCATTTAGTCTAGGTTAAGTAGCAAAAATGACTGTCATATCTTTAGAATTGGGCAGTTAGAAGCTTTTTTTTTTTTTTGTAATTGCCTGTAGTGATGATAAAGCTCCCAATGTTGAATGTTAGAAAGACTGAGAGTAGATTAAAAATACTGCCATTCTAGTGTCTCCCTCATGTAGCATTAAGCAAAAGCAAAACTCCAGTACATTAATTAACACATTTTACCACAGATATAGATTATCATTTACAGTGGGAAAAGAAAAAAATGGCAGAAAATACAGTTTGGCTAGGAACACTAACTTCTTGCCCTTTTATTAACTTGCTACCCACTTTTAGGACTTAGACCCAGTGACATTATTAACTACACAGCGAATGACAATGAAATAACCCACATCCTTCTTTGTTACATGGCAGCAAAGAGGCAGCTCTCATTTTTACAGTAATGAATAGATTAGATTGTATAAACATAGAAACAAGATGTCACCTCTCAGATACGACAGGAATGCCACTATGTCCCAGGAATCTCCAAGAAGGGAATTTTTGCAGAAAAAAATAGAAAACAACCCTTCTTACTGAAATTGCAAAGAGAATTTTTGGTCGTCTGAATGTTACTACAATTTGAATAATAGCCAGAACTAAGGCATTCAAGTAAAAAACAAAAATTTCCCAGTTATTTAATATAATGAAAAAAGGGTAAGTGGAAGATTATTGGCAATTGGAAAGATAGAAATAAAATCAATTGGAGATACTTTAATATATTAGTAGTAATAATCATTAAAATTATACATATAAATCTAAATCCACAATTGCAGAGAAGCTCCAGAGAAGGAAAATTTATTTCCAAACAAATCTGCAATCAAGTAAGATGAATACAAGCCATACATTCAATAAAAACTGATTAGCTCGTGCTTCTCGTGAGGCATTATTCTACGTGCTGGAGATACAGTTATGATCACCAGACACTATTTTTGCCTTCAATGGACTTTGCAATCTAAATCACCACAGGTATTTGGTTTTGTGCCAAAGATAATTGTAATTCTATCTTGGACACATAATGGGAAAACTAGAGGTAAATACTATGTTTTGTAAAAAAGACACCTCATATTAGGTCTCTCTTTTAAGAAACAGAAAAGAATTTGTTCTTCAATGGGTTTGCATCAGACTCACCGTAAATACTTTTAAAATCAATTATTACAAAGTTACTCCTTGAACTTCTGGGGTGAACTTTAAACAGAATTAATTACTTTTGCTTGAAGAGATAGTCACGTCTCAAACCATTTTCTTCTAAGCTTTTAGGGATAACAGATAAATCTGTTATTATTTAAACTCTTGATTATATAGCCAGGGATGTATGGTTCATTACCAGTCATTTTTATTATTATTACTCATAGCGTGTACCCATAATTTCTCCCTGATTTTTTAAATCCTCTTCCTTGATTTGTAAATCCTTGGAATGCCCTCCAAATAGGCCACCTATAGATGCAATGACCCAAGTCCCATTATTGTTATAAAGTATTTTTATAAAATTTTTGTAGGAGACTTCTAGATGTATAGTCATTGTAATCTATTTAGCACATGCATTTCATCTCCAGTAAACTGATATGATCCAAATATTATGATTTGTTATTCAAAAAGTCCCTTTTCCTAAATGATTTGTCTTGCATAAATAAGAAAAAAAAATTTGCTGGATTATCTTTGGTCAGCTAGATATCATCACTTCTGCCTGTTAGGGTGCTCTCAGCAGAGACAAGACAGCAATTACATTTCCAGAAGCCCCTTCCCCATGGTTGAGTTTGAGGCCTTCACTGAGAAACACTTACATAAAATTTGAAAGGAGGAAGAGAAGGAGAAGCCATTGTTCTTTGGATGCAGCTGTGGGCAGATACCTGGGCAGATGTGAATTTCCCAGCAGCTTCCAGATGAGCTTCTTGAGAATCTCTCCTGCTGGCTGACACGGTCCATGGGAACTAGCTGGAGAGCTCTGAGATGTCAGGCAGTTCCTCTATGAGCTCTTAAAAAAGCTACTCACTACAGTGCTGCGTGTTAAGAGACTTTTTGAAAACCTTACACAAACCTCAAATTTCTTGCCTTAGAAACCTTCACGTGCCAAAATATAATGACTTCCTTTTTCCTGACCAAACTCTGACTGGTATAAATATCACACACTATAAAACTATAAAAAGTTCAGTGTTAAATAGATTTAGATGATGATTGCTGTAAAGGAAATCACAGCCTTGAGCAACGTGTAAAGCCGTTGTAGAATTACACTGTACAGGCACATCAGGACTCCGGGGAGTGTGCCTCTCCCTGACCCAGCAGCTCCCAGATCCTCCTTGGTGGTAACAGTTGGGAGAAAATATTTGCCTTGGTTTAAACTGTCAAAAGATTTATTTCAAGGATATGTAAGAGGGCTCTTATGGAGCTATTAAGTCCTTACTGAGCAGTCACTTTGAGACAGGCACTGTTCTAGGAGCTTGGGCTACGCGAGTGGCCAAACCATGAAACGTTTCCCCCAGTTAAGGAGTTAGGCTGGAGCAAAGAATCATGATAAAAGAAGCCAAAAAAAAAAAAAATGTAACAAGCAAGCGAGTGATAAGATCCGTGAGGAAAAGCAAAAGTAGAACAGAGAAGGGGGGACTGAGAACACATGGTCTGAGCGGCAGAGTGCAATTTTAAAATGAGCTGTCAGCACAGTCCTCTTGGAGGATAACATGTGAACGAAGATTTTAGGTGAGGCTATAAGCTATGCTTAGATTTAGAAAACATCACACAAAGCAGAGATGCCTCTGTACAAAACCCCAAATGGAATAAGTCTGACATCTGTCAAGTATGACGTGGTGTACAGTGTGGTTCAAGAAAGTGTTCCTGAACAAGTAGAAATTGTTCCATCTGCATCACATGGAGCAAAAAGTACAGTAAGGGAAGAAAGAATGTATATGAATGCAGAGATTTAGGGTGAAACATAACATGGAGAAAGTTTTTAAAAATTCAAAACCTGTTCCTTTTAAAAACTAATGAAATTGATACATCTCTGTGAATATGAAGCTAAAAAACAAAACAAAACAAAAAAACATCATTACATGATACAAATTGCTGATACCAGGAATTTTAAAAGAGAGCAATTACCACAGATCCTAACTGAATTAAAAAACAAACAAGAATTTCGAGGAAGACTATCTTTTTAGAAAGTGGCACAAACATTTACATCTCACATGTCCTTTTTCCAGTGTAACTTTGACATTCTTCCCATGCAGAAGTGAGGTTCATGTTCTTTCCCTTCAATCTCATGGCATTTGTGACTGCAGAAGATAAGATCTTATGACTACGTTACAAAAGGTCCCAAGTTTCTGGCTGCTTCTCTTGGGATATTAGCTTTGTAAAGGTAAGAGTCTGGCTAACTCTCTCCAGAGCATTGTCTCTCCTTGGCATTTGTTTTGTTTGCTCAAGAGGCCTGAAGGGACCTTGAACTGACACAATCCCCCTCACGCAAGTATCTGCCCTAATAACAGCCTGCAGAGCCACAAGAAAATGCAAGTTCTTAATACGACTTCCCTAATAATCCTTGAAATAACAGTTCCCCACCACAACCAGGGCTTTTTCTTTGTGCACCCCTTAGATAAGACACCCCTGGGATCTTACCAAAACTCCACTCTTTTTGGTTTAAATTGACCAATCTGGCTTTAGCCCAGGAGCCCCAAAGAGGTCCACCCATAGATCTTAAAAAAGGCATGTTCCCCAGGTCCTGTTTCTCTCTCTCTCTGCCTGCACCATGCCTTGACCTCTTAGTACACTTAGAAGCATATACTTCCTCCAAGACCTATGAGTAATCAGCTTCTCTATTTGTTTCTCTTGTGGTCTTGTGTTGAACCTGCAGCTTACCATCTGGTACCCTGTGAGTCACTTAATAAATGTTAATTTAACAAAGTCAGAACTATAACCCAGCCACTACATCAGAATACATCTAAGCAGATCTTGGAGAAGACCACATGGAGAGGAATCAGGGTTCCCTTGCCCATAGCTCTGATTGAGGTTATGGCAAGCTAACCCAAGGAGTCCAGTCCAAATTGCAGAATAATAAGTAAGGCAAGAATGTGTTATTGTTTTAACACAAGAAATCCACCAGGATTTCAGGTCATTTGTTATGCATCAATAAGTGACTGAAACAGAGGCTGCGGACAAATTTATGCCAGTAAATTTAAATATTTAGCTGAAATGGACACATTACCAGAAAAACACCATTTACCAAAAAAGATTAAAGGAAGGATAGAATATATGAAAAGTCCTCTATTTATTAAATGAATTGAATTAAGACAGCCTCCCAAAACAGACCTAATTAAAATCCTTCTGAAAAGAGGATTCACTCACAAATCTTATCAGTCATTTAAGAAATAATACCAATCTTTCATTATACTCCCACATATGATAGAATAGCTTTAACAGACTAATCCTCCTGCCAAGAACAACTACCATAGCTAGATAAAATATATAATGCAGCTGTCTGAAGATATTTGGACTCAACCAAGAATACTAGACAGAAAAGAAAGACATGTTATGAAATGAGCAGCTCCCCACATACCATACCTTTTTCCTCCAGGATTTGCTGACTTACAGTGTGGGGAACAGAGGCCTCGCACTAAGTGGTAGAAGGAGTTTATGAAGTCTTACTGCTCTCAGGAGGCGAAAGTAGGAGGCATTTTCTGGGAGCCCAGTCTTTGAGAGGCGAGGAAAACCTCAGCAATGAGCTCTGAATTCGAAATAACAATTTCCCTTCAAGGCATTTGCTGATTCCTTAGTCCCTTATGATTAGTTTGAATTCCCAGAAACTAACTTAAGCTGGGAACCTAAAGAACTGAGCAAAGACGCGAGTAGTCCTGCAGGGTTTCAACCCAACAGGTGAAACTGTCCCGGCAACTCGAGTATTTTAATTAAGACCCGGAAGGTCTACAGCGTAGAAGTGATAGGTATTCCCTAGGATTAAACGCAAACTAGGGAAAGTTCAGGGCCTAATAAAGCCTAAAATACCCATCTGACTAGATCAAAATGATCTTTCTAGAATCCTTCAAGAAAATCAAATCCTCTTTGAAAGAAGATAAAATCAGAAAGAGCCTCTACAATTTTTTCATAGACTATGTCCGGCATTTGATCTAAAATGACTAGTTCTGCCAAGGAAGTATATATAAGAACTGCAAACTAAGAGAAAAAAAATAGGCATTACAAACAGACTTCAAGTAATCCATATATTGGAATTATCAGACTAAAAGAGCAATGACATGTATATTCAAATAATTGAGGAAATGATGGAGAATGTCATTTAATGAAGAATACTATTAAAAGTATTAAGTATATAAGTACTATTAAAAGTATTCTAAAATTAAAATAATAAAACTGGAAGAAAACAATTGGTGTTAAAATTTACAAGAACATGATGGACAGTGACTGTAATAGGGTTGGTGGGGGGGACCTGATGAAGCGGGTAGTTTAATCATCACAATATTGCCCATGTAATTGTAGGTTAATGATACTAAAATAAAATAAATTGTTAAAAAAAAAATTTACAAGAACAGACTTAATATCAGATTAGTCACATTAGAGATATATCTGTAGAAAACATGTACAATGAAGCACTGAAAGGAAAAGAAGACAGAAATTTAAAAAAGAGAACATATTTGGGAGACGACGAATAGGATTATACTTAATTGAAGTCACAGAAGGAGAAGAAAAAGAGAATAGGGCAAAGCTGTATTTGAAAAAAGCATGGTTGGGAATTTTCCAAATGTAAAAGTAGATACCATGCCAGAGATTCAAGATATTGGCAAGCTTCAAGAAAAAATATCTACAAAGAAATGACACCTATGAGTATTATAGTGCTGAAAATTAAGAAGAAAGGAAAAAAATACATGTGAAGACAGACAGACCAAAAAAAAATTTTTTTTTAAACAGCAGTAATGACGACAACCATTTCTCAATAGGAAAAAACAGAAACCAGAAGACAATGTACCAACATCATTAAATGCTGTGAGAAAATAGTTGCCCAGTTAGAATTTATGCCTTATAAACTCATAAAGATGTTTTCAGACAAAAATAAACTGAAAATGGTCACTACCAGCAATTCTGCAATTCAACAAATACTAATGGAAATTGTTCAGGTCGAAAAAAAATGTATCCCAGAAAGAAGCACAGTCATGTAGGAAGGAATGAAGAACCCCAGGAAGGATAAATATTTGAGAAGCTCTAAATAAACACTGACTGTTTAAGACTATATTAACAATACCACATGGGGATGGAACATTGAAATAATTAGATTTTATGAAACAACATCTCAAAAGGCAGGAAGGAGTGAAATAGAGTTAAACTTTTGTAATGTTCTTGCATTGTCCAGAAACTAGAAATAGTACTAATTTAAGGTGAACTGTAAGGAGTCCAAAATGCAGGTTGAACTCCCTAGAGCAGCACCATTGAACATAACTTCTGCAATAACAGATGTGCTCCATACTGCCCTATACTACAGCCAAGAGCCACATGTGGCTATTGAGCAATGCAATGTGGCTGGTGTGATAAAGGGACTTTATTTAATTTAAATTGCTACATGTGGCTAGTAGTTACTGTTTTGAAGAGTGAAGCTCTGGAAAAATCGTTAAAAAGAGTAAATCGTATGATTAACAAGCTAATGGAGGGGGAAAATGAGATAATGTTTCAAAACATGCTTTATCTACAATGAGGCAAGGAAGGAGAAAAAACAACAAAGAATAAATGAAATGACAACAACAAAAAGCAAATAGTAAGGTAGTAGATTTAATCCCAATATATCATAAATCATATAAAATGTGAATGGAGGAGACACACCCAAGAAAGTTTATGATTGGCAGACCAATAAAAAATAAGTACATATTTTTTCTGATAAGAGCCGTATCTTAAGTATAAAATCACAGAAATGATGAAAGTAAAGGATACAAAAATATATTCCATGAATATACTAACAAAAAAACCCCTAAAATATCAGAAAAATAAGGCAAAGAATGTTATTGGAGACTAAAGAGGACATTTTATGAGTCAGCTCAACAGAAAGATATAAAATCCTGTTTGTATTAGTATTTAACTAATAACATGACCTCAATACATATGAAAAAACTAACACAATTATAAGAAAAATAGAAAAACTATAATTATATAGTACCTGACAGTACCTGATAGAACAAGCAGTTACAGAAGATTTGAATAAGATTAACTGATTTAATGTAGTTGGTTTTTATAGACAGTAACTACAGAAATACAACCTCTTTTCCAGTGTATATGGAATGTTTACCAAAATCCCAATCAAAATACCATATTTTATAGAAGCTGAAAAATAGGTTCTAAAATGAATAGAAATTAAGAGTCCAAAAGAGCCAGGACAATCTTCAAGATGAAGAGCAAACTGAAGACTTACGCTTCCAAAAATAAAGACTTACTATGAAGTTGCATAAATTAAGAGAGTTGGTATTTGCAAAAAGTATTTTAAAAAGTCACCATTGGAGTAAAATAGAGTCCAGAAATAGAACCACAAATGTGTATTACTTTAATTATGACAAAAGTTCTACTTGCAGTGCATTGAGGAGAGGAATGGTTATTTGCAAGAAGAAAAGAATCCTGCCCCCTATTTCACATCATACATAAAAATTGAATCCAACTAATTTATAAACTTAAAAAGCTTCTCTCAGGAAAATCTTATCATCACTGGTTAGGGAAAGATACATGGCCAATAAACATGTAAATGGAACAATATAAATGAAAACTCTGGATGGTTAAAATGAAAATGTTTGACAATATCCAGTGTTGACAAGAGTGTGAAATATTCTGAACTTTCACACAAACAGGTGGAAATAGAAATCGATAGAACTATTCTAGAAATGTTTTGGCATTATGCACTCAAATTAAACATAGTAATTGCAATTTAGCAATTTCATTTGTAGTTATATACCTATGAAAAATAAGTATGTATGTGTGCAAAAAATGTACAAGAATGTTCATAGTAGCACTACTCATAACAAATTCTGAAAAGAACAGTCCTATCCACTGATAATAGAATTGATCTATAAATTGGGTATATTCATATAATGGAATACTATTCTGCAATAAGGATGAACAAAATGTTGCTACATGCAATAACAAGGAGAAATCTCACATAAATCTCTTTTTCTGGAAATGTTACATGGACGAGTTTATGTTTTGAAAAGTGCACAAATATATGCTAAAATTCAATATAAGTGTACTCAGGATAAAGGTTTTACTATGACTGCTCCTTGAGAATAGACTGGGGATGAGTCAAGGGTAGGAAAAGATGAGAAAGGAAGTTATTGCAGTAACTCTCACATTGAATGGTGCTGACTTCTACATGGGAGGAGTGGCATGATAAGAAGTAGCCTATGTTCCTCCATATGTTTTAAAGGAAGGGTGAACAGATTTACTGGTAGGCTGGATGTGCTGTGAGAAAAAAGAAGATTTGTGGGTAACCCAAGTACTGGACTTTGACCACTTGGAAGAATGAAGTTGCTAATGAGATGGAAGAGGCTTTAGGTAGACCAGGTTTTGAGGAATTCAGAACTTGGAAGAAATTTGGGACAGAGAGATAAATCTGGGAGTCATCACCATTCCGATGTTCTTTAGAACTGTGAACTCAACAAGGAAGTGAGTGATGTTAAAGGGGAAAAATAAGGGCCAAGAACAGAGCCATGGGACACTTCAGCACAAGAGAAAATTGAGAAGCCACAAAAGAGAGGAAACCCAATGTGCAGAGAAGGACAAAAAGCACAAGACTAGGTGTTCTGGTAGCAACATGAAGAACATGTATAAAATAAGGGAGAGAACGGGTGGGTGAAGTAAAATGGCATTTGACAAGTGACTGGAGCGATATGGGGTTGTTTGTAACTTGACAAAGAACTGACTGGAGCATATTTAAAGAGAATGGATGTATTGGATGGAGCTGGAGGGTATTATGCTCAGTGAAATAAGCCAGGCCGAAAAAGACAAGTACCAAATGATCTCACTCATATGTGGAGTATAAGAACAAAGAACAACAACAATAACAA
>JAQQAC010020790.1:12780236-12798947 GCA_029783875.1 Phataginus tricuspis
GCTCATGTAATTGTAGGTTAATGATACTAAAATAAAATAAATTATTTAAAAAAAAAAACAAAAGCAAACACAACCTGCGGTGTTAGAAATCAGGAAATTTGACAGTTTGGGGGAGCTGTTTCTGAAGGGGAGCAAACAGGAGGCCTCTGGGTTGCTGGGAATATTATGTTGTGGGTGCTGTTTTCATGAATGTGTTCAATTTGTGAAAAGTAATCAAACAATACACTTACAAAATGTGTATTTTTCTGTTTTAAAAGCAAAGAATGTATGCACAAGAACTGGACATAAAATACAGAAAGCTCGTTAGGGAAAATGGCATGAATGGAAGCAAAGAAATGAGGTGGTAGGTGGTAGGGAACACTGAAGTCCAGGCTTGTTTTTGTTGCTTTCTTTTCCTTTCTTTTCATGTTAACTGACACATGTGTACACAGACATGCCATTTGCAGAGTTATTTTTGGCAAGCAAGACAGTAGATGTGAATTGTTTGGCTGAAATGCTGTTGAGTCTCTTGAGTTTGATTAGGCTGCTTTGGGTTCTTTATGGCATCTCTCTTCTCACCTTTTTTAAAGCAGCCAGTCATGTTTAGAGGAAAACTTATCCTTAGAGGTTATATTTGAAAAACAACAATCTTCAAATTCAGGACAACTACCACTTCTGATGCAGGCTAAATAAAAATGAATCCACACTTACACACCTGTAAGTTTGGTGGGAGAAAGACTATGTTTCTATGCAAGCAGAACACTGAAGTCACGAAGAGAGAAACTGATCACGTAGGAGAAAGAGAAGAGAATGGATCGGCGTGATGTCCTTGTGTAGCTGAGCAATGTCACACAGGAGAAGAGGGTGGTTTCAGATAGGAGCATGGAGAGGCCATTGATGGTAATACGTTAGAAAGCAGTTTGTGGGTATGATGGAGATGTGCACACAGTTTTCTTTACAATGCTTTTGTTTTCCCAGTGATATAGGAAGCAATGTCAACAGCAGAGAACGAGGCTGTTTCGGAGGGGATAAAAAGATAGGGAAGAGATAGAGAAAAGTGAGCAATAGTTAGTTAAGACAGTGGTAGAGGGAATAGAATATATAAATAGTGACTTCATGGCAGTTATTTAAGTCTCCCTTAAATTTTGTTGCCATGAATTTAAAAGCAGAATTAATCAGCATGGTAGTTTGTTTTTCTCCTACAGTTCAGCTGCAGAGACCCAGGTACTAAGCAGGTGGTGGGTTATATTGAAGTTACATACTGGCTTTGCCATAACAGTGCAAAGAAATCAGTGAAGACCAGAGAGGAGGGTCTATGCATAGCAGTATTTATAATGCTTAAGCTGTGGAATCAAGGAGAAAAGACAGTGAAAAAGCATCAGGTTCAATAGATTGGAAGTCCCAGTGGGACTGAAAAAAATTGTTGGAATCAGGGTATCAATTATGTATTATGAATATACACTGTAAATAAAAACCATTCTTATTGTTTTACCACTCACTGTTATCCTTACTCACTATTCCTTTTTGCATCAAACTCAATCTCTTCTTCCTAAAAATATCTCAGGACTTTTTTTTAAATGACAGTCTTGGTAGTAAGCTCATTTTTTACTTTTCTGAAATATCTTGATTTTGTTTTTATCCTTCGAAGATATCTTTGCTGGAAGTCTAGGTTGACAGTTATTTTCTCTCAGTTCTTGGAAGATATTCTTCTGGCTTCTAGCTTCCAGAGTTGCTATTGATACACAATTCTTCATTTGAATTGCTCTTCCTTTGTAGATGACTTCACTTATTTCTCTGGCCTTTTTTTTTTTCTTCTTAATCATTTTCTCTTTTTCTATAAACTTACTAGCAGGTGTGTAAGTGTGGATTCATTTTTATTTAGCCTGCATTAGAAGTGGTAGTTGCCCTGAATTTGAAGATTGTTGTTTTTTCAAATATAACCTCTAAGGATAAGTTTTCCTCTAAACATGACTGGCTGCTTTAAAAAAGGTGAGAAGAGAGATGCCATAAAGGACCCAAAGCAGCCTAATCAAACTCAAGAGACTCGACAGCATTTCAGCCAAACAATTCACATCTACTGTCTTGCGTGCCAAAAATAACTCCGCATACGGCATGTCTGTGTACACATGTGTCAGTTAACATGAAAACCTCCAGCTACGATGGTGAGTCGTGGGGTGTGATGTTTGCTTATATTGCATTCATCTTCCTCAGCTCCCATCTTGCCTGGAGCTTTGAGGTCAGCCAGCTTTGGTCCTTTTCCTTCCGGTAACATCTCTCCGGGTTGATTAAATCCAGAAAGTACCAACTATTTCTGATTAAGGTATATGAGTTTCAGCTGAACTATTTTATGAGCTAGCATCTTAGCATTTATACTGTGGGTTTTTCCCAAAGTTAGTGGAATGAAAAATGTTGCCACTAGTTCAAAGAATTTCAGTCATCAGCAAACAGGTACAGAGAAACAGGCACTGGGTGGAAGAAGTAAAAAGTACACTATATTAATGTCTAAAGGAATTTCCTGAAACCCCTGTTATTAAGTGAGAATATCACCAACCACCTATATGTATAATGGTAAGGTGATTTTTATTTAGTCTTTTTAAGGTAGACAGACAACGGGGAAATGTATTTACACATGGCCTGTGATCTGTCAAGTTTCTGATCACTAGCTTCCCAAAGAAAGATGAGTAGGGGGATTTTCTAGCTACTCTTCCTGGAGCCACATTACCAAAGAGTTGTTAAGGATAAGAGGTGTTCCTTGGTTTCCATGAATCCAAAGAACATGTGCTGCCCTAGGGCATGTTCATCCGTCAGGATTCCGCCATCCAAAGTTTCCTTGAATCCCCATTCTCTGCATCCTTTACTCTAAGCTTTTTTTCCTGCTTCTCACTTTTACACAAAATCTGTTGTATTTTACGACACACACTTTTAGAAAGTTATTAACACACGTCACATTGAGCTGTGCTGAGGTAAATATAAAAAGAAATGAAATATGTCCACTGGCATGCCTAAACTTTCCTATAATTTCTGGTGTTGCTAATGAAGTATCCAACAAAGGACAACAGAGTTATCAGAAACATCGACTTTGGAATCAGAAAGATTTTATTTGAATATGGATTTCATGACTTACTGCCTTAACTTTCCTCATTGATAAAATGAGGACAATCCCCTGAGGCAAATTTGCCATAAAATAATGAAGCTTAAGCCCAAGACCTCTAACCTTTTGCATGAGGGACTCCTCACTCCATGTGGGGCCCTGGGGAGGGCCCTCGAAAGGTTTTCATAAGGTGTTTTACTTGTGTAAAACTTTATGAAAGCATGGTATTTTTGTCTTTTTCTTCAGGATCCCTCTCACCAACATTTTATAAACTTCATGTCTCTCCCAGAGAAGTTGGTCCTTCCATAATGTTAATAGTAAATGTATACGTTTGTGAAGAAAGTAGGATAAAACGTTTTCTGCTCTCTTTTATCCTTCTCCCTTTACTAGAGAATTCCTCCTTGTCATCTATATTTTCGTTTAATAGCCCGCCCTCAGAGAAGCTTTCCAGATCCCTCCTCCACCCCAGGTCAGACACGGGGTTCAAAACTCTCTAAACATTCGGCATCTCCACTTGCTGACGACAAACGATAATTAAGTGATTATTTCTGTAGTTAGTTGCTCTCATGTGGGTAGCCTCAGCTAAAATGTAATTCTATGAGATATCTGCAGCTGTCATGTTTATCACATGTTCCTAAGCCTATAAATGAAATAATAAAGCAATTCATTCATTCAGGGATTAATAAGCATGAATGGCTTAATAATCAATGAATTCATCTGGCACCCAGTAAGCGCTAATATTTTCAATAATGTACCTCTTCACCAACATACAAGTAAAACTATGACCAGTGATATTAAGATAACTAAAGTGTATTTTTAAATCAGCTATTTTATTTTCTGTATGACAAAATCTTAGAGGCCCCATAATTAGTGTACGCATGGGGATGAGGAAACTTAAATTTATGCAATTACCAACATATATTTCACTAGCGGATTTTATTTTATAGCCGTGGATTTTTTAATTACTACAGATAGATAACTACAGCACAATTCATCTTATGCAAAAAAGGCCAAAATTCAGAAGGTAAGCCATCAACCAACTGTTAGTGTGCCGCTACTGGGAATAACAGTGAGTGGGAGAAAAGATTCCTCTTCAAACTCATGCTGAACTCATGGTCAGTTAGAATTGGATTCTAGTTCTAGCTCAGACACCTACGGGCTATAGAATTTGAAGAAAGTTGCTTAATTTTCCTACATTTTAGTTTCCTCATGAAATCATGGTATACCTCACATTGCTGCCGTAAACATTAAATAAGTCAGTGAATAAAGCCTTAGAAAGTGTTCATTGTTAGCTATTTTTACTTTAAAAACTACAACTTTTATCTAAAAGTTCTAATCAGTCTAAGCTATTTGGCAGTAACATATTGATAATGCCTTTGATTTATTCAAAGGAAAAACTCTATTCAGAAGTTTGGACTAATTATTTTAAGCACATATTGGTTTGGGTTTATAGAAAGACCCGACTCGTTTGCATGACTGATAGCTCACAGAAGATAAACCTTATAGCAAAACACAACGTGGTCGGTCACTATTCTAATTTTGGGGGAAAAAAATTTAAAGGAATAATGATACTGACCAGGAACACATACAATAGTATCAGGAACAGAATGTAATTTTTAAAGTGTTCTTTTGAAATAGTACAGCATTTTATCTGAACTTTATATGTTTACTATCAAGGATGAACATATTTTCCGACTATGATTTGAAAATACTACCCTTACGCTGTACATACTGAAATAAGAAAAAAGCTGAACATATTCCAATAATCTTACGGACAATGTGGAATGTTGTACCCTGAGAAAGTAGAAAACTTCCCATGAGAATGTTTGAAATGTCACTCCGGTTCAATGTAGATCAGAGTGCAGGTGGCCCTACAAAGGGTTTGCTAGAGGCTTTGTGTTTATACAGTTGTTTCTTCCAGGATGGTATTGATTGGTTAGGCAACTAATAAAACAAGCAGCCCTGCTTTCATCCGTGTGCATTCTGGGGCTTCTAAAAGATGGAAAAGTGGTTTTAATTAGGACATGTTCCCCTCACTTATTTTACTTTTTAATTCTTTTTACTTCCTTGACCATTCCAACCCACATCCTTCTCCTATTTCAGAATCTCCCTTCCTGCTCATGATCCAAAACCCCAGATGCTTTGGATGGCAAACAATCCTGAGAAAGACATTCTTCCTGGGTCCTTAAGACAAACACCCTTAACATCGGAAAAACCAACAGGCTGTATTGTTTCTGTTTCATCAGTTTCTACTTAGAGTTACTTATTGATAACCTAAGACTAAGTTTCTGGATCCAAGTTTCTCAGGTGAAAATAAACTAAAAGTTATAATGGGATGTATGAAAAAAACCTCCATAGAAGATTATCGATAAGTTATATGACATCTGGAATACATGAAAGCAAGTGTGCACTAAGTCATTATATATGAATGTGTGTATTTATGTATATATAGATATATATTATATATGACATTTTTTAAATTTATGATAAATTTGTGTTTTTAGAATATTTTCCCTCTATAACCTATAGATTCTTAGTTTATATTTCTATATTTTTCCCTCTTACTTCTGTGGTATTGCTTTGTTTCTATTGTCTATTTCCTTTCAAATACCCCAAAAATATAAAATCTGTGATTTTATAATGAATGTCTAAGGAAAAATTGGATACAATATTTAAAATGTAACTCAAAGACTACATTTTCTCAGAGAGCTATGTAGAATAAGCTGGAGGAAAAAAAGTGATTTGTTTTCCCAAGAAAACTTTAAAAAATCGAAAAAGATGGCAAATATTAAAAACTAACCACAGAAATTAGCATATAAACTGGAAGTGTTTCCAAAGACAAACATAACATGTAAACGTGTTCGTGTAATTCAAATAGTGGTAATCAGGTAATTAAGAAAGTGAATTACTGTAAACATATAATTACTGTACCTTTGGCTCAAATAAAACCATTCTTCTTTCATAATTCATTTAAAGTGTTTCAAGAATCTAAAGAAAAGACAAGAAATATTCATTTTGATAAACTATTTTTTTTGAAATATGGAATCTTAGTACTGAAAACATTTTCTCATAATGTGATTTAATTAATTTGAATGAACACTCTTATAAAAGAAATGATAGATGATCAAAATTCTGAAGAAGGAAGGCAGTAGAATATACCAGACTGCTTCTCACCATCAGCCCCCCTGGGCACAAGAATCCCTTGGGAAGTGGTTAGAAATGCAGTCTCAGGCACTACCCGGACTTCCCATGTCAAAAACTCTGGGGATGGGACCCAGCAAATTGTGTTTTAGCAGCTCTCCAGCTGACCCTGATATGTTCTAGTTGGAGAAATACTAGTAACCCAGTTAATAATGTTTACTCAAGAGCCAGACTGACAGTTCAAATCTCAAATGTCCTACCAGTTAGCTGAGTGACTATTGTCAAATATCTCTAATATATTAAGTGTTCTATTGTTACCCTTTTGTAAAATGGGACAAAAGTAGTTGTCTTGCCTGAGGGTTTCACCCCCAGACAAGTTCACTATGGATTCAGTGAGACTGAGAAATGACAACTGCATGTTCTTGGAGTAAAAGGGTGTATACCCAGCTTTATTCTCCCGGTGGCAGGTGGAGCATTAGGATCACGTCTGCATCCATCAGCCTGCAGATTCGTAAACCACCTCCATCTCTACCTCTGCTCAGAGCACTGAGAAGAATTCTATATATAGCGACTCAGTCAACAATAGCTCATTGCCTACGGGTGTGGAAGCAGTAGCCTAGCAGCAGGCCAGTTACATCACCATGTAGTTCAGGGTCAGATGCGGATCCTGGCCATAGGTAGTTACATTTTCCCCACAATAGTACTATCTCATAGTGTTATAATGTATATGAAATGAATTCATGGAGAACACTTAGGCCATTTTTGGATACAGGGGCAACACTCAATAAATGTTATCAGTTGTTACTCTGTATCTGAAGCCGTTACATTGAAAGTAAGTGACTTGGTCAAGGTCAGACAGTTAGTGTCACTTAAGGAATAAAACCACAGTTTACTCACAAGGACTGTTTATTTCACAGCTGGGCATTGTTGAAAAATCACATTTTCTCTAATTACCAATTAAGTAGTAAGATAACCACATACATATATGGCATATTTACAATACATGTTTTGATCTTAATCTTTGTTGTGCATTTTTAATAATATTCACTGACGAGGCTGTCAGTACCCTTTCAACAAAATGATTAAGAAATAGATTTTCATCTCTTTTTAAGACAGTGATAACCACAAATTGGTATTATTTCATAATCAATATAATCAGTATTGCCAAATTGATGGAAACCTTAGTGAAAGGAAGATAATAACAGCAACATCTACTATAATAGCAAATAGAAGCCTGTATCTTCTAAGTTACATCGACAGGAAGAGAGTTAAGTGCCCCAGCAGAATATGTTATGAAATTTGGAAAAGAAAGCATGGAAGGAATGAAAATAAGCATGCATTAATAAGCTACTAGCTGCTTCGACAAATAAATGTACAGTTGTACAGTAGCTCAAAAATAGGGAGCATGTTTCTAGCTCTTATAATCACCCTCTGCAGGAGTTCCTGGTCCATGGGCAGATTTTTTCCTGGGCAACAAAGGCTTCTTCTATTCTGTGGCTCCACTGTCTTGGAAGGCCTGGTTGTAATCTTCATCCTGTTGGAAAATGTGGAAAAGAAAATGGAGTGGGCACTCCCACTTCTTAAAAACTTAGACTAAAAACAGTTCACCAACTGTGTTCTCAAACTCTCTCCACCAGGCCTCAACTGGACCCAGCTGACTGCAGGGAGACTGGAGAATATAGGTCAGCTGTGCACTCACTACAACATTCACTTACCTGATGCCAAATGGACTACCAGACAGGTGACAGGTGACAGGTAAATGATATGTTTAAAAGTAACAATTAGAATTTTTTGTTCCTCATTTGTGGAAGTAAGCCAGAATATCTACTTAAAATTCTTCATCCAGCAAAGAAAGAAGAAAAGCTCAAGTATCTCACAGGAATTTTGTGAGGATTAAATGAGAATGTATGATGTTTTATTTTATCCTAGTATCTGCACAGTAAGAGGTCTACAAATTTTATACATGTACATCCCAAAAAGGAAAAAGGATTGGAGGTTCGGAAAGGAAATGGCCATAAAACAAAGAGTGTTTGAGTTAAAGAATTTAAAGGAAAACCAAGTTTTGAGATTTTAATATGTACCAAAACTAAAATATAAATTTTTTTATTTTAATTATGAACTTTAAAGTTTTTCTTTCTTAAGTTACTCTATGTCATTAAAAGTAGCATTTTAATTGGAGAAAATTCCACTTCAACTTAGTGCAAACAGTTCTAATTTCTCTAGTTTAGAAGTTATAAGTGGCTTCAGAGTCCATGGGTCCATGACCAAAAGCATGTATCTCAAAGAGCACTTGTCTCTTTATTTCCAAATGTGAATGAGCTTAGGATTCATGAGCACTAGTATCAGTAGCAGGTCCAAATTACTTCATGAGAAAGCTGCTTTTAAAGAGCTATTAAGCCTCATGCAATCCAGTGATTATCCCTAATAATATTTTCCTTCCAGAGTAAAGTCATAAAGGTCACTTTTCCAAATAGATGTGTAAAATATCATTTTAATTCTTTGTTAATTAGAAGGGAAAAAACAAAACATCAGTCACCATACTGAGAGTATGCCCCTTGGCCTGTCTATCATGGAACACCTCAGTAACACAGTGTGTGTGATAGCCTCTCCTAGCATCAATGTCAATACTCAACCAGGTAACCAGCTGTCTCACCTGAGGGAGATTCTGTCCTCAGCCAAGTTATTTCTAGATTCAGTGAGACAGAATAACAACAACAGAACATTGTGGGTAAAAGGGTTTATATCAAGCTTTAGTCTCAGGGCAGCATGTTGAGTACGGGAATCACGTCTGCCTCTGGCAATTTCATAACCTGTCTCTCCCTGCCTCCAGGGAGAGCAGAGGGCAGAGCTCTTTATATAGTAATACCAACAATAATGGCAAATTGCCAACAGGTGTAGAAGCAGTAGCCTAGCGGTAGGCCAATTACATGATCAAGTAGATTAGGGTCAGGTGAGGATCCTGGCCATAGGAACTTCCATTTTCCCCACACCTGCATTCTAACCATCAAGGTTAAATGTCTTGACCTTTGTACCAGAGAGTCTATTAACATTCAGTATTAAATTAAAATTTTCCAAACAAAGCCAACACAGCAGTGTTTATTGTAATCACAAGTTAAAGAGAAAAAAATTTAGAAGAATGTTCAGACCCAGCTAAAAAGCCTAGATTCATAAAATAGATGGGAAGGAATTTGAAAATATTTTTAAATCCTACTAGGAGAAATCCTTATTTAGAGAATCTTGAGAGTTTGTTTGTTGTCTCTATTCATCTTGAAACTTTGCCTGAAACATCAAGAGAACATTCTCAAGAGAAAATAGGAAAGATGTAATATTTGAACTAAAATAGCTCATCCAGAATACATGACTTCCTTTGTCTTTCTGATATCTCAGTATATTTCCATACAGAACTCACTCCATAATATCCAGGAAATGAGAACATCACTAATAAACTGTAATGTGAAGCTTAACAGAATGAAGACTGGTGATGATCAGTGGGGTAAGGGGATTAGAGAATGTTAGGCTTAACTTCTTCTACATAAGCATCAGATTAGATACACAGCCTCACTTCTTTCTCACCTTCTCCATTGGGCTTGTGGATTGTTCAGTATCAGCAAGAACATATCCAAAGTTATGCTATCCCATGCTACCTTAAAGTGATCAAATAAATAACCTTTCTGGTTGTCTTGCTAATGGGTTTCAGCTCCAGGCAAGTTCGCTATGGATTCAATGTGACCAAAGAAACTGACAGCAAAACGTTCTTTGGGGTGAAATGGTTTATTACCCTGCTTGTTCTCCCGGTGGTAGGTCAGGCACTAGAGTCTCTGCCTCTGCCCAGAGCACTGGGCTGAGCTCTCTACATAGGGCAATAATAGCTTATTGCCTAAAGATGTGGAAGCAGTAGCCTAGCAACAGGCCAGTTACATCATCAGGTGGTTTAAGTTCAGTGAAGATCCTGGCCATAGAAACCTCAACTTCCCCACAGTGGTTCTAAGGAGTTATGTTAGTGGCAAAACCAGGAAGGCACTTTAATTTGGTCTTGAATTCTCTAAAAGCTGCCAGCCCTCCTCCTCCCCCACAACCCCACACACTCTCATCCATGTCTTTTCTATTCTCTGCTAACATTTGTTCACCATACAGCTAAGGGGCCTTCGTGGTTACTAAACATTTTTAGTGCATTAAACCAGCATTTTAGAGAATTATAATAAATGTAAAAATAACCAAATATGAGTTGTTCAATAAATGTTAGTTACTATCACTCACTTTTCTCAGACCTATCTGCACTATTATAAAAGGATCTTAAACTCTGGTCTTTAAATCTATAATACAAGAAATGAAATTCTTATAAGATTTAATGACAGGTGCCTGAGGAGAGATTTAAAGGTAGCCTAGGTCTCCACAAGTCAGACCACATAAAATGTTACCTGTGTATTTACAAAGATTTCACCTTAAATCAGCGCTTCAAAGATGAGGGGTTCCCTTCCCTCAGTCTCCACCAGAGCAATACTTTTGTCAAATACAAAATTATGCAGTTTCCTGTTCTGGCACTCTCAATTTCTGGTACTTTTTTCCACATGAAAGGCAAACAAAATTCTAGGGCATGGCACCAGTCCCCACATCACATAGCATTAGCATTGTTTTAAATCCTTGTAGCTGTATTAGCTTCGAGGACACTTTATGAGGAAATTAGTAGTGCCTGAACTTTTAATTATTTTTAATTATATTAATTGCCAGGAGAAAGTAAAAGTAGTGTCTGTGCTATCTTAAGCAACAGGGTTTGCAATTCTATAAACAATAAAGTGAAGTACATGCGCAGGCTGAAAAGGAGCTCATTTTGGAAAGTCTTAGATGTCAGTTCTAATCAGAAGTGACCCTCTCCTGGCTGTTTCTAGGCAGCTAACTCAATATCCTGCCAATCCAGGAGATTTTCTTGACCAGATACAGCTATAGCTTTCAGAGTTCAAAAAATCAATAACCATCTTCTAAAGGGCAAGTATGCTGGGGATGAGAGATATATATATACATTTTGATTCAATGGCATTAAAATATAAAGATTTTTAACTAATAACTACTATTCTTATACTACATATTATGCACCATGTTTCTTCTACACATGTCCTCTCGTCCTTAACATACCTTTATAAATATTATTCTAATTTTACAGATATAGAAACAGAGGACTATACTGACAATTAAATTCTATTTCTATTCTAATTATATTTCTTCACACAGACATACAGACATAAACACACACAAATCTTTATTCCTCATTCCCATGCCAGGACAGAAACAGGCTTCTCAGCCCTTTGTCTCTTCCTAGGAAGCACAAAGTGTTTGGTGCAGTGATTACAATATCACCAGAAAGCATTTATATTTTACCATCTGGCCAAAATCAGAGTGAGGAGATAGAGGGAAAGAAAAAAAAAAGAAGTGTTAAAAAATAAAGATGAGTTCATACTACTAATGGGAATTCTTTAATATTTAATAACAACAAAGACTCAAGACCCAGATTTCAGAGATATTTACTTTACATTTTCTATCCTTTATGCCCTAATCTATAAATGTATGTCCTCATGGAAGGCTAGAAATTTTTTTTTAATAGCTTATTTACCTTGGTGTCTTGCCACTGGGTTTCACCCCAGGCAAGTTCACTATGGATTCACAGACTGAGGAATGACAATGGAACGTTCTTAGGGTGAAAGGGTTTATTACCTGGCTTGTTATCCTGGTGATGGGTTGAGCACTAGAATTACATCTGCATCCAACAGCCTGCAGGTCTGTAATCCTCCTTCTCTCTGCCTCCACCCAGAGCACTGGGCAGAGCTCTTTATATAGTGACTCAGTCAATGACAGCTCATTGCCTATGGGTGTGGAGGCAGTAGCCTAGCAGCAGGCCAGTTACATCATCAAGTAGTTTAGGTTCAGGTGAGGATCCTGGCCATAGGAACCTTCACTTTATCCACACTTGGGTAAATAGAATGTGCCAGAATCTGTGTTTTGGAGTCATTACTTAAAAACATTCAGTATAATTAGTTTTCCATAGCTGTAGAATGGTTACTAGCATTATTGAAAAGAGTACATTTATTTTTTATTTTACTTTGGCCTTGTTTCACTTCCATGAATTTGGTTGAAGTGTATTCATGCTGTTCTGCTCACCATATAAAGCCGATCTACTGGCACGCTAAACGTGTTAACCTGGACATTCAAATTTCTCTATAAAAATCAGAATCTACAATATTAAGCTCTCAAAATAAAGAAAACTTTCATAGTAGATCAGTAGTTTCTTGGGAAAGGAGGCTGGGGAGGACAAGGGGTGTTAGGAAGGATTTACAAACGGGCCCAAGTAAACTTTGAAGCTGTGATGGGTATGTTCACTCCTTTGATTTTGTTGACTGTTTCATGGAGGAATATATATGTCAAAACACCAAACTGTAACATTAAATACATGCAATTTATCATATGTCCATTATGCCTCAGGAAAGAAAGAGGGAATGAGGGAGGAAGGAAGAAAGAATGGAAGAAAAGAGACTTCCATAATTTCCTAAAGAGCAGTCAGGTCTGAATTAGTTTAGGAATAAAAACAATAAAATGCCAATTGCATGTTGGTTTTGAAACTCAGAGATGACCATTTACATAGTGAAGAAACAAGGTGGGTAGAGAGAAGCAAGCTCTGTTTGCCCTTTCTTTAATTAAAGTAGAATAAAAATCCACATTAATGAGCCCTAAATTTTATAATGAATTGGAGTGTCTTGCCGTTGGGTTTCAGTCCTGGACAAGTTCATTATGGATTCAATGAGACCAAAACATGGCAATGGAACGTTTTGGGGTGAAAGGGTTTATACCCAACTTTATTCCCATGGTGGCAGGTCAAGCACTGGAATCACATCGGCTTGAGGGCAAGTCTGCAGGCAGCAAGCTGGTCTCGGCCTCTGGGGCTTCTGCACCCTGCAACTGTCTCAGTCTCTGCCCTCAGCACTGCCACCACTCCAGCCTCTGCCCTCCTGCAGCCTTGTAGCCATGCAGCCATGCAGCAGCTCACAGACCAGGCTGAGATCTTTAGAGTCGAAAACAACATATTGCCCACACATGGGTAGTGAGCAAGCCAACCAGGGCCAGGTGATGAGAATGCTGGCCATAGGAACCTTCACTTTCTCCACAGAGTAAAACTGATGATTTGTTCAAGTTCTGCTCACCAAGCTCATTACTTTAATGTAATATACAGTGAAAAACCTTACCTACCATGATTATAATTAAAATGTAAATGTTCATATATCCATCTCACCCTCAACTCTAAGTACCCAAAAATATACCTCATGGTATAATTCAGCTTCTTTCAAAATTATGCAAAAATAATCCTCGTTGCATGATATTACTTGTGGCCTGTTATTTGGAGGCTATTATCTGTGATCACAAATGACATACAAATAAACAGATAACTTTTGGGATTTTGTAGGCTTTGTTGTAATTGGAATTTTTTCCTTTGTTCCTCACCCAAATCTTAATTTCTTCCAAATACTTTCATCCATCTCTTCTAAATAGGACAACAGGAGGTAAGACAAAAGGTAAATAAAAAGGAAACTTAAAATTGACTCAAAGAAAACATGAGCATTAGTCAGAAAGCAAAGAATAAAACCCAAAACATTCAAGAAGGTCCTCATTTTATTTGCTTCCTAACAGGACACCACATCTGTTGAAATAATGTGCTTTTTTTACTTTTGTCAGTTGACTTCCATCTCTTTGGCATCTCTGTTTAACTGCAAGAACAGTGCCTGGTAAAAGGAGTTTGAAATCTAAAGTTTGGCCCCAGCCAGGGTCTCTGGCTTTAATGACCTCTTCTTCCCACTCTATATATGTTTGAAACATTCATTGTCTTGTACGTTAGGGAAATTATAAGGACAGAGCTTTAGTAAAATATACACTGATATGAATCTAAATTGTTGCTAAAATTTCTGGTAAAAAAAAAACACATTAAATCCAAGGGCTACTTGTTTGAGTTACTAACATTTTGTCCTGTTCTCTGCCAGCTGGGGATGTTATGATGAATTAGAAATAGGCCCTGCACCCATACATCTTTATTGGTTATTGAAGTTATATACACTCCTCTACTGCTTGACAAATAACCACTGCCACTGTTTCCTGAATGCTTCCCAGTCACCTCAGCAGCCAGGGCACTGGGACACCTTGAAATTCCCCAGGATCTAGCAGCTGACGCATTAACAGCCAGCACAGATGAGCTCCAAAGCCTCACTTCTGCACTTGACCAGCATCTGTGCCAGTTATTTTAAATATGTTTACTATCAACCCTGATCATGATGTCACTTTATTTTTTTTAACTTTTCTGAGTACACAGAGGATCGGATGATGCCACCTCCGAGATTTAGGAAACCTACAGAAAGCGGCTGAAATGTGAGTAGAATCTGTAACTGCCCCAAATAAACCTTTCTTCTCCTACGTCATCTTTTTTCTTCGATGTTTCTAATTGCCTCTGTGTTAGATAATAAATCGGCTTGTGTACTTATTTTGCTTGTTTGTTTGTAAGAATGGTAGGCTAAGTAAAAATAGAACTTCTGATGGAAAGCAAAGGGCCTCTCCTGAAGACCACGTAGGGCTTGACCACATAGGGCTGAAGCCTTAAGCCAGAGGCTGCAGCGGCATGGAAACCATTTGTTTATTTCCTGGTCCTCCTCCTCTGGCTTGTTGAGATCGGTGAGCCAGGAACTTCCACGTAAGTGGATACTAAGTGGCTTTTGAACATATTTGTAAGTTAAATGACTGCTAAAGGCAATTTTTGCAAAATACAAGCCCTCTAAACTCAAAGTATATTTGGAATCTAGCTTTTTTTATGCTACTGTATTTACCGCATTTAGGAATATTAATGAAAAGACAAGATTTTATCCAATATTTTCATTAGACTCATATCTTCAGCGTGATTTTGTTGCTGCTCTTGCTACCCTTCACATAGGCCTCGGACTATAAAAAGAATAAAGTAAATATTTCAGAAAAAAGGTAAGGAGACAAAGACATCAAGCCTAGTACTTAAATGGTTCTATCAGGTAGGAAAATCCAGTATAGAAAAAATAAGCCATATTTTTACACAATATTAAAACAAGAAATCTCCAGTGATAGTTGCTTAAAGTGTCTGCAATTATATGGGATTCATAAGGACCACCCCCTACTGTTTTCCATTCAAATGAACAGGAAGCACATGGGTAAATTACCACCTGCAGTGCCTGATAGTGGACATGGTAAGCAGCTGTCACTGTAGCCCTGTAATTATGCAAGTATCCTTCCACTATTATACGATTAGAGAGACCTATCTTTCTTTCTTCCACTAGGTAATGTTTTTGTCAGTGTCAAAAACATTGAAGTATCTCTATTTGTTCAATCACTGTAGCTGAGTTGAATATAACCAGTACATTACTGGGGACTTATTTTTTTCAATATCAGTTTTTGGGCCCTCTTAGAAATTTCTATCATAATAAGAAAGCTTATCTTATTCCAGTTAACTGTTAGTAAATAAAAACTTTTTCCATCCCCCAATGATCAGTTTGGTTGGAACTTATCAAGGTGGGAGGCAGGGAAGACACAAACATTTTGGAACATCTTTCAGTACCATAAGTAAATCAGAGGACAGAAGTTAACATCTAAAGCACAATGACTAAAATCTTTATCCATATCTCTTTTATAATTTAAAAACTAGATTTTAAAAAGCAAGAGGTAAGGGAGGAAGTGAGGAAAGACAATGCAGAAATCAGACAAGCGATCGATGGACTTAAGAGCAGACTGGACGAGGTGCAAGAGACTGTTAATGCAATAGAAATCAGAGAACAGGAATACTGACAAGCTGAGGCAGAGAGAGATAAAAGGATCTCTAGGAATGAAAGAATATTAAGAGAACTGTGTGACCAATCCAAACGGAACAATATTCGCATTATAGGAGTACCAGAGGAAGAGGAGAGAGAAAAAGGGATAGAAAGTGTCTTTGAAGAAATAATTGCTGAAAAATTCCCCAAGCTGGGGAAGGAAATAGTTTCTCAGACCACAGAAGCCCACAGATCTCCCAACACAAGGGACCCAAGGAAGACAACACCAAGACACATAATAATTAAGATGGCAAAGATCAAAGACAACGACAGAGTATTAAAGGCAGCAAGTGAGAAAAAAAAGAACACCTACAAAGGAAAACCCATCAGGCTATCATCAGACTTCTCAGCAAAAACCTTACAGGCCAGAAGAAAATGGCATGATATATTTAACATAATGAAACAGAAGGGCCTTGAACCAAGAATACTGTACCAGCACGATTATCATTTAAATTTGAGGGAGGGATTAAAAAATTCCCAGACAAGCAAAAGCTGAGGATATTTGCCTCCCACAAACCACCTCTACAGGATATCTTAAAAGGACTGCTCTAGATGGAAGCACTCCTAAGGCTAAAAAGATGTCACCAGAGAAAATAAAATCATAGCAAAGAAAGCAGACCATCCAAATACTAACTAAAGGCAAAAAGTAAAATTGACAACCCACAAAAACAGTCAAAGAAAATGTAAAAGAGTACTGAATAAAACACCTAGCACATAAAGAATGGAGGAGGAAGAATAAGAAGGGAGAGAAATAAAGAATCATCAGACTGTGTTTATGATAGCTAAACAAGAGAGTTAAGTTAGACTGTTAGATAGCAAAGAAGCTACCCTTGAATCTTTGGTAACCACGAATCTAAAGCTAGCAATGGCAATAAGTACATATCTATTGATAATCACCCTAAATGTAAATGGATTGAGTGCACCAGTCAAAACACACAGAATAATAGAATGGATAAAAAAGCAAGACCCATCTATATGCTGTTCACAAGAGTCTAACCTCAAACCCAAAGATATACAGACTAAAGGTGAAGGGATGGAAACAGATATTTCATGCAAACAACAAGAAGAAAAAAAGCAGGTATTGCAGTACTTGTATCAGACAAAATAGACTTCAAAACGAAGAAAGTAGCAAGAGATAAAGAAGGGCATTACATAATGATAAAGGGGTCTGTCCAACAAGAGGATATAACCATTATAAATATATATGCACCCAATTCAGCAGTGCCGACATATGTGAAACAAATACTAACAGAATTAAAGGAGGAAATAGAAAGCAATGCATTCATTTTAGGAGACTTCAACACACCACTCAGTCCAAAGGACAGATCAACCAGACAGAAAATAAGTATAAAGAAACAGAGGCACTGAACAACACACTAGAACAGATGGACCTAACAGACATCTACAGAACTCTACACCCAAAAGTAACAGGATACACATTCTTCTCAAGTGCACATGGAACATTTTCCAGAATAGACCACATACTAGGCCACAAAAAGAACCTCAGTAAATTCAAAAATACTGAAATTCTACCTACGAACTTCTCACATCACAAAGGTATAAAACTAGAAATAAATTGTACGAAGAAAACAAAAAGGCTCACAAATACATGGAGACTTAACAACATGCTCCTAAATAATCAATGGATCAACGACCAAATTAAAACAGAAATCAAACAATATATGGAGACAAATGACAACAACAACAACACAAAACTGCAGCTTCTGTGGGACGCAGCACAGCCAGTTCTAAGAGGAAAGTATATTGCAATCCAGGCCTATTTAAAGAAGGAAGAACAATCCCAAATGAATGGTCTAAAGACACAATTATTGAAATTGGAAAAAGAAGAACAAATGAGGCCCAAAGTCACCAAAAGGAGAGACATAATAAAGATCAGAGAAGAAATAAATAAAATTGAGAAGAATAAAACAATAGAAAAAATCAATGAAACCAAGAGCTGGTTCTTTGAAAAAATAAACAAAATTGATAAACCCCTAGCCAGACTTATTAAGAGAAAAAGAGAATCTACACACCTAAACAGAATCAGAAATGAGAAAGGAAAAATCACAACAGACCCCACAGAAATACAAAGAATTATAAGAGAATACTATGAAAATCTAAGAAGCTGGAAAACCTAGAAGAAATGGATGACTTCTTAGAAAAATACAGCCTTCCAAGACTGACAAAGCAAGAAACAGAAAACCTAAACAGACCAATAACCAGCAATGAAATTGAAGTGGTAATCAAAAAACTACCCAAGAACAAAACCCACAGGCCAGATGGATTCACCTCTCAATTTTACCAGACATATAGAGAAGAAATAATACCCATTTTCTGTAAAGTTTTCCAAAATAGAAGAGGAGGGAATACTTCCAAACTCATTCTATGAAGCCAGCATCACTCTAATACCAAAACCGGGCAAAGACCTCACCAAAAAAGAAAATTACAGACCAATATCCTTGATGAATGTAGATGCAAAAATACTCAACAAAATATTAGCAAACCAAATTCAAAAATACATCAAGAGGATCATACACCATGATCAAGTGGGATTCATCCCAGGGATGCAAGGATGGTACAACATTCAAAAATCCATCAACATCATCCACCACATCAATAAAAAGAAGAACAAAAACAACATGA
>JAQQAC010020790.1:12819137-12931807 GCA_029783875.1 Phataginus tricuspis
GGTGGCACGTTGTCTAGGGGGTTTTTATAGGCAGTTGAGAGACAAAGGGCTAGGGATGTACACCTGTTAACTGGTTCCAAATACTTTTGAAGAAATACTAAGTTTCTTCTTAGTCTTCCTGGTTATTTACAAGAACTTTACTGATCTGATTTCCTCCCAGGGGAGCAGCTTCCTGGTCTGGGAGCATATCACTCAGGCTGCCTGCTTTGCTCCAAAGGTGGGCTGAGTCGTTGTGTTACTTTTTAACTAATTGGATTTCAAGATGAAATCCTTCCTGCCTTATGCTGTTTCGGGCTTGCAGTAGTTTTGGCCTTGTTTGCTACATTGCCCAAGTTGCAACAAATCATTTGTTTAGGGCTGGAGGAAGGAAGGCAACACTTGGGTAAAGTTAGAAAAATAAGCTGGGCTCCCCGCAGGCCAAAGCAGATCTCGCAATGGTTAATCTTGTTTTTTCTTCCAGAGGCCCTTACCCTACTCTGTCTAAGCCCATGGTCCCTGTCTCACTATTTCATTCCATTCTCCAGACTTAAACACAAGTCTTCACTCTGACTCTGTTCTACTCCAGATAAGTAGGGAGGGGCTACTGAGAGCTCTGATTTGGGCTTGCAGGCTCCCATCACCTGGGTGATCCACAAGGAACTGCAGCTGTATGATTGTGCTCTTTAGCAGCCTGCCTATCTCACCTTAGGCAGGCCCGCTCTTACTCTGTACAGAGTGAAGTGAAATTTACTTTGTCTTCCTGACTTTGTTTTCCCTCTGACTTCCGTGCATCTCCGAACCAAGTTCCTTCCCAACATATTCATTTAAGTCAACAAATCTAAAGCAAGTTAAAAAGAGACAAACAGATTAGGAGTCCCTATCATTTTGACATTATGTGAGTTTTGTACATGAGAAAAATAGGTAGTCATAGCACAGATGGGATAAGCCATTATGGGAAGGACAGGATGGCAGAGTATCTCACCAGAGGTAAAGCTAAGAGCTCAGGGTCTTCAGACGTAGAGCTTCTGTAGGGCCATGTGTGTGTTTAATTCTAAGTCCTATGTCCAATACAATAACTGGATAATAGAAAAGCACATAATAGAGATTTTGTGTTGAAAATCAAATTTATCATGGAGTTGTCCTTGGTCGTGGTGGTGGTGATGTGTGTGTATGACATCAGTGCTTTTTCAGTAATCAATATACACAATTATTTATGCATATTTTATAAAATTTGTTTTACAAATCTCAACATCAGAAGAGAAGTATGGACTAATTGATAGAGCCTGGACAGGAGGACCACCTTTTTGAGTAAGTGCACGTGCCATCTCAGAGAGACCTAGGTTTCATCTTATTTAGGTTAAAGGCATTCTCCGGAGGACACGTCAGCAAGCCACAAGCCCTCCTTTTCCCTGACCCTTCCCCTCAAAATCCCACCAAAAAACATGGCCATAAAAAGTCTCTGAGCCTTTAAGAGACACATTCTTTGTTCTGCTTACCAAAACACAGAGATCCCTCTTAGGTTTAGTAATAAGCCTGCTTGGACTGTTGAGTTCGTGTCCTTTCATGTCCTTTCTTTTCATTTTGCTAATAGTATGAATTTTGGAATTGACAGAGATTATAGCGAGCATGTGGATAAGATACTTCTGGGAGACACTATAGGATGAGGAAAAAAAAAACAGGACCAAGGAGCAATATATGTTAACATCAAAATTAAAAGTTAGGTAAATACAGGAAAGCCCTCAGAGTCGTAAAGGCACAACCAGCAAGAATTAATGTCAAATAAGTCAAAGAAAGAAATCATTTTGAAAAATGGGAGTTGTCAACCCTGTCAAGTGCCAATAAAGGTCAAATGAGTAAGAATTTCAAAGCATATTTAGGTTTGGAAACCATTAGTCCGTACATTACCTTGGAAAGGACTACTGAAGAGCAGTGATAGGCCGTTGAATTCAGAGGCAGAAGCCAGATTGTGCTTGTCTAAGAAGAGAACTGCGGGGAGTGGGTGGGAGAGGAAGCTGAGACGGCAAATACAGACATATATTTCAGGAAGCTTCTATTCGAATGAAGGAGACAAAGGCTGTGGCATTGCAACTGACCCAGACACAAATAAGAGGAATATTGCCTCAGATTTCCTTTTGTGTGATACTTAAACTCCTCCACAAAGCATTCCACATAGATTTAAAAACTTCCTGCCAGTAAGGGGAGGTCAACTAACCACTACAATTAGTTAGTAGAAATGGTCTGTGGAATCACCTTTCCTCTAGGTTTATCCGTTCAAATTACTTGTGCAATGTGCCCGAGGATAAGGAGATGCAGCACCTAAGCCCTGGAGACCCCTTACAACTCTCAGCGCTCTCTTTTTTTCCTACTTCAATTAGCCTTCTGAGGAGCAACTTAGAAAAGCCAATGCAACATTTCTCGGATTCTTCCTGGTTATAAAGAATATAAAATACGAGCAGAAAAATTAAGCATGGGTGACACACAAGCCCTTACTTCAATTTCCTTATCTACAAATACTTGCGATCAAATTGTACTGCAATTTTACATTCCTTCCTTGCCATTACTTTGTTTCTACTTAAATAATTGGTTTCCTTCTGTGAGTTCTCTTATATGCTAATGTATGCAAATATAAATGAATTAAATCAGGCAAAGAATAAATTAGATGAAAACTCGTGTGATTCCCCCTTTTTTTGCTTTTTTGCTAAATATAATAATTTTAAAAATTGAAAACTCCCAAATATAGCTTTTTATCCTTTGTTTACATTAAAATAGTAGACTAATCCTGTCCTTTGGCACACTAACAAGAGGGATACAGTGGACTTCTGAGATTCTCTAGGGTCTTCTACTTTGGTAATCCCGTTTTAGTTACAAACAGAAGAAAACCTGTTTTGGAAATACCTCCATTTGGGACAAAACGGAAAGAACTTGAGGGCATGACACTAAGTGAAGTAAATCAGAAAGACAAATTCTGGCTCATATGACTTATATGTGGAATCAAAAAAGCTGAACTCATAAAAGCAGAAAATAGAATGGGGATTACCAAAGGCTGGGCAGGTGAGGAAACTGGGGAGATGTACTTTGATGGTACAAACTTGGAACTAGTGGATAAATAAGGCCTGGAGAGCTGAAGCACAGCATAGTGATTACAGTCACCACTACTATATTATAATCTTCAAAGTTGCTAAGAAACTATATCTCAATTGTTCCCACCATAAAAAAGGAATGATAATTACGTGACATGAAAGAGGTGTTGGCCAACACTATGGTAGTAATCTTATGTCAATATAGAAATGTATCAAATCAACACTTTGCACACCTTAAACTTGCACAGTGTTGTGTGTCAATTTTACTTCCAAAAAACCCACATGTGCTAAAAATGGCTACATATGAAAAAAACTCACTGTTTTGAGTTCTTTTTCCCTCACTCTTTCTTGATGTCTTGGTGGCTTTCAATAGGCAAGGTTCATACCTCCACTTGCCTGGGCAAAATTACAGGTCCCTTCTGGAATTAGCACCAGCATGGAAATACAAAACCCATACAATAAATGGACACATTATGGTTACTAATTAATTCAATAAATTCCTCAAAACTGTTCTAGAAATGTAAGAGGGCATTAAAAAGAGTCCCCCCAAAATAGATAAATGCCATGTCTTAAGAACTGTGGAAAGAATCTTTAGCCTGGAAGGTCACATTCTACTATTTCTCACTTTCACTTTCTGAACGACCTCTTTGTATCTGATCTCCTGTTTGTTTAATGCAGTGTCTGACTTTAAATGAGTTGATGAACCTTCGTTTGTGGAGTAAAATAGGCCTACTGGTTTTTATGTGAATAGCAAGCCAAATTATTGCTTCATTTCCACTTAACTGTAATATCATTTGAAAGCTTTATGACACCAATATATTAGAGGTGATTTTGAGTGAATATAAAGAAACTGATTATACAATTTTTAGCATTAGTTGTTTTAAAGAAAATTTTGAAAACATAGCAAATCAAAGCTTCTTTAAAAGCAGAGGAGTCCCAAGCCTCCCTGCCCAGTCTTACTTGGCACCTGCAATCCTGCCCTGCTCTTCATGCCTCAGAAGCCCCAGAAGCCTTGTGGGTAAAATTGCAGTATTTCCAGAATTTCTTGCCTGGCCTTAGAGCATCTCCATATCAATAGGTGTTTCCAAGGGGTGCAGAGAAATAGTCCATCTCCATATCAAGAGGTAATTTCAAGGGGAAGCAGGGCATATCTGGACCAAAGAGGTTGGGTGGGGCCCTTTTTTATTTCAGCCAGGTTTCCAGAGACACAGGTGAGCAGAAGTGGACAACCGCTTATAGGCAATAAATGGGTTTCTCTCACTTTATTTCTCCCTTTGACTAATTTCTGTTTCAGAGGTATTTTTCCCAGGGATTTCCCCCCCAGAGTTACAAGCCTATTCTTGGAACACAAGGATTTCCCAAGACACATTTTTTTTTTTCAAAATTCATTGAACTAGTATATTACTTTCTCACATTTCTTTTTCTCCCTTAACTTTTGTTGTTTTATGGCTTATAATCACCTTCAACTGAATAGCAATCAACGAACATGACTGGAACTAAATTTTGCAGGAAACATACACTGTAGTAGTAAAACAAAGAGCAATTTTTTTGTCTTATCAATTTATTGTGATTAACTAAATATGTATATTTAATTCCCTTTCTTAGCATCTGGTGCAAAAGATCTTAAGGATACGTGAATTGTCTTCCATTTTTCTTCTTCAAGTACAGCCCTTTTTCAGTTATGCCCCAGATTTTTTAAGAAAATCAATTTTTATTTAAGGTCATTATTTTACAGTAAGAATCATTTTTTCATATTTCTGAAACCAGGGGTATAAGTCGTTTAAGTAAGGACTGTAGAAAAATGGAATTCAAAGGAATTCTCTGACAGCAGAGTTTTGGAACCTACAGCATCTTGATGGGGTTAGCCCCACATTCTGAATTCCGTCAATGTGGCCTCTTGATGCAATAAAACTTAAATTCATAGTAGCTTCTTTTCACTGGCTAGTGTGGCATTATAAATAAAAATACTATTCATGGAGTCAGGCTAGGTTCCTCATTCTGAATTTTACTCAAACATAAGGCAGCAACCCATGGCTCTGCAGGTGGGGCAATGTACAATGTTGCCATATCCAAGAAAAATCCATCCATATTGTAGACGTGGAAGATTTAAACATTGAATACAACAATTTTTTTGCAAGATGAGAGTAAAGTCCTAGTTTTAATAAAACCATGAAAGGTCACAAAGTAGGGGTTTCATAACATATATTTTCTTTTTCCCCTAAAAATCCATTCTCTACCCACCTCTGCCTATCCATATTCTGCTCATTTCCCAGAGAAGCTAACTTTCTTATTGTACAGAACAGAACCTTCATGGCCTCTGGCTTCTTGTTGGAATTTAGCCAGGCCTCAAGGAGATGGGAGATGGAAGAGTTGAGAGAGGATGAGGTCAGAGTAGCTATTTCCCTGTCTTGTCCCTCCCCAGGAGCCAACCTCATGTGACACTTTCCTTCTGGGTTCCTGTTGTAAGTCACTCAATTGTCCCTTTGGGGCACACTAGTAGACTTAGGGGTATTTGCCCTGGGTCCGCACACCCACAAATTTAGAAATAACACCTCTGTAAATAAAGATATTTTATGTTGTTCTATTTGGAAGGTGTCATCTGTTTACTATTGGTTCCCTGACTGCTGGGGGTCCCATTCTCATTCACACACAGGGAATATTCATGCTAGCCCTTCTGTGTACCCATGCTCCAAATTTAGCTCAGTTCCACTGATATATGCCTCTGTACTTCCTCCCTAATAGAGAAAAGGAAAAAAAGGGACAATCTGAGGAGAAGTTTTATGCAGAGTAGGAGTCTCCTAAAATATCTAATGCATATGCTTATATTCCTATTCAATATGGAGAGCAATAAATATTCTTAGACATTCCATTTTACTGTGAAAAACAACATTTTAAACTGTAGAACAACAAAAATCTTGATTTGATGTTTATTTAAAGTGCTTAGTGTTTAAAACATAAACTTCAAACCATATAAAAGGTTTAAAATATAAGACTTAGAAGGAAGGACATAATAAAAATCAGAACAGAAATAAATAAAATAGAGAAGAATAAAACAATAGAAAAAAATCAATGAAGCCAAGAGGTTGTCCTTTGAGAAGATAAACAAAATAGATAAACTCCTAGCCAGACTTTTCAACAAAAAAAGAGAGCAGACACAAACAAAATCAGAACTGAAAAAGAAGTTACAACTGACACCACAGACATACAAAGAATTATTAGAGAGTTGAATGAAAAATTATATGCCAATAAACTGGACAACCTAGGAGAAATGAACAAAATCCTAGAAAAGTACAATCTCCCAAGACCCAGGAAGAAACAGAAAATCTGAACAGACCAATTACCAGCAATGAAATTGGTAATCAAAAATTCCCAACAAACAAAAGTCCATGACTAGATGGCTTCACAACTGAATTCTACCAAACATTTAAATATGAGCTGATACCCATTCTTCTTAAAGTATTCCAAAAAAAAAACAGAAAAGGGGGGAAAACTTCTGAACTCATTCTATGAGGACAGCATCACTCTGCTATCAAAACCAAAGACACTACAAAAAAAAAGAAAATCATAGACCAATATCCTTGATGAACACAGGTGCAAAAATCCCCAACAAAATATCAGCATGCAAAATTCAAAAATACCTCAAAAGGATCATCCATCATGACCAAGTGGGATTTATTCCAAGGATGCAGGGATGTTACAAGGTATGTAAGTCAATTAATGTGATACAGTGCATTAACAAAAGGAAGGATAAAAACCATATGATCATCTCAATAGATGCTGAAAAAACATTTGACAAAATTCAACATCCATTCATGATAAAAACTCTCAACAAAATGGGTATAAAAGGAACATACCTCAACATAATAAAGTCCATATATGACAAACCCACAGCTAACATCATACTCAATGGTGAAAAGCTGACAGCTTTTCCTCTAAGATCAAGAACAAGACAAGGATGTGTACTCTTGCCACTATTATTTAACACAGTGCTGGAGGTCCTAACAACAGCAATCAGACAAGAAAAAGAGATAAAAATCATCCAAATTGGTAAGAAGTTAAAATGTCACTATTTGCAAATGACATGATATTATATATAGAAAACCCTATAGAGTTTTGGAACTAATATCTGTATTCAACAAACTTGTAGGATACAAAATCAATACACAGAAATCTGCTGCATTCCTATATACTAACAATGAACTAGCAGAAATAGAAATCAGGAAAACAATTCCATTTACAATTGCATCAAAAAGAATAAAATACCTAGGAATAAACCTAACCAAAAAGGTGAAAGACCTGTACTCTGAAAAGCATTAGACACTGATGAGAGAAATTAAAGAAGACACAAATAAAGAGAAATCTATTCTGTGCTCATGAATAAGAAGAAATAATATTGTCAAAATGGCCATCCTGCCCAAAGCAATTTACAGATTCAATGCAATCCTTATCAAAATACCAATGGCATTTTTCAATGAACTAGACCAAATAGTTCTAAAATTCATATGGAACCCCCAAAGACCTCAACTAGCCAAAGAAATCTTGAAAAAGAAGAACAAAACTGGGGGGATTATGGTCCCTGGCTTCAAGCTATACCACAAAGCTACAGTAATCAAAACAGTATGGTACTGGCACAAGAACAGACCCATAGATCAATGGAACAGAATAGAGAGCCCAGATATAAATCCACACATATATGATCAATTAATACATGATAAAGGAGTCATGAATATACAATGGAGAAATGACAGTCTCTTCAATAATTGGTGTTGGGAAAACTGGACAGCTACATGCAACTGGATTACTGTCCAACTCCATACATAAAAGTTAACTTGAAAGGGATTAAAGACCTAAATATAAGACATGAAACCATAAAACTCTTGGAAGAAAACAGCAAAAATCTCTTGAACATCAGCATGAGCAATTTTTTTCTGGATACATCTCCTTGGGCTAGGAATACAAAATAAATGAACAAATGAGACTACATCAAACAAAAATCTTCTGTATTACAAAGGACACCATCAACAGAACAAGATGGCAGCTGACAGTATGGGAGAATATATTTGTAAATGATTTATCCAATAAGTGGTTAACATCCAAAATATATAAAGAATTCATATGACTTAACACCAAAAAAAACAAATAACCCAATTTAAAAATGGGTAGAGGACCTGAATTTTTCAAAAGAGAAAATACAGATGGTCAACAGGCACGTGAAAAGATGTTCCACATCACTAATTATCAGGAAAATGCAAATCAAAACCACAATGAGCTATCACCTAATACCAGTTAGAAAGGCCACTATTCAAAAGACAAAAAATAACAAGTATTGGCAAGGATGTGGAGAAAAGGGAACCTTCTTACACTGTTGGTGGTAATGAAAATTGGTGTAGCCACTGTGGAAAGCAGTATGGAGGTTCCTCAAAAAACTAAAAATAGGAATACCGTATGAACCAGTAATTCTACTTTTAGGAATTTACATGAAGAAAACAAAATCCCTGATTCGAAAAGACATATGCACCCTGTGTTTACTGCTACATTACTTAAAATAGCCAAGATATGGAAATAAACAAACTATCTATCAATAGATGAATGATTAAAGAAGTGGCACATATACATAATGGCATATTACCCAGCCATAAAAAAGAAAGAAATCCTGCTATTTGCCACAACATGGATGGGCCTAGAGGGGGTATCATGCTAAGTATGCTAAGTGAAATAAGCCAGGTGGAGAAAGACAAACACTGTATGATTTCACTTATATGTGGAATCTAAAAACAAAACAAAACAAAGAGAAAAAAACTGCAGTAGACGCACAGACGCTGAGAAGCGACTAGTGGTTACAAAATGGGGGACCCGGGGCAGTGGTGTTCAGGTGGGTGGGTAAAGAGGCACAAAACATCAATCATAATATAAATTGGTCAAGGGGAAAAAGTACAGCATAGAAAATATAGTCAATAGCTCTGTTGACAGGTAACAACTACACTAGTTGGGGTGAAGATTAATAATATATATAACTATTGAATCACTATGTTGTATACTTGAAAACAATATAATATTGTATATAAACTATACTTCAATAAAATAAATAGATAAAAATAATAAAAATGGCTCAATTTTCCCCTCCCCCTTCCAGAAGCACTAGTTTTCTCCCATATTTATCATGAGAACCTGGGAGGGCTCTAGCGGTAGAAAAAAAAGAAAAGAAAAGATAAAAGACATTAAAATATGATTCTTATACCCTCACCTCCAACTCCTGGCTCCATTTACTTTTAACAATTTCCTTTTTTTCCCCCCCTTTGATGTATATCAGAAGAAATCTTAAAATATTCTAAAAATATTCAAATATCTAAATATTACAAATATCTGAAAATATTCACAGCTTATTCTAAAATATGTTTATGCTTTGGATTCCTGATTTATCAATTTAAACAGCTCCTTACTGGTGCTCAACAATATCAGATTAGCTATTTAATAAATAGCTAATTAATAAAAAGCTAATTCTTTTACCACATATATGTATAAAGATATAAATGCTCTTATGTTCCCAAGGTATCTATTTCTTACCTTCTGTTATTTATCTTTAATTATGGCCTCTGCACTTTGACAGTAGGTTGATTATACCAACTGAAGACCCATAATAGCATGTGTAATATGTTATGTAATACAACCAAGTTATGTGGAAATAAAAAAAAAAATAACAAGTAACCTTAAGCTACCAAGTATGTGCCACTAAAGGGAAAATATTCTCACCATCAATTTTAAGTTAATTCTCTTTTCAGATATACAATCAATTGCTCAAATTATTGCCAGTTGAGTATACTTGTTCCTTCATTTTGAACCATAAATTCAATTATATATCATTTAAAATAATTATATACTAACATACAAATTAAACACAAACAGCATTATTATGTTAAGTCTTCAATGAATTTATTGATCCTAGGAAAAAACTGGTAATGAGAGAGAAATCACGGCTTCAGGAAGGTTACCTTGGTAACAGTTTGGCTTGGTTTCCATGGTTACAAAGAGTATAGCTGAGAGGCTCAAAGAATCACAATTTCGTTTGATTGGTAGATTCTCAAAAGTGATGATTCGGAAAGTGACAGGGGATTAAAAAAAAGATTATCATGATGAGGAATGAGACATTAAGTGTAATAATAGCACATTGATGGTCAGACACAAGACAGGCCTTGAATTTAATGAAACCTCCCTTTGCTCCGTCATAAAAAATTGGACAGAATATCTCAATTTATAAGAGCATGAATCTGCAAACCAAAATCCCTGCTCCTGATTAACTGTCCAATATGTTAGATTGTTTATAAATAACTTTTTTAAAACTAGGTTTAAAATTTTACTAGCTGACTTAAATAGTGACTGACCCAAAGACTAAAATAAATAGTTTTAATGTCTCTGTATATTGTTTTCTGGAGTTTAATAGGAAAAAAAATGGTGTAATAGAAATCAATAAGGGCATTAAGAAATCTAGTCACAGGATGTCTCTGTAGCAAGTTGCGTGTATTTACACACGTCATTTCACTAGGAACTTGTTTTTCTCCTTGCTAAGCAACTATCAGGATTTACTATCAAAAATATCATAGAAATTGAATAACTGCCCAAACTACTGGCTAGGAAACAGTACAACATATAATACATGATTTTCAAGATTTCTTTCTATGCTTTGAGTCCTGCGATTTTAAAATATTTCCACCTAAGGTGAAAAGCAAACTGGGAAGATGTGTAGGCAAGCGGGGAAAAATATGGACAAAAGGTCAAGAGACTTAGTTCCTCCCTGCTGCGTCAGAGCTTCGTAAGACGCAGGAGAAGTAGCTGACTATTCATTTAGATTTCCCAGGCAGGAAGGATGTTTAAAGGAAAGATAGAATGAACAATCTTTCCAGAGTTAAGTGTCTCCAGTCAGAAGGCAAAGCAGAGACAAAGAATTTAAAAAGCAAGGCTGATCCTTTGAGAGAGGGGAATGAGGCCTTGGCGGAGTGGGAACACCGAAGGCCTCGGGTCTGGACACCTTGAGAGCACTCTTAGTCCTCCTGACCAGGCAGTGACCCAACACCTCAAACTCTGGTGCCTTCCTTAAGTAGACTAGTCATTCTAGAAATTCTGCAAGCAAAAGCAAGTTTCTAGCTGTGTTTCTGTTCCAGTGCTTGGGGAGGATGCTTGGCAATAGCTACCGCAACAAGTGACAAGAGAATTACATAGCGTAATGATCTCGGAAGCAAAGGAAGGATCTAGGATCCCCCTTTACTTTGGATACAAGGGTGTCCACCTCAGAACAGAAACAGGATACACAGCCAGTTAGAACACTGAGACCTAACACAAAATATTTCACAAAAATGGAAACAGGAGTAGAAAGACTGAATCCTGTACATAAGATATCACAGAGTCCAAGCTGAATTCTCCTTTGGCCTTCATGGTCACAGGCTACATAAAAGTAATAGATGGTGAAATACCAAAGTGTTAATTTGGGGCTCTGTGAATTTTATATCAGGTTGGAAAAGTAAATCATGGAGGATTTCCCTACACTGCATCAAAGGAATTAGAAGTCCTTGAAAGAGATGCATGGGACAAAGAAGCATGTTAGCACTGCAGAAACACTATTGCAAGAAAAAAGGAATAAAGAAGAGAGATGAAAGAAAGAAGAGAAAGAAAATGGCATACAGAAGTGAAATAAAATATCAACTATTGAAGGAAAAGTACCTAAGGAAATAAAGAAAAATTTCTAAAACTTTGTTTCTTGACAAAGAAGAATTTAAAGAAAACACAAACCCAAGGGGTCAATATACTAAATATTTACGATGATAAAATAGCTGAATAAAATGAAAATGCAGAACTAGGGACCAAATTCAGGGAGCAAAAACAGCATTACAGAACTAAGAAATACTTTGAAAATAACAGGTAACTCAGGTAACTAGATTATAAGAAGATACATAGACAAAATGGATAGCACAAAAGATAACAGAGAGACTGAGATAATAATGCAGAGAAATAGGACAAAGTAGTTAAAGCAATTAGAAAGCAGGTATAAATACAAAATGTGTAATCATGATGACACCTAGGATAATCCTTGAATCTGTAGTAGAGAGCACAACTAAAGGAACAGGAAAAAAAATGTTTTCAATAGAAAAATTTACTTATATAAAAGAATAAATGAATGAAGACATGGATCAAAAGTTATGTGTATTCAAAAGAAGTGTTCCATAACAAACAACCATCTAACATATGACCGCCAACTTCTCGAACTTTAGATTTAAAGAATAGCAAGGAAAGCAAGATATTCGTGAGATGGGAAATGCCTATTGTCCTTAAACAACCACATAAATATTAAAAAACAGTAAGTCTACAAAGATCTAAGGGGAAGTGAAGGAATGTTATACCCAGCCAATCTGTCAAGCAAGTGTAAAGAGAAGAGAAAGGTATGTGTGAACTCACAAATCGTTTTTGAAAACACAACATCATGATAAAGGTAGCCACTCATGATATGGTGAAGGTGGGGTGAAGGACTAAAGGTAAACATTGAACATTTTATATAGAGAATTAAGACTAAATGTTGTTAAGCTATGGCTACAGAAAATCACTTCAGACTTTATTATATATGCATGCTCAGTATGTAAGTTTAGGCATTAAAGAACAGAAGTAGAATCTATAACTTCCAAGGAAACAGAGGAAAAGAAACTGCTGAAAGGGGAGATTGTGTAAGAATATTAAATATGGAGATTAAGTAGACCTCATTGAAAAGGTGATATTTAAGCAAAAATGTAAATGAGATGCAGGAGTTAAACGGCGAATATCTTGCAGAAGAGTATTCTAAATAGAAGGAATAGTTAGAACAAAGACCTAAAGTGAAAGAATCCCAGGTATTTTCTAGGAATAGCAAAAAGGCCAGTGTGACCAAAATAGAATGAGTAAGGGGGAAAGTGCCAGAAGATGTGACAATAGAGACCAGATACTACAGGGCCACTTTACCTCAACCCAAGGTTTGAGGAGAGGAGTGATAGCATCTACTTTAAATGTTCACAGGTTTAGTCTTGCTATTGCGTTGAGAATGAACTGTAGAGGGCAAGGGCAGAAATAGGGAGTCTATTTATAAGCCTCTGCAATAATCCAGGCATGCGATGACCATAATGGGTTAAGATGGAAGCAGTAGAGGTCATAAGAGCTGGTTGGATACTTGATATATTTTGAAGAAAAAGCCAAAGAATATCCTGTGTGAAGTATGAAATATGAGATAAAGAGAGGAATCAAGAACGACCTATAAGATTTGGTCTAACTAACTGGAAAGAAAGGGTTGCCATAGTTTACATGAACAAAGCATATTAGTAGTTCAGTTTGCGATGTTCTTACACAAATAGAGAATTCAGAAGCCCAGCCTGAGCACAAAATATAGCTCTTTATATTTTGGAGTAATCAATATATATCCTGTTTTTAAAGCCATGAGACTGGACAAGATGACCAAGGAAGTGAATGTATAGAAAAAAAAAAAAAGGACTCAGGATTGAGACTTGGGGTATTCCAAAACCGACATTTTTGACAGAAGATGTATAACCAGCAAAACAAACTGAAAGGGAGTGATTAGTAAAAGCAGAAAAAAAAGTGTTATGCTAAGAAGATATTGAGGAAAACGGTCAAGGAGGAGGGCAGGAGTAGCTGTGTCAGGCATGGCCAGTGGGCCAAGCAAAAAGAGAACCAAAAATTGACCACTGGATTTAAGAGCATGGAAATTTTTGTTATTCTTAACAAAAGTCATTTTTTAGTGTGGAATAGTCAAGGCCAAAGCCTGAGTGGAACAGGTTAACAGAAGATGGGAGACAAGAAATCAGAGACTGCAAATACAGAAATCTCCTCTAAGTTTTGCTACTAAGAAAATCAAAAAAAGGTTGGGGGAGGGGGTGCTGTAACTGGTAAAGGAGCAAGTCAAGAAAAAATAAAATTAATGTTTCAGATGAAAGCTATCATGGCAGTTTGTATACTGATGGACGTGATCTTGTGAAGAACAAAAAGTTGACTATATGAGAGGGAGAGAAAGGAGAATTACTGGTCCAATGTCCTTGAGCATGCAAGAGATGTTATGCACATGTGAGGGGAGCAGCAGGGATAAATCATCTATGGAAACATGGGAGAAGCAGACTATGTCCATGTGTAGGTGTTCACAGGTGGGTGGATATGGTGGTGGGAGTTTTTGAAAGACATCTTCTGATTGCTTCCATTTTCTCAATTAAGTAGGATACAAAATCATAGCTGGGAATAAGGGTAACATAGGAGGTGTTGATGCTTGTTTGGAGAGAAGGTGTGAAATAGTCATCTAGGAGAGCAGGGAAATGGTAATTTGGCAGCATCGAGGGCCCACTTGATTCTGAGGTCACGAATATAGAAGTGAAACTAGCACGCATTGTTGAGTGCGCTGCGTACATGTTTAGGTGCAGGCCTGGAGTAGGAGAGATGGAATTAACCAGGATTGTTTTTTCTGGGTAAGTAGAATAGAAATATAAAAATGTGTTTATTCAGGGGTGTGATTATACAATTCTCCATGAAATTCAGGCTGGGTGAACAAGAGAATGAGGACATCAGGAGGGGCAAATAATAGGTAGGATTGGAGGCCTTGGTCTATCAAAAGATTGTTTCAGTGAAAGTATTGAAGAGAGTGAGCCAGAAATAGAGGCTACGATCGATGAATTTGATATTACGGAAGGAATGCATTTACTAGTTACAAAATTTTCTAAATATACCTGTAATAGGTATATGTTTTTTCTTCAGGTAGGCTGAGGTTGAATAGGAAACAAGATCACTGGAAGAAAGTAAAAGGGCATGGTATTATTGGGATCATTTATGTGTATATTTTATTTTCCAAAAGCAGTATTGGAATAGAGGACAGAGAACCAGGGTCTTAAGTCATTGAGAAGAGAAAAGCAGGGTCAGTAGATACTAACAACTGAATAAACTTCTTTCTGTTCTTTTTTTAATACATACTTTTGCCACACGGTATTCAGATTAAATGTGTGTACATTTAGTAAATAATTTCTATTAGCTATATGCTATTCCCAGTGGGCATCCATCACATTCTACTTATCCATTGCCCCACTTATGGGCACCTAAGTTTCCTACAACTCTTCACTACCACTACCTACCATGTGTCTTTTATGAATCCATGGAAGAACTCCCCTGAAGTATGTAGTTTCAGCATTTGCCCAAATACTGTCAGATTACTCTCTAGACTGGCAGCATCAATTTGCACACCACACTGGTTACAAATCAGAATATTGCCAGGACCTAAGGATCTACTTATAGGTCCCTACCCATTCACAGATTTTCCTTTCCTCCCTAAAGGTAACTACCAATCTGATATTTGCTTTATTTATTTTTTAAGTGTAGTTGTTGTAGTATCTATGTTTTTGCCTTTGGTTTCGCCTATTTCAAATTTTATGGGCATAGAATCACTCTATACAAGCATTTTTCCATGACTTGTTTCTTTCATTCAATATCATGATTGTAAGAAATACCCATATTGCATGAATTTAACTATGGTTTATTCACCTTCATTTATGTGTAGTATTTCAACTACACATAAGTATTAACTATCAAATTTTTTGTGATTGGACATTTTGGTTGTGTTGGAGAAGGTAATCAAGAAAATATAACGTCAGGTTGACCCTCAAGCTAGATCCCAGCAATCAGATGTTCTTCACACCAGCCACTGTCCCCATAACACGCATTCTGCTTGCTTTCCTTCCACTAGAATCTGCCCCAAGGACACAGTCTTGATAGAGCTGTGGAGGCCATTTAGTTGATATACATGACTGACCCCAATTAAGGCCTCTCTATAAACTTTTAAGATTCTGGTGGGCAGGTGTGGAGATCTACTCATCTGACAGCTGTACAGGACAAGCTTTTTCTTTGGTCTTTTCCTGCCTTCCATGTACAGGGGCCAGTTTGCCGGCCAACAAATTGTTTTCTATTTTGAATTATAGTGATCAATGCTTCTACAGTGTTGTGACATATTTCTCATGCTAGAGATGTCCAGGTGTTTCTTTGAGGCATATGCTAGAAGTGGAATTATGAGGACATTGAGTATATGTCTCCTCAAATATACTAAATGATGTCAAACTGTTTTCAACATTATTGTAATATTACACACACTCACTAATGTATGTAAGGGCTACCATCGCTCTGTCTTGCTAACATTTGGTATTGTCAGTCCTTTTAATTTTTACCACTCTAGTAAGTATGTGATGGTTTCTCATTTAATTTTTCTCTGTTTTCTATTGAAGTTGAACAGAGTACAAGTCTGTTTATAAGATTTCATATGAATATAAATTCTAAATATATATTTCCATATTATAAGTATAGACATAATTTCGACCTGAAAATATATTCATGACAGTTAACAGTAATTATTTTGGGAGAAGGAACTAATGTGGAGGAGAAGATAATCTTTTGCTTTTCATCGATCATTTTCAGTATAATTTCAATTCACTTTCCATATAAATGTGTTATTTTATTAAAAATATTTACATTACAAATTGAAGTTCAAAACTATTTTAAAGCACATATATATTTAAACAAACACATAAGATTAACAAACAGCTTCTAATCAGTCACCAACCAAGTCTTTTGCTGGATAAATACACTAGGATTTACATGTCCAATACAGTAGACACTAGCCACATGTGGATATTAAGTGCTTGAAAACTGGCTTGTGCCCATGTTGAAATTATAATTCCATAGATTCTAATTCTATAATCATACATTAAAAGTGTATGAAATAGTGTAATAAAATATATTATTTAAATTGATTTTACCTGTTTCCTTTTATATTTTAATGTGGCTCCTAGAAATTTTTTAATTACATCTGTGGCTCAAAATGTATTTCTATTGACTACATGGCACTAGAATCTACTTAGCGACTTGAGAAAAACATGACTAGGGAAATTTCAAAAGAAAAAGTGAAACTATACAAAACATATATATACTCCACTTTAAGCAAATGCAGAATTATTTCTAGTCATGCCAAAAACAAAATGGCATACTTGCATACATCTTATTCAAATCATAACTGACTCTAATTCGAAGTCAGGAGCTACATCAAAATTCCCATCCATTTTTCACAGTTCATACATTTGCCTGTAGGAGAAGTTATGAAAGGAAGAGACCCAAACAAGAAACAATGCTCTTGGTGGTGCCTATTCCATCACTTTCAGCAAACACTTCAAGAATGCTGACATTCTTGAGCCAGAATCTTCTTGGATCAGAACCTGCTTTAAGGCAACAACAAAAAAATAATGTACACAAGTAACAAAAACATGCCTTCCTTTCCCACTCCCATTCAGTGAAGCAACATTCTCCCTGGCATCGAGGACACATTCGCCCTCTTAGCTACCAGTTAACCAAAACATGCATTCAAATGCAGTCACATTTTCTGGGTAAGCTAGTCTATAAATAGCACCTGAAGAAAACACTAACACGCTCTAGAAAGCATAAATTAACTCTAAGGTATTTTGTCTGAACGTTTCATGTGTATATATTGTAACAAATGTCTCAGTTTCTTGGGAACTTTGCCCTTGGGGAATCCGAATTTGGGGAAGCTTATTGTCAGTGCTGGAAATGTGAAGAAAACCTGCCGCAGAGAACAATTGGCGTGCTCTAGCTGGCCCTGGATCGCAGCTGCACGCGCTGTGGACGATATGGCTGCTGTCAGGGAAGGCAGCTGTATGCAGAGCTGGGCTGTCAGCCGCGGCCACCAAAGGACTTGTGTGATATTCTGATGGTGTCTGAGGATGCCGGCAGCCATGGGGAGGACAAAGTGACCACACTGAGTAAGGCACAAGAACCAAGGCACAAGGTAAGTATTTTTAAAATAATGGTAGAAATAAAGAGATTTTGGAAAGGGGAAAGTAGTTCTTAGTGGGGAGCACTGAGGTTCAAATCTGAAGATTTTTAATATCCTAGTAATTCTCCCTCTCAATCTACCTAGTAGCTACAGTTTTTTTTCTCTCTGTCCTTATCAAATACACATACAAACATATAACCTGAAGGACATCCAAATAAATATCTGCTAATATGTCATATGCCTGTATAGTTTTATGCTTGTAATTCCCATCTCTTTTTCTGGTAATACAGCTTGGAATTTGTTAGAAGCTCTTGGAATATTCTCTCTACTTTTAGACTTTTTAAAGGAACATACCGTTATGAACTATTAAAAGTCTATATTATGCCTAACAGATCAGGCAAATACCAGAAGTAAAGCACAATAAAGACAGATTTCTTCAAATAAGTCCACTCGACTTAACTTACCCTTACCTAAAGAAAACAAGCTGAAAACTTAGAAAGAACTTCAATACACAAACTAAACTCTGGTTTCTGCCTTGGGCTTTAGAGGCTCCTGATTTTGGGATACCATCCATCCCGTGGAATCTGTGCACAGGACTCTAAGTTAGGCTATCTTTTCCATGTAATCCTGGTGAATGGGGACCCCTCTAGATAAATTTGCTCCAAAACCAGCTTTATCTTTGTTTCACACGGATTCTTCTCAGTACCCAGGATTATTTTCCTTTTTTTCTCCTAGACCCTAGGATCAATATCTCTTCAAGTAAACAGAAAGAGATGGGGTAAAAAGTCCATCTCTTAATAACCACTAGGAAGCATGATCCAATTTACCATCCTTTCATTATTTAAGAAAGAGTATCTTAATAGTTATTATTTTCTTGTTTTAAAGGAAAATTAGACATGAATGTGTGAAACAAAGAATTGCTCATTTGAATGATTCCTTACTGATTCTAATTAGTTTTGCTTTTCAGAGAGTGAATGAGTTACATCATTTTATTTTCAGGAGGTGGTGATTCGATTCTTAATTTCTTAAAATAAAAAGAATATTGCATCCCTGTATTGTGATACTTCAACTAGAGTACACATTCCCCTAGAGTGGAGGCCATATCAATATGTCTCAGTATCCTCTACAGTGCTTTGCATATTAAATGTTAATGATGTTAAATATTAATAATGTTGATAATAATGTCTAGAAAGTTCATAAATGTTTATTGAATGAATGAATGAAGCACTATATTAAAAGGGCAGCTGTGAATAAGAGTAAAGAAATGAACTTTGACAGGAGGTTTGCAAAGTGCACATAAATGGCTGAAGCAATAGGATGTGCACATTTCCCAGGGAAGGAACATCCAAGTTTATATTAAGAAAGTAGACATTTCATATTTAGTATTATAGTTATAAATCAAATGACTCTGGAAAGAAACATTTAGAATAATGATATTTCTCCCCTTGTCTTACTTCCTTTATTCATTATTTAAACATACACTGCCTTGTTCCACAACAAATTTTAGTGCAGGACATTACACATCCAGGAATAAGATTTATGCACAGAAACGCACGCCTTAAGTGTGTGCACGGTTGCTAAAAGTGGATTCACATCTTAGCTGCTCATGCCATGAGACTCACTGGATGAAAGGAGCTAGTTTATCACTATATTATAGTCCATTTACAAACTATTCCCTACCTATAGCAGTTACTTTTATAACCAGCTATTCATCAAATTTGCTGTTAATTATTCTTATGTGATACAGTATAATAGGAACAGCTGGAAACATAAATACAAAGATGTTTACATAACTTCGATTATAATGTAATTAAGACCTCTGGATGCTGCCTTCTTATAAGTTAATATTTGGGAGCCCTCTCGTTAATTCCCCACTCTGTAGACCAAGCCAGTGTTGGAAGGGATATGTGGAAATGCGACCGCTTATTATTGCTACTGGGAATGTAAATTAGTACATGCACATTGGAAAGCAATTCAGTGATACTTATTAAAGGTGAAGATCTTCATACCTTATAAAGCCAGCATATTCATTCCTGGCTACAGACCTTCAAAGGACTTCTATACATGCACATAAGAACCATTGCTTTATATAGTGGAAACAATCTAAAAGCCCATTGAAAGGGCAATGACCAAAAATTGTATTCATTATATCCATAAAAATTAATTACATACAGTGGCTGAAAACCCATGTAACATTAAGCATTATCATGAGTTTTTTAAAAACACAATTTCAAGTGAATAATATTTTAGAATTATACCTAAATAATATACACCCAAATCAAAACGAACAAATAATTATCTTATTCCATATATATATATATTTGATTTGATATGTACATATATATGTTTATATATATATGTATATAATTTTTAGGAACATGTAATTTTAGAGTAAAACCAAAGGCAGAATAACCACAAAGCTAATGAAATATTCCTAAAGCTAGTTCATCCCAATCCTTGGTCCTTGCCCAGAACTGTAGGCTTACATCTTTCTCAATTCTCCATCCTTTCCCCAGAGGACATCACCTGAACACGTTGCTGTTTTTGTTCTGTTTTGTTCTATAGAAGGTAGCATTTCTGTCACTTTATGAACTTAAATAAATCGGCAGTCTCTCCCTTGTATTAAGAAAGACTATTCTGGTGATCCTTTTCAATGATGAAGGTTTAAGTCCAATAGCTAACCATTAAATAATTAAATAATGGGGAATGTTCAGACCAACAATACAGTACTGAATGGACAGACCTTCAGAAATTGCTGTGACATGTCCTGCAAAAAGGCCATGGGCAAGAAAATCCAAACATTAACCCAAACATATACAGTCAATTAATATTTGATAAAGGAGCCTTGGATATACAATGGGGAGATGACAACCTCTTCAGCAGCTGGTGTTGGAAAAACTGGAGAGCTACATGCAAGAGAATGAAACTGGACTACTGTCTAACCCCCTACACAAAGGTAAACTCAAGGTGGGTCAAAGACCTGAATGTAAGTCATGAAACCATAAAACTCATAGAAAACAACATAGGCAAAAATCTCTTGGACATAAACATGAGCGACTTCTTCATGAACATATCACCCCAGGCAAGGGAAACAAAAGCAAAAATGAACAAGTGGGACTATATCAAGCTGAAAAGCTTCTGTACAGCAAAGGACACCAACAGTAGAACAAAAAGAGATCATACAGTATGGGAGAATATATTCATAAATGACGTATCTGATAAGGGGTTGACATCCAAAATATACAAAGAACTCACGCACCTTAACAAACAAAAAGCAAACAACCCAATTAAGAAATGGGCAGAGGACATGAATAGACACTTCTCCAAAGAAGAAATTCAGATGGCCAACAGGCACATGAAAAGATGCTCCACATCGCTAATCATCAGAGAAATGCAGATTAAAACCACAATGAGATATCACCTCACACCAGTGAGGATGGCCACCATCCAAAACACAAACAACAAATGTTGGCGAGGATGTGGAGAAAAGGGAACCTTCTACATTGCTGGTGGGAATGCAAATTAGTTCAACCTTTTTGGAAAGCAGTATGGAGGTTCCTCAAAAAACTCAAAATAGAAATATCATTTGACCCAGGAATTCCACTCCTAGGAATTTACCCTAAGAATGCAGCAGCCCAGTTTGAAAAAGACATATGCACCCCTATGTTTATCGCAGCACTATTTACAATAGCCAAGAAATGGAAGCAACCTAAGTGTCCATCAGTAGATGAATGGATTAAGAAGATGTGGTACATATACACAATGGAATATTATTCAGCCATAAGAAGAAAACAAATCCTACCATTTGCAACAACATGGATGGAGCTAGAGGGTATTATGCTCAGTGAAATAAGCCAAGCTGAAAAAGACAAGTACCAAATGATTTCACTCATATGTGGAGTATAAGAACAAAGAAAAAAACCGAAGGAACAAAACAGCAGCAGACTCACAGAACCCAAGAACGGACTAATAGTTACCAAAGGGAAAGGGACTGGGGAAGATGGGTGGGAAGGGAGGGATAAGGGGGAAAAAGGGGCATTACGATTAGCAGATGTAATGTTGGGGCGGCACAGGGAGGGCTGTACAACTCAGAAGACAAGTAGTGACTCTATAGCATCTCACTACGCTGATGGACAGTGACTGTAATGGGGTTGGTGGGGGGAACCTGATGAAGGGGGTAGTTTAATAACGATAATAATGCACATGTAATTGTAGATTAATGATACCAAAATAAATTATAAAAAAAAAAAGGCCATGTGCTGGGAGTGATTGTGTGAGTTTATGCAGGGTTTTTTCCCCATTTCTTTTTGGCTGAAACTGAAGATGGTTCCAGGAGAGACAGGGACAGGCCAGGTGCACCGACAAGGACAGGTCCCCAAGCAGGACAGCAGCAGAGCAGAAGCCCCGCAGAGGGCGAATCAGGATATTCCTGCACAGGGGCAGGCCCACTGCCTTATGTTTTGTGATGGTCATTGTTTTAAGTCACCCTTTTTGTACTGCATTCCTGCTCTGTTACTTTCAAGCCCTGGGTTATGTCTGTTGGACACGCCCACCTTGTACTGGCTAAATTTGCTGGAATCAAGGGAGTGCACCAACCAGAAAACTGCAGCCTGATGGCAAAGTGAATAGCGATACCGATGCTGCTGGAAAAAGTCACAGTCCTCATAGCACAAAGCAGGGAGGATGGTGTGGTCACGTTGAGTGATAAGCTGTGGTCCTGGTTCTTCCACGGAGAGAGCAGGAGTCGGGAGAAGAGGCCCCAGAGCACGGTGAGGGTGGAGCTGAATGGCAGCACCGCAGGAGAGGGGGAAGGCCAGCTGGCTGTGCGAGATCGCCTGGCCCTGCGAGCTCCAGAGGCGGACACTCGGCTGTCCCGAGAGGGCTGCTAAGGACGGTGTGTGAGCCTCACCTTGGGAAAGGCTGGGAAGCAGAAAGGGACAGAGGGAAGGGGGGCTCTCAGGTTGGTATCAGCTGGGCCTTTAAAAAGAAAAAACAATGGCTGGTGCTGTGTTTGTCAGGAAGGAGGACATGGTCTTCCTGTGCCTCACCAGGTAGATGACCCGCGAAGTCTCTGCTGTGGTTAAACATTGAAAGATCCCACCAGTCAGTCCTATGGCCATATTCAGATACATACAGCTGGCCTTGTGTAAACCAAAATATATGTGCAATTCCTCCAGATTTTTATTCTTTATTTTAAACCTGGTGTTCTTTAGAAAGTCAAAATTAACTGGTCAATTATGACCATAATTTAAAATACCATGTTTGATAGTGTTAATAACAACTTAGTTTCATTGGAATAAAGTTTTTCTAAATGCCCATGACAGACATTAAGAAACACATAATTTAAGTTAAAAACATTAATCATATTTATACACCATTTCTGCCAAGTGACAACTCAAATAATGGCAGCTCTTTCCACCCTAAACACTTCAGAACAGAAAGAACAATAAAAAGAAATATCTCTTTGCCAACAAAGAAGAACCTAAACTTCTGGCCATCTACACATGTGAGGCTGACTTTGTAATTTTTCATCACTACCCATGCCTTCTCAGGCCACTTAACTATTTTTGGAAGTAGACAGTGTTGCTGATAATGCAGTATATCCGACAAGTTCAACCTTTGCAAATCATGCCATCCAGGGCAATCGACTTGGTGAGCAAAATTTCCATGGTCATCTGGTCAGCCACATTTAGAAAAAAGAGCTATCTAGTCAAGGTTACAGTATGTTTTTTTCTCCCTTTAGTATGCAATGCAGCAAAATATCACCTGCATGTTTCGATTAACCTTGCAAGGTTTTTGAAGGTTTATATGTTCAAATGCCTCAAGTTCATCAAATTCAATTAAAATGAAAATATTTATGCATACACATACATAGTAGGAAGTACATCCTCTTCTTGTTTGTTACTGGGGGAGAGTGGGGTGGATACCTGACAGAAAAATAAGAATATTGATGTTCATTTTCAGCTATAATAGAAAATGTACTTAAAGCTGTCAGAAACTCACATATGATAGAGTATCATTGTTTCCGGCATAGGAGATTTCTAGAAAATGAAGAAATAGGATATTTCGGATGTAACAGTGAATGCGAGAGTATATATTCCAAGAACAAAAAAAGCACTAAGTGGAAACAAGACTCTTAAAATGAATGTTGTGTATTTTCCTTTCTGGCTTTTACTATTTTTGAATGGTTTCTTCAGCCAACAAGTGATAAGATGATTTCTGAGTGGTGTTCACCTTTGGTGATAGCTTCGTCTCCCCCTGTTGTCCAAAGTGATAAGACACAGCACTCTGGAAAGAGCAAATACTCCCTCTGTTATTTGAAAGCTGACAAGAAGCAGGCAGACACCTTCTGAAGTTTTATACATGCTGTGTTTTCTCTCCTTGCAGCGACGAAAAAAGCCCTTTCTTGCAACCTGGCTGCCTTTGAAGAAGTGACTCAGACATCTTCATGGCCTCTAAAGGTAAGAGTAAATATAGCCAGCTAGTAAATTTTTCCCTATGACTAAAAATATATAGTTGTAGGAATGTTATAATGAGTGAGCTTGACACTTTAAAACCTGTCACTTACCACTTTTGAGCATTGGGATTTTAAAAATTTAACTCCAAGAGCATGTTGCATTAAATAATAACAAAAAAAACACTCTATCTAATAAAATGTAAAAGTTAAGATATAAACAATGTTTTAATTATCATGAATATAACAGCGAAATAATAAGAAAAGCAGAATAGCAAAATTTAGGAGGTGAATATAAGTATCAATGTTAGGACATTCTGTTGATATTTTGCTCAAAAGAATTTGAAAAAAATTTTCATACATAAGTTAAAAAGTGTTATAGTTCAGTATTTTTTAATGTCCTGTTGTTTAAAACACGTGATACAGCCATTTATTATAAATAATTTAACATGTGTTATTGGTAAGTTTTAATAAATATAATGGAACTAGAAGTATTTCTGAACTATGAAGCAAAAAACTTTCGAAGTTTCTTTGAAAATAAATTATATATAAAAAAGCAAATAGAAAATAAATATTTTAAGTAAGCAGATTAATTAGGGACTTTGGGGGGAGAGAGCTAAGGGATTTAGGAATTTTTCCTCAAATCCCCAAACTGTACAAATATCATGAGTGCTGTCTTACTTTAAAAGAACTTTTCAAAAGACAAGAGATGTGGTTGTGATTGTTTTTAAAGGTAATGAGTTACAATCTCACTAAAAACAATCATGAAATTATGCAAAAAATGAAATTATAATGTGTTTTCATTCCATTATCGGAACAAACCATTAAACTCTAGGCTATAATAAAAAGTTTAGCTGAAGAGCTATGATTGGTGGAAACCTCTTAATCTAATTACAAATAGGATAATAGAGTCCACCAATTTAAAATATCCTAAACTGAATTAATGATCCATTCAAAAGAAATAGGTATGCTTATTTGCTTCCTTTATCAAAATACACTTTCAGATGCTATTTAACATGGAACACATGAGGGAAACTCACTTTTCACTGTCTAATGTGTACCAGTCCCTGAGTATCATTGCAAAAGTTCAAACTGTAAAATGTAGACATGAAACATCAAAATCATTCATTTTAATATGTACTTAATTTTTATATTTGAAGAAAAACAAAAAAAAAATCTTGACAGGTCTTTTCTTTCTTTTAAGACTGACACTAACACTTAGTCCAAAACATTTAATCACTTTATAAAATAAGAGTTACAGCAACAACTGTACCCTGTAAGATAAAGAGTTGCAGAGTACGTGAAATATTTATAAGCTAGTTATGCATTTTTAAAAGAGTAGCTAGAAATTCAAAGCTCATAGAATTCAAAGGAGTTCCTTCTTATCTGCTAGCCTAAGTCTTTGAAGAAACTTGTGACCAGAAAGCCATATTATGATAAAAATATATTTAATCTACCAAGAAAGCAGTGATGTTCAGTAGTGATAAGGACTCAACACTAAACTTAGAAGGTAACACTTCAGACAGAAAACTAACATTTCTTCTGCAACCTACTCAAAATATTTAACACCTGAAGTGGGGGAACATCTGTAAGAGACCCTCTGTTACTTAAAGGAAGTGAAAATGAAGCTTCCTTTTGAACTAGAAATCTGGTTTCAGGGGCAAGGCAGGTTATCCTCATTTGTCTAAAATGGTTTTGTGGATAGTTTTCTTCAAATATTCTTACAAACCAGCATTATCTGTGACATTATGCATGCTCTCTGGCCCATGTGACTGCATTGGCAATCATCATCTTCCCAGGGAACACAGGCTATGTGGACATTGCACACGTTTCATAGGCAGTTTGGTTAGCATACTAAACTACAGGACAATCTGAATACTGGATGCCATGAGAACTAAAGAAATATTTGTGTCGTCTGGAGCCCCATGGTTTAGTATAAATAAACACAATTTTAGAATAGGTGGGTCTCAAGCTTTAAGTCTGTGAAAAACAGGAGTTTTCAGGATGATCTCAACTGAATAGTAGTTATTTCTAAAGGCTGCTCTAATGTGAGCTGAAATCCCAGAAGAGGAAGAAAGTGATCACAGAATGGTGATCCCAGCAGTCTTCCACAGGCTACCCGCAAACAGACTTCGGACATGATCTGCCGTGGGCCCCAAGGGCATCAATGCCTCTACACCTGCTGTGGCCTTTAAGAACCCAAAGACCATGGTCAGTAATGTAGAGCCACTTGCCAGACAATAACCTACTGCATGTTGTTACAGCAAACATAGTTTATAAGATAAAATTAGAATGTGCTAATCTCTTTAACAATAAAACGGATAGTGAGAGAGAATCTAATAATCTTCTACTAGTTATAATTAGAAGTTGACCCCTAGCACATGTTTTTAAAATGTAAGGATAGCATGTGTACAGTAAAATGCATAAAAAGCACCAAACTTAAGCTCATGATTTTTTAAATAAGGATGCACTGTGTAATCATCAATAAGATCAAAACATAGAACATTTCTGGCACCTCATAAAGTTCCCTTTCTGGTCAATAGCCATACACCTGCACTTCCAAGATGAACCACTGCTCTGAATTTTATCTTTCTGAACTAGCCTTCCTTAAATCACAATTTTGCCTTTGTTTCTCTGAAAGTCAATGACAACAGGGTTAATGCTGAGGAAAGGATGTGTGTCCCCTGACACTATTTTCCAGTCGTTACTGCTATATTGGTCATTAGCTCCCTTCCCAAATTTGTATGGTCTGTTACATAGACTTCCTTTCAGTTTACCACTTGGGATCCCATTCAGGCCCCCTTCTCAAGAGCAGGAGGAGTCCTCAAGCCTGTATCCTTTGTGTCTGCCCAGATCTTAAACAAGTTTGGAACTTCCCCCGATGGGAAGCAAAATACTGCATTATCGGTATGGAGCTCTGTCTTAGTGGGGCCAAATGACAGGTTTGTTTCCATATTGTTCTAACCCTAAAGCATGTCCAAATTCTAAATGTCACAGACCAGTACAAACTTACATCTATTCCTACAGGCTTAAGGTTAAATAAATAAATGAATTATCTGCCGATTGTTTCTCATTAACAATCACATCACACACAATCTTAATGAGCCTATCATTACTAGAAACAGTTTGTCAGTGTCCAAAGGACCAATCCTTGGAGACCTACATTCCTTCACCAGTTTATTTATTTATCAATCTCTCTCTAAGTGCTCGTCCAGACTGTGCCTCTATTCCTTTAATAACGGAGACTTTATTCTGTCCAAAGAAAATTCAGTCTTCTCAAATTTATTTTTTAGAGACCTAAAAGATTCAGAAAATGTCTCCCCCTGCCACCCTCACACACCACTTACAAGAATGTGGGTGTCAGTGCTGAAGAGAGGCCATTCTAATCTACTGTGAGTTACACAAATGTCACTCCAACTTTAGTATATGTACAATGAGAGGACTTTCTCAAATCTTTGTAAAGCTGTTATAAATTTCTTTTTTATAGTAAACCGGATTCATTTTCCTTGTCCTTCCAATTCATGTCTTTAGAATAGTCTGAGTTATTTGTCTTCACCATGGCCCCTATCATTTGAATATACCTTTCACACCTACACCCAGTCTAAAGCAGCGTAATGCTGATAAACTAATGAACGCACATGTGAGAATTCCAGTAACTGACACATTATGAAAGATACAAAGCAAAAACACCAATGATGGTCTTTGGGAGAAAACATAGTATCTAATGAATGAGGTATACAAATAGCGGTCAAGTGAGAAGAAAAATGAAAAATGAAAAATAATAGTAATAAAAGCTATAATATATACTTTTTAACAAGAAGACTTTTTCATGCCTATCTCTTAGGGCTTATGGATAATATTACACAGGCTTCCTACTGACATAGAGTGAACAGTACATCTCCATATTTCATCTAAGAGATAACTGAAGTAGTAACATTTTTACCTGGGAATAACATAGAAAACTATGATTCTCTAAAATGTCAAAACCAAACATTATAGAATTCTGTAATTATTTTCTTTTGTAATGTTGGGCGAGCTACAAAGGGATTCATACTATCAAAAAACTGTATGTTATAAAAATACTGTGAAATCAAAGCTTATTTAGATGTTATACCACCCTTAAGAAGCTCGTGCATTAATTTTAATATTCTCATAGTACATAACATTAAACCATTAGTTTTCAAAGTATGTCGTCAGACCAGCAGCATTAGCTTACCTGGGAACTTACTAGAAATGCCCGACCCCTACCCCAACAACTGAATCAGAAACTCTGAAGGACGCCTGGCAATCTGTGTTCTAACGAGCCCTCAGGTAGTTCCGGTAAGAGCCAGTGAATGAAACCCAGTCATCACAGTATGACTAATAAAAATAAGACAAAATATCTTTGGAAATTAAGAGGCACCCTACTTGATATTTGGGGAACAGAAAATGTCCCTTAAAAGCCATAAATGTGATTCAAAACCTACGTCTAAGTTCATTCTTTTACGAGTAGAGAATATCTAGTTTCTTTTACCATTCATTTCCCTTTGTCATTTATAACTTGTTCAACTCTTTGAATAGAAGTTCTACTTGCCTTCAAAAAATGTATTTTCTAAAATCATTTTTTTCACCCAAATTGTCCAATATTTTCTCACAACTCCTACTAGAAGTCTTCCACATTCCTTTTTCTCTGGCTTAAGGGTCAGTGGTGACAGTAAGAAGGGAAAATGAAAAGATGGCGCCGGAGTGAGGGACAGCAGGAGATAACCTACCCTCTGAGCTAAGAAATAACAAATACTATAAGGAAAACTAAATAAAATGGCATAAATTTAAATGTGGGCCGGGCTCTTTCATTCTCTTGCAGATGCACAGAACCAAAGAAGCAGAGGTCTGCCTGGCTTTATTCCTGGGGCTCCAGACCCAGACCACCGCCTTCCAGTCACTCCTTGCACCACGGGGACCCAAGTGCGGCAGCCAGGTCTTCCCCCACCAGGCAGTCTCCCTCCTGGTCTAGAATATTTAAGCCAGGTATTTTTCTCTCCCCATGTCTATAAATGTTTTCCCCTTAAGATGAATACAAACTGAGTTTTTTTACTTTTCATCCAAGACTGAAGGACTTTAACAAAGAACTGCCTGAAGTGAGAAAGCATTACGAATCATGAGATTATAAACTTTTTTTCTTATTTGGGATGAAATTCATGTTTTCGACTTCTATTTCTTTATGCTTTCTATGTTCCTGTTTACTTGACAGAGTGACGACACTGAATATTTTGAGCTCTTAGCGTATTTATCCTCTGCTCGTCGCTCAAGGTGTCAGTAAATTATTCTCAAGGAATCATCTAATATGTCTAGTCATCTATAGGTATTTAATTAAAGAAAAATTTTTGAGTACTTGCTATAATCAAAGCATATGAAAAGCATACAATCTAGTCCTTCTCACCCAAACATCCTGTAAGCAATTGGTAATTGGTAATTTTGTCAACAAAAAATGTTGAAAAAAGTGCAAGACTGTGTACCAAAGGCAGGTAAGCACACAGGTGTAATGTGTGCAGGTGAAGAGAAGAGAGAAAGGTGGTTAAAGATCAGTGTGCTCAGGAGAGATTTCTGTAATGAGCTGAGGGTTCATTGTTTTCAACTGAATCTCAAAAGGTAGCTAGAAATCCAAGGGAAAGCAGGTGACCAGGTCAACATTATTGTCTTTGATACTGTAGCTTCTCCAGGCCAATTTGCCCGAAAAATTCTATTATTATTAGATATGCCACTCTTCTAGTCACTAGAGGGTAAGCAGTGATTCAAGCTTTGTAACTAACCAATATATATCATTATATCTGAATTATATGGTGCATAAATAGCAATTACATTATACACATATAACTACAAATATATATGTATAATTGTTGTTTTTGTTTTTATCCTACAAAAGATTAGAAATACATTTACACTAATATTGAGATGTCAGCACATCTGCTGCAATTTTCAGCTTGTTTGGCATTCTTTCAAACTCTGAAGTCTAGCTCCTTTATCAAAATCAAATCTCTGTGTTAATTCCCTTAAGGTGCAAGAGATTTCTGTTATGCCTGATAGGGTTTAAGCTGCATGCAGCATATGTTCCTGGGAAAATGTTTACAATTGCAGATGCCTTCTCCAGAAACCCACTGGCAGACAAATGTACTTTAGAGACTGGAGAGCTCAGGGACATGTGTAAAAGAGCTGGAAAAGCTAGCCCGCCATCTTCCATCTGCAGAAAGGATCCGCGGTAATAGCTGACTAGAGTTGATTAACTGCCGCAAGCTGTTTGGGAATGTTGTCAGACAAGGTTTTTCCAAGTATAAAAGTGATAGGCCAGTGCCAGAGGGCTGAGGTTTGACGATCACATATGGTCATCGCACACTCTTCTTCCATCCATGAATGATGACACTCCTGGAGCCGGAGGCTTGACACGAATACATTGTTTTTCCACATTCGATAAATAGAGATATGAACCGACTGGATGAAGTCAGTTTTCCAAAAATAGACCTTTGGTAATCTTTTTCAAAAAATAAAAATATGCCACAAATTGGTGAGTATTTTACTTCAAAGGGAAAGTTAATTATTCACTTTATACTAAAAGAACACTTATTTTGTTTTAAAGCAGTGTCCATTCGATAGGATAATATTTTAGAAATCTTATACCAGAAGTCTGTAAGAGACATACATGAAATGAATTTTTAGAGGTTAACTTTTATCTGAAAAAATATATAAAGTTGTGAACATTTGGAAATAGTATATTCCTCAATGAATAAGAAAATATGCAAAAATATACAAAATCCTTCTAAATTAAAAAAGTCAAAATTTTAAAAAGCATGTTTTCTTATAATCAAGTCCATCCAATGACTATTGAAAACCTTGTTTTCATTAACAATTTGAAAATAAATTCCCAAGTATGTGTATGTATATTTTTAGGGGTGTACATATATATATGCATGTGTATATATGTATTATACATGTATATTTATATAGTTATATAAATACCTATGAATCTGTGTATATATATGCATACATACATATAAATACCTGTGAATCTGTGTTCATATATGTATACATATATGTTGTTCATGTAGGTTAAACCTAAGAATAAAACTAAAGGATTCTCTTCCCAGATTGTGTTCACAATAGTCAATAACATTTTATCCTCTAAGTGTCAAAGGAGAATTATTATAATTTAGTCACCTATATGTAAGAGTAGTGACCTAAAGTCTACAAAGACACATGTAAAGATCCAGTTTCTTTTTTTTTCATTAAGGAATTATTGATATACACTCATAAGGGTTTCACATGAAAAACAACGTGGTTACTACATTCACCCAGATTTTTGAGTCCCCCCCATACCCCATTGCACTCACTGCCCATCAGTGTAGTAAGATGCCACAGAGTCACTATTTGCCTTCCCTGTGCTACACTGTCTTCCCCATGAAGATCCAGTTTCTTTTAAAGTACATATGTTCAGTGGAATCGCTGCTCCCTGTAAACCTGATAAATTTTACATAAGGAATGACTGTTAAGCTGTATATCCAAGACTGCCACTAGATTTGCATCCTGCAGCTTTCATCCCAAAAGAGTACTTTACTTGCCCTGACGCCTGAATACATGATTCAATCTGTTTGAAGTCTCCAGTAATTCCTAGTTTATAAGGTAATATCAAAAGATGGAAAGGGCTCATTGGACCATGGTTTGTAAGTGGCCCAGGACTACCTGAAGAAAGCTACAAGAACAACCATAACCAAAACCTTCAGATCCAGGAGGTTTGTCCACAGACAGAGCAAATCAAATGTCTTTACAGAGGAGAGAGAGAGAGTATAAGACAAACAGGGAGGAAAGGCACGCAGAAGTCCCATTATCACTTCAGACTTGTTGCTCCAGCCAACAGATTAGTTTGGTGGTTCCAGTACACCAACCGAGTAGAAAGCACCTCAAAAACGGTGGCAGGACAGCCCAGGTTCAAGTCCATGCTAACCATTTACAAACTCTGCAACTTTGAGGAAACTACTTAATCTCTCTGAGATTGTTTCCTCACATGGGAAATGTAATGACATCTACCTTTTTGTATTTTTGTGAGGATTAAATAAGACAGTATATTTAATCCTCATGGGAGCCCTTAGATTAAACAACTGTCTCACAGTAGCCCTTAAACACCTGTCATTATAGGATATTAGAGAGCTACAACTTCCCTTTTCATTGAGGAGTGGGCCTCAGCTGATCGTCTCTAACTTTCAGGACTAAAACTTGATGGAGCACACTAATGCGGAAGTTCCTAAACTCAGACCTCAGTCTTGTCCCATAGTTATCCATCTCTAAATTACCTCTACATAAATCCACTGCCATTGTGGATATCCTTCTTGAGGCTAACCTCTTCTCTTTCCTCAACGCTCCATTTTCCCCAAAAGAGGAGACCAGAACGAAGAACAGTACATTACAAAAGACTGACTCTAATTTTTAAACATTCTGCCATAATTGTTAAAAATTATTAATAGCATATATTGTCATAAATTATTTTTGGAAAAATATTCGTTGTGAACATTGAAAAGGAGGCCACATGTACTTTTATCAATCATAAGATTTAAATAGAGGAAACAATATTAGTTCTACCTCCACCTCAGGATATACAAAGAAAATGAAGGAAATAAACTAGGTTCAACTTTTCTGGGTTTGTAACAATCAATTGATACCAAATATTAGTAATGACTATTTCAGTTTAACAGTTACCAGTGAGATTATTATGGTGAGGGGAGGACAAATCGGAAGGTTAAACAAAAAAAGTGAAGCATCAGAAAACCAACAGTCAACACTCCATTCAGTGCTCGTGTCTTTACGTTAGTGAATTTGCAAGTACCATCTATCAAATTTAAATTTTATGCAAATAAAATTCATTCTGAGAATGTATTTTTAAAATTTGCTTTAAAAACAGTTTGTATTGTAAACTTTTTAATATGGTAATTGCTCAACTATCTGTAGGTACTTAACCTCTGTGAATTGACGTCATTTATAATTACGTAAAGCACAGTTTATTATGTCACCTTTAGTGGTGTAACTCTTACTCTTCTTAAATGGGCACTTTGTTGGCATCAGCAGAATTTGTCTTTTTTTCCTAGTCCAAAGGAAGGTATGAATGAGAAAAATTTATACAATAAGCTCTTCCAATTTTAACAAAGACATTTCATCTTCATAGGGAATGACTTGCAGCATAACAGAGAGAAAGTGAAGGTAGGCATGGTGGAGAGAAGAAGCCAGGCGTTCAAGATCACTGTCTTTTTCTTAAAAAAAAAAAATTCCCTTAAAAATGAGAGTTTTAAAACCTCTTAGGCATTCTCATTCAGAGATCGTTTAAAAATATTCTCAAAGTATTATTTCCAAGAACTACTCTTTTATTACATTACCATAAGAAGAACACAGAATTTAACCACAATTCCTATTCTTATTCTGGGCAATTCTGCCTTGGAACTTTCAGAGTTCTTGTAACTTTTTATTTTTACTTGAGTTAAAAACATGTTATCTTCTTTCTCACTATAAAATGTGAGTTGTTTTTCAACTGTTTCTTTAATAAGGAACTGCTAAACAAATTAATAGTTATCTCCACAGGTTTTCAAAGTATTGTGATGTAATATTTTGTATCTCGTTTATGTCATCCTTTAACAGTTAGACCTGATAATTATACACCAACAAGTGGACCTTCTTGGAAGTAAGTACTTTTTTAAACTGTTGAAAATATTTTAGGTTTCAGAAATTTCTTTACATCTAAATATTTTATAAGCAATAAGGTTAAGTAGATGTTTAAGATAGATTTAATAAAAGAGCACTGGGTCTATTTTTTGAAATACATGTGGGAAGTAAAATATTTAGTCTGATGTAGATAAACCTCAAAGCATGTAACTCTCTGAGTCTAATGATACTGTCATTAGGAATTTAACATTATTTTTAATCTTAAAATAATAAAATATATTTGGTCATGTCCATGGTTGCTAACAGTTTAAATTTTCTTAATAATTTCAGAAATGGAAATCGAGGTTAAGGCCAAATAACAAAAACCCATTGAAACAAAATTTCGCTGTTTCATCATTTTATCAATGATTCATCAAATAGGCAAATTATGTAGCAATACACTAATTTACCATGATGACTAAATTCAAATTACTTGAGTACTTTTTGTCCTTAATATTCTACATTACTCCTAAAATACATAAATATTATAATTACATACCAGGATAGCATGCAGCTGTAGATGTATTACCGGAGATCTTAGACAAAATCATTGCTATCACTGTGAATTATCCCAGTAATTCCATAGCAATGCCAGAATTATTATTTCAGTATTCAATTCTTTTTTTACAGCATTGTTTCCTTAGTTGAAAAACACTACATATTTCCAAATAGGTCATATATGTGGAATCAAAATTTATTAATCACACAGCTTTGCCTTCAGACTTTACTTTGATTTCCCTGGCTAAATCCTCAAGTTTTAGAGCATGGATGTAGATTTTTATGAAGAAGATACCTTAGACTTAGTAAATAATTGGTCACCCTATTTTCTTTTAAGAACACTACTGCTTTTATTTAAAGATTGATACTAAGCAATAGCATTATTATGATGATTTTTTTTTTGATCCATTAGTGATACTCGGCACTGAGACCGCCAACAAATATGAGATTAAAAACGGTTTGGGACAAAGAATTTACTTTGCCGTGGAGGAAAGCATTTGCTTTGACCGTACCCTCTGTTCCACGCTGAGGTCTTGTGCTCTGAAGATCACGGATAACTCAGGTCGGGAGGTGATCAGAGTAAACAGGCCCTTGAGGTGCGACAGCTGCTGGTGCCCCTGCTTCCTGCAAGAGGTCAGTCAGTGGCTCGGATGCACCCTTAGTTTTTCCCCTTTGGAAAGAAGAATAATTATTTCTTTAATAATGGCATTCATCTGAAGTTATAGGGCATTACCCTTTCAATTGTTCGAATTAGCACATTGTTTCTTTAGGATCAGAACAGCTTGACGATTTGGTGAGTCACTCAATTTTTTGCCTTTCCGACCAAAAAACTGTAGTGGCTTCCGTGATGTTAATTGTAAAGACAAAGACACATGTATCATGTAAATGAGATACATCCTCCTGAATGTCTAATCAGCCATTAATTGTAATAGCTGTGAGTTCCACCATTAAACAAATCAACCCTTTGTCTTCTCTAACTTGAACAAAGGTCAGGACGTGTTCGGTGTTCCTAAACTCTTACTAAGGTGTTCTCTTGGTTGGCTGTTATTTTTAGTACAGAATCTCACTTTCTATTCACCCATTTCTGATGAACTTCAAGGTTTGGCAAAGACATGTTGTTCTAAAGGGAATCATTTAATTATTTCATTTTAATATATAATAAATTTCTATCATTATTTTATAGACCTATAATAAAAACTTTCATTCACATAATGTAGTTGGTTGATATGGAATATTTACTTTTTTATTTCTTTGATATCATAACATCTCCACATTTTGCTATTGAGGAAACTGGAGCTTAGAGAGTGGAGGAGTCTTACCTATGATCACACGTCTAAGAAAATCGTAAATGGGACTTGATCCAGGTGTCCTTATTCAAGCCCAAGCTTCTCTGTTGAGAAGTATTCCATTTAACATGATAGGAAATAAATATTAATATGGAAGAAGGTTAAATAGGGAAGTGTCTAACAATATATGTTGAAGCTAATTCTCCAACTATTTATAAGCAATTACCTGAGTGAGAAGCTGGTTAAGTTACCCCTATACGGTATACCCAAGAATTTTCATCCTTCCACTGAGTATATTTAAGATTTAATATGTCCCAAGATGGTATAGTCAATATAATCAGAACATATGCCCATTTGAAAATTGCTGATAATTGATGTTTTATTTCATAGTAGCCCAGTGTCACGTAAATTAAGCATAAGATGTATCTTGATACCCATTAATTTTAAAACTTCGGTCAAAAACCAATTTCCTTAAAAGTGATCACAGAGTGAATCTATCTAATTCTAAGCAATCTTGTTGAAATCACCTTTGTCCAAGAACACTGCAGGCGTAATACGGAAGAAAAGACAAAAGGAGATCAGATGACGGAGAGCTGGTTTGATTTAAAAGCAAATCGTTTCCATTATTTTCACCCACCTCCAGCTTATTTCACAAAGGATTTGATTTGGCTACATAAATATATTGAAATGCAATATAATGGGAAATAAAGAGAAGGATAAAGGGTAAAAATACTAAAGTGAAGCCTGAAAATGCAGTTGTTAGACTTTAACACCAAATGAAGTGAAACAAATCAGTGGTGTGTAATAACTGTAACCTGCAAGAAGCGTTTCTTTATAACTGAACAGAGAAGTGGAAGACGATAAACTGAAGAGAAAAAAAATTAATGAATACTTAATAATTGGTAAGTGAGGCTTAAAAATAGATGTGTTGTCGCAACAAATAAGAGAGAGTAGCTATGAAGTACCTCGTGGGAAATGGCCTTGCCCAACTGCTGTCATTGGAACAAAACTGGCAAAGCAGCAGTGTCAGAAGAGAGTTCTGGAGTATGTTCTCTTTAGGGAAGTAAAACCAAAGACATGGACTTCTAGTGCATAATGCCATCCATATATCCATACAGTGAATTCTTTGTTTCTATAAAATATAAAAATCCACTGCCTTGCTTCATTAGAAGCAGATGTTTAGAATATTTTGTAGAATACAAAAGTAATTTCATTAACAATATGCTGTTTAGAAGTAAACTGATATTACAGCAAAATTAAAATACAATAACCTTAGAAAATGTTATCTTATTATCTTTTACAGTTAGAAATCCAAGCCCCTCCTGGTACTATGGTTGGTTATGTTGCACAGAAGTGGGACCCCTTTCTGCCTAAATTCACAATCCAAAATGCAAACAAAGAAGATATTTTGAAAATTGTCGGTCCTTGTGCGACATGTGGCTGTTTTGGCGATGTGGATTTTGAGGTATGATTGACAAAATGAGGGAAGGTTTCACTCAGGTCCTGATTTTTTGCAACATTATTCAATTTTTAAAATGTTCAAATTATGAAATATCTCTGAAATAAGTTTAGGAAGTAATATATTTGTGAAATAATGTAATAAGCCCGCATTGTACATGCCAATAAACCTGCATTGTACATGCCAATAAGCCTATATGGTACAGTGATATTAAGTCCAAGAATTTTCTTAAAAAACATACTATAAAAATTTTATTTATTTGGAATCACAGCATCCATGGTATAATGTAAATATATATAGTTTAGAATCACTTAAATTATATCATTTTCCCCCTAACCCTAGTAGTAACATATCCTAGTTCAAATATCATCTCAGAAGCACACACCATCAAAATATCACTAATTTAAAAGCGTGCTCATAAGACTTGCTCACTTCATTTTGTAAAACAGTATATTCTCATGTAAACATATTTGTATAAATTGAATGTTAGAAGGCAATAGGAAGTTGCAAATTCAATCTGTAAAATATGAACAATCTTAAAAGCTTTTCCTAGAAATACATCTTAGGCAGAGGATATCTCATTTAAAGTGCATATTTTTTATTCATTCATTCATCATGTATAGCTGACCTAAGATATTCAGTTTACAGGACTTCGGAGTCACTATTCCACTAGAATACAATGTAAGATTTGCAAAGGGAGCTGTCCTAACTCCAACCCAATCCAAAAGGACTTGTCATAGCTTTCTTAAGAGTAAAGGATAAAAATATGCCCTATGGCAGAGGAGAACTAAGAGTTTTAGTATTCCTAAAGGAACGCCCTAAGTAACTTACTCAATTTTCTATCTTCTACTATCATACTGAAAATGAAAGTTTATATTGAATCACTGACAGCCTTTGCAGGAGAAACAGGGCAGTAAATGAATAGTTGATAATATTTCATGTTAGACTCCTTCTAGCTGAGAACTGTAGATTTTCAGTGTCAAATTAGTAGGAATTTCCTGTGCAATACATTAGCTCCGAGGATTTTTTTCAAGGAAAAATGGAATTTAGGATTAGGTACACTGGAATGACCTAGTAAATGTCTAGGTATAATTAAAATGAGATTAAGCAATAATGTTATATATTACAATAATATTATATGTTAGTAATTATAAAATTGTGGCAGTAAAAATTAGAAAGTTCAAAAATTGTACCTAGAAATTAATTTCTCCTTATATCTTTCTTAAAATATTTTGTTTTTGTTTTTTTCTTTCCTTTTTTTTTTTTCTAAATGAAGAATTTAGGTTTACAGTCTGGACCTCAACTAAAGGAATTACCTTCATGGTTGCGCCTGTAATTGAGACTATATACTTGCTGCCATCTTGTGGCAGCCTGACCTTAATTATTTATTGCTATTATATTCTCAGTCTGCATAGAAAAAGCAAAAAAAAAAAAAAAAAAAGGAATTATGATGGATTAGAAAACTGTCAGGAAAGCTAAATTTTTGAAAAGTTAAATCTCCAGGCCTATGCTTATATAAAGGGATGAATAACATGGAATTGTCATTTACAGATAATGCATAATTCATCTCTCTGTTGAAATAAACAAAGACATGTAAAACTATCTGTTTCACTTTCAAATTTAATACCTATCATTTCCTTTTCAAAGGTGAAGACCATTAATGAAAGGCTTACAATTGGAAAGATCTCCAAGTACTGGTCAGGATTTGTGAATGACGTCTTCACCAATGCTGACAACTTTGGAGTTCACGTTCCTGCGGATCTGGACGTGACAGTCAAAGCAGCAATGATTGGGGCTTGTTTTCTCTTTGTAAGTCTGGTCTAAAAAGAGTATGGGTGACTTATATCTCTCCTTCTCACTTGCCAGTCACCAGAGAGCCACACCCATTTCACACACCAGAGCATTTATTCCAAAGAGTAAGATTTATGCCTAAAAGGCTGGCTTGGGATCAACATTCGTTAGAAGTCAGAATTTAAGAGCCTGTGTCTCCATTAGACAGAACTTCCCTAGTGGGCCTGATACACCCTCTTCTTCAAGGATGGATGCCCCATCACATTCTACTCATTTTTTTCCTCAAAACCTAAGTTATCCTTCTCTTTCAATTTCAATTTAGATTTTTGGCTTATTTTCACTTTCACTGAAAATGCTGTAGACACAAACACCACATTATTTATGCTGGGTTAAACTTCAGAACTGTTTCATTGCTTAACAACGAGCTAGATGGTAATTCAGAACAGGAAAGTACGGTTTTCTTGCCCTCCAATGTGTACACAGATACATGAGTTGACATGGATGAGTTAACATAAGTTTCTATTCTTACAAAGATAGATTTTCGTACTTTCTTTCCAACTTACAATTTTATTAAAAACATTTTCTTCTTTGGCGTAGAGATTAGTGATAGCAGAAGAGAAGTCAAGTAATACCTGTGCCAGCCAAATGTTTAACCATCTCTTGTTCCTGATTTTCCCTCTAATACCTCACTCACTGCTTACCATTTTCAGTGCACTCACAAAAACTCATGAACTTTTAAATAAACCTACTTCTTTATCATATTTTTTTCTTCAGGGTTTTAAGATCCTGAATCTTATGGTTATATTAATGTGAGCTGCTGTGGGTAAAAAAGTTGGCCCCATTCATTTAGTCTCTTCTGAAGACACTTGGGAAATATATTAACTAAAGATAATTCCCTAGTTACATCAGTGATGGATACTTAGAGTTTAATACATATATATCAATATATAGAGAGAGTTTAAAAAGTTAAATAAAGAGTTTAATATATATACACCTATATACATTATATATATGTATACACATACACTCATAAAGAAATGTTCATATATATACATATATGGATTATTTCTCCAGGAGCTTAAGAGGAATCATTTTAACTAATTGGCTCACTATCATTAGTAGAAGGTAGAATTCAGATATGTGGAGTGCTAGGTTTTTATCCTTATTAAATAATCACTTACCCTCAATACCATTTTCATCTACAAATCTAACCAATTCCAGTCAGTCTTACCTGTCCCCTAATATTTATTCCATTCCCTGTTCTCCTCTATCACTTGACAAGGATTTTAATTTGCCATTTTCTGCTCACTTTTCCCATTTTTGATCATTTTGCATTTCAACACCAATCCCTCCAAACATGGATGCATGCGTGCACACACACATGCGTGCACAGAGCCTTTCCCCCAAATCTTAATTTTCTAATTAAACCCCACACTTAATGGTTATATCAAATGTTTATAAAACAGATGGTTAAAAAACAGACCATCTGCCCCATCCACCTATTTTACGTAACAGGCTGATAGCGAAGACGTACTGTCAACAATTTCCTACACACTATAAACTGTCGAAGTGCTGATCTAGATAACAACCCAATCATCTGAAAAGATAACTTTTTAATTCCACTATCTGAGTGAGAAACATACTGAGAATATCGAATGAATCCCATCCATTTCTTTTTTTTCTCTCCATAATATTATAAAATACTGAGAATATCTAATGAATCCCATCCATTTCTTTTTTTCTCTCCATATTATAAAATATTTGCCCTTTTTTGCCTATATGGTTTTGAAACAATTTCTTACATGTATTACTATGATAAATTATTTATTTCTGTATACAATATGAAGGGAAAACTAAATTTTTAATTTTTAAACTCTGTATTTTATTACCCTGTAGAGAGAAACCCTTAAAAAGTTGGTGTGAGGATATTCTCTGATCTAACAGCAAAACTCACAATTACAAACTAGTTTTTGGTCTCCTTTGGTTCAAGGCTACCACTCCACAACCCACAGCTCTTATCACCTCTCTCTCAAGTTCCCTCTGGTACAGTTTTCAGTACTTCCGCAGATGACCACCCTGTTCACCATGATGTATCTAATACTGGGTCCAAGGTCAGTGTCTTTTACACCTTCCAGCACTGACCCGGAACACCCTGCAGTCTAATTCTGCAAAGTCTTGATCACCCAGAATTTTAACTGAGGATACCATGCTGATTCAGATAAGTTTTCCAAGTCATTTGTACTCTGAAAATTAGACATGTAAGTGTCATGAAGCTTAAAACTTTTTGATTTTTCTCCTATTGGTATATCAAACGTTTATATAATCAAAGCTTACATGTGAGACTCTTGATCTTAATTGGTGCCTTTCTGTAAATTCTCTTATACTCAGTTTATTTATTTGTAGGATTTTATGTTCTTTGAACATTCACTGGCTGGATTATAAAAAGCAAGATGACAAAAACAATAAAGTATTCAGAACATCTTTTCAGTAAGTAAAAGGCAAGTTTAGATGATCTTTTTCTTTTTGAAAATGTCTGTATTTGATGCTAATTCTTTTTAGATTTCTTCTAGAAATCCCTTGGGTTGTGGATTTCATTTCTGAATGGTTTGACACTTGCTTTTATTTTGTAACAAAATGTTAATTATTATATGCATTAAAGTATAATTTAATGAAGCAATTATCTGGTTGTGAACGCATGATGGCTAAAGACAAGATTACTGGCCTAAGCACAGGTTGCTTGGAGAGATTACCTTTCTTTCTATCCTTTGAAGTTACTACATGGGTAGGCATGAGGGATGAGAACTAAGGCTTGCAGCATCATTGATGAAAATTCAACATTTAGAGAGTACTTTGAAGTTTTTCTCGCTCTAAGGCTGATTACTAATCAAAAGGACTGGATTTCTAAAATATTTTTCATAAGAATTATTTTTTAATTTGTTTATTAATTTTACTGTAGTGAGACATCTTTATATTGGAGAAGCTAAGAGTTGGGTAAATAATGTGTTTAAAGACGAAGAGGAAGAGAGATGAAATCAATCCATTCTAGTGGCAAAAGGCATGCTTACATTCCAAAAAAAGAAGCTAATACAAACAGACTTCTGAGTCAGTAAAAGCAGTGGTATAGAGGAGGGACTTTATCCATTTGCAGTGAAATTTCAGGCAAAAATGGGTCCTAAGTCTCTTAAAAATGGAAAACCCCAGGACTTAAAAATGAGCACACCGAAACAAACAAAAACCAAAACCTTAATACTTGAGGCAAATGCTGAAGTCAGGGAATACAGTTAATTCAATGAATTAATGCCTTCCACTTGAAAATCTTCAGTCTTCCAGATTATTATGTCTAGTTATCCACATGTTTCAAAAGCCCACACCAGAGGAAAATTTCTTTTTTAAGAAGATGATAATTCTTTCCTTTTCAAAATGAGAAAACAGATTTGTTTTAAGCGAAGTACCATGTGGCCATTTAGGCTGTACTTCAGAATGGAGTCTAGGTCTGCTGTGAGCCAGCCATGCAGCCGGAAGCCTATCATGCTGTCTTCTTGAATCTCCTCGGGTTCCCCATGTATTGCCTTGTAGAACTGCCCTGATGGTGAAAGGGAACACAGTATTTCTTCCCTTTCCCCTTTAACTATTTTAACTACAGTGCATGTGATTTATAGTCATTTATAACTGAAGGAAATGGCATTTTTACAGCTGATATTTTTAACAAAGTAGAGAAAATAGGTAACATTTTCTGAGGGCTTATTGCATGCCAAGCACTAGGCTTCACATGACTTTCTGACAGGAGCCCAAAGTGACATGAAAACAGGAAAATCAGGCAGCGTGTGGAAGACTGCCTGGGAATTCATCTTCTCCCTTCCCACCCCGCACCCCAGCTTCATGTCCCAAAATTTTCTTCCTAAACATGATCCTGCTTTCTCATCTTTTTGTCCTTTACTTTAAATTTCTACAATGAGAGCTTTTTGTAACCGGTGTCATAAAGCAGCAGTTGAAACTTTCACAGTGGAGCAAAAATGGGAGAGAAACACCGTGTAAATACTGCATTTTAATATGACAGAACATTGGGGATTTTCAAAAAATATTTAAGTGAACCCTAAAAGTAATGAAAAGAGTTACTTAACCCCTACACCTAATGGAGATTCCCTAAAGACAAAAATCCTTCTTAGACTGTAGCGCTGACTTAAAAGGTGGCTGCATTATAAAAACCTGCTACAGTACTTTGCTCCTGACCTGGTACAGTACAACAAATTAGGACTCATCCTTTCTCCTCTTCCTCATTAAAGGCAATATTGATCTTTATAAGTCTTCTTAGGTTCTACTTTTTCCCTTCCCACCAAACACGAATCTGTGAGAGACTAGCAAGGTTCTTGCTTTTCAGTGAGACGTTTAGTGAAAAGCGTGCAGCTCTAGAACAAGGTGGTCCTCTGTGCATAACAGTTTCTGGGTTTATTGCCTTTCCTTGGCCCCACTGTGTTCTCGGAAGACCGGCTCCAAGACTGTTTACTCTGCGAGGTGCTGGGAAAGGCTAGACCAGATTCAAATGCCTCCCATTCATTCTTTCATTAATTTAATAAGTACTTATTGATTCCCTCCTCCCTCTATAGAGCTTACAGTTCGAAGAAATAGCTTTTAATCCAATAATGACAAAAAAACAAAGGTTAGACTCCAAACATGAGAAGTGTTTACAGGAGATGGACAAGGTGCTAAGTACTTAAAGGTATGTGACCTGGTCACAGAGTGAGGGAGTGAGGGTGGATCTACTATGTGAAGCGTAAGTAGGAGAGGAAGGAAGAATGCTTTAGTTGGAGGTGCTAACATTTGCACAAGTTCTATGATGAGGAAGAGGAGGACGTGACAATCTCACGTGACTTGAAGAGGGCCATGATTAAAGTCCAGACAGTGAGGTGGAATATGGTACAAGATGGGCATGCACAGGGCCTAGACACCATGTTCAGACTCCGTCCTGTTCGCAAAGCTTCTGAGAAAAGTGTATAAGGAGAGAGCTGGTTGATTGCAGACTGGATAGAAGAGAGGGCTGGAGAGGCTGCTCACGGATGAGGTAGCAGGTTCCTAAAGTCATTTATGCGGCAGCAAATGGTAACCTTGGATATGTGGCAGTCATGTAAAGGGAGAGAAGTAGGCAAGTTCAAGACATGTTTAGGAGGTAAAATCACCATTACTTGCTGGGTTGAAAATGGAGATTTGAGAGAGAAAGGGAATTTTTGTCTCTACCATTTCCTGATAGAAGAGGATCTGATTTGGGGCAAAGAGCATGGGTTCAGTTTTTAACATACTGAATTTACAAAGCCTTTAAGTCTTCCAAAAGGAGATGTCAAATAGGCAGGTGGGCATCTTTTCATTGAGTATATTTCTGAAGAGAGAGTTGAGTTTATGAGAACTATATGGACCCACAGAGATCTGAACGGTCTCTGGTTAACTTCAAGGATGTCCCTAACAAATATTTTAAAACATTCATGGACAATTAATTCATTCATTTGTTTAACTAACATTTTGTGGAATTATTTCTGCATACCAGCTATTGTATTAGGCAGTGGAGATACTATGCTAAGTGGCAATTATTACTATTGTAAAGATGCATTCAATAAGTATTAGCAATGTTTATATTATATGCATACATCCACATTAAGTTCCAGCAGTGAACAAACAATAACGTACTTTCTCTCTTGAGGCTTACATTCAAATACAGATAGATAACAAACCAACTGATAACAACATCCTGTAATCACAAGTGATCATAACACTGATAATGAGTCTACCATTCAATATCTAAAGCAATAAGCAGAATTTATTGTTTGCTCTATCCATAATTTCCTGAAGGAAATAAATTAAAATTCATTATTTAAATCACCCAAATTTCCTTATAATAGTGAAGTTTTGATAGATGATCTGAAGAATCAGTGTACAGTCCAGAGAGCATACATAACAGTTTACTATAATTCTGATTCATTTGAGCCTTAATTAGAGATTTGCATACATTTACTTTAGATTCGTTGCTTTGCATCAAAATGAGAATAAACCTAGGAAATAATCTACAAATTTAATACTTCCCAATTTACTCTTATTCTTATTTAGGTTTTTCTGACGGAGCCAGTACTTTATAACCATCTGCCAAATAGTATTATCAAAATACTTGAAAACACATTCTGGGAAATTTTTCATTTAATTAGAAATATGTTGTTTTTAAAGTTTAAGTGCAATAGAAATATAAGAGATTTCAAATATGAAAATTTGGTATTTTGCTTGAAACATAACTAAACATGATGAAACGGTTTGTGTCACAAATATATAAAAGCTAACATGAATGAGCAGGTTTCAGACACTGTGCTAGACTTTTCACATACAATTCTAATTTCAGTGCAACACAACAAAATGATTATTATGAGCCCAAAAGCACAGAGGAGGAAATCAATGCTCTGGAAGTTTGAGTAACTTGCCAAATTTTACAGAAGGGTTTGCTTTTTGCCTACCTTTTATGATGAGAATATGAGTGGAAGAAATGGCAAAAGGAGAGCTTTTAAATACACAGAATGAGAATTCAGAAACTGAGGGAGAAGTTTCTCACCCCTGTAAGACCTCAATGGGTAATTCTCTCATCAACACTATGTACTGTCTCTACTTGGAAAAGCAAGAAATAAACAGCCTAAAACCTTTTATCATCCAGCAGCATATCTCCAGTGTCATTTTTGTGGATACTTCAGTGGTTACTATTCCATATAACAGATTCAGTAGGTAATGGCAAACCTGGGCAACAAATCTCTTTCAGAAAAAAATTCAGATTTTACTGCAGTGATTTTTTTTTTAACTTTGTCAAACATAAAAGATTTGGAAAATATTTTCTGGTGTCAGTGAATCATGCAGGCTGATTTGGGCTACCATTTAATTGCTTTTTCAAAATTAATTTCAGCATTATCAAATAATCAATCAACAATCTCCATTTTGGCACCTATATCATATTCACAAGTACTTTGAAGGCTTGAAAATTCATTACAGTTTTAAGTATGTCGAAAGTTTAAAAGACAGCAGTAGAAAATACATAGAAAAACTAACAGAAAAAAATGAAACAGTTCTTACTTTTCTAAGTTGTTCAAGCCCAGTTACACACATGTAGGTAACATATACTTTTAATAAGCCTTTCATGCTGCAGATGGCAGCGGTGCTTCACGTTATCAGCTCTGCTTAGCTACCAGCAGGCTTTACAGAAACATTTCTGTTGAGTGTTCGCTTTGTTCTTCCTGTACTCTGGAAACAAAAAGTTGCTGATTTTGTACGTAGGAGGGTGAAATTGGATGTTGCATTTCTTAGCAAATAAGAAACAGGCCATTTTTATAGATTCATTATGTACAACGCAAAAGTTTAGTAATGACTATTTTTGATGGACCAACGAACTACAATTTCAGTTTGGCGAATACATATATCTCTATTTTTCCAAGGAAATTTAGTAACACTCTCTTATCAAAAAGTTAAATAAAGGCAACTAAGAAGATTAAGCATCTAATTGAAAGTAGATTCCAAAATCTGATTTGCTCTTCCTCATTTAAGAGCTAAGCAATCGTTACACAACATCTAAAATAATTTAGCTACATGCAGGAAATCAGTTTAGTCATTTGGATGTTGTATCTTAATCAACTTCACAGTAAATGTAGAGGCAAAGCCATGGCACATACATAGAGTCAAATCTCTTCTAGATTTTGTGACTCAAGGTCACCAAGCAAGGATGAGTAGGTCTGATCAGGAATGGGAATGTCCTACTATTTCAATACAATGAAGTGTTAGGAATGCAAAACTGTAATGAATATTCTATCCAGAATGGTGGGGGCAGTTGGATGAGAAGTAGGAAAATTGAAATCTGAAATATAGAGAAATCAACTTTATCTTGTATGGGTGATTTTCAATCCAGGCTGTATGTAAAATCACATTTTAAAACATATCAATGTGGAGAGATCATTTTAATGTACCAATACTCAGGCATTCTTCCAGATCAATTAAGTCAAAATCCCTAGGGGTGTCTCCTGGGTCACTGTATTCTTTGCACGTGCATGCAGTGCTGCAAACAACTTCCTACAAGACAGTATAAATTTTATTTTTCAGTCCACATCCCAAATATGGCATTCAAAATCTTCAGTAATTGGGCTCTGCTTTACTTATATAAACTTCCTGGTAGTCTGAGCCCTTTATAAACAGCCGTGTCCCTCTGGGACCCCTGTGCAGATCCCTAGTCTAGTGTCATTGACCATGTTTCCAATGTGCTGAGTGATTTCAAAATCACAATCACAGCAGTGGTATCATCTCCATACTGGTAGAATTCTTAAGAGTATTTCAAAGCATTTGCACACATCTGATTGACCTGAGCAGGACTTCACAAGAAAACAGGGTTTCCACTGTGCATGACTTTGAAGATGACCAGGTACAACTTCCGTATATTAAAGTTTTAGAAAATAAGAAGTAGAAAAATTAAGTAACTTTCTGCCACCTCATGCCCACAAGTCTTTTTTCTCATATCAGAGTTTACATAAAATGACTATTAATAAATATGCAAAATGTTCAACAATGATGACTAGATTAATAAATTATGGTTCACACATAGAATGGAGCTCCCTTTTCTTAAAGTTATATTGTAAGACAGATAGATGATAGAATACGTAGACATATAGCCAGGCAGGGTAGAAAATATCTATTTTACAATAGGTAAAAGAAAAGCAAGTTATGTTGCAGAAGCATGCAAAATTATCACTTTTTGTAACATCTGAAATAATTACATGTGGAATGTATGTGTAAAAAGACAGAAGAGAGAGAAATGCAAAAGTTTCGATTTCCTATTTGCTATAGCAAAAGCACAGGTATACAATCACAAGAGCCATATAAAATGTTTTTAGATATATTAATAAATACAACAGCTAGACGGTAGGTCTATTTTATGGACTTACATATTCTAAAACTACCTGTTTTCTCAGCTTCTTTGTATCTAGGGGTCCACATGAAATTCAGATCTTGTCAATGAAACATAACCAGAAGTCTAGTAGGGCTTCTAGTAAAGTTTTTACTTTTATGTTAAAATGGCCAGATGTGGCTGGCTCTATTTTCTGCCCAGTTCATCTTTCTTAGAATATGATGCAATGCCTGGAAATACAGCGGCAATCTTAATGACTCCGCAAGCCAATACCATAAGGATGGCAACTCAAATAAGAGAAGGCACGTGGGTCTTTGATGATACAATGGAGCTGTCATACTAGCTCCAAATTTTGTGAGATAATTAATGTGCTGCAGATATCATTTTGTGTTTAAGCCACTAGTATTTAGGTAGACTGTAACATTAAGCTGAAAACATTGTTACCTGATACAACCACTTAGAAAAAGTAAAATATACTATAAGGTCATACACAAACAAACTTAGATATAAAAAAACCCATAAAATTCTAGGAAATTAAAAATTTGTTATGCAAAACAACATGAACTAATACAAGGGAAGAAAAAGTTGCAACATAAAAGACATGGTACTTATTCAAAATCAGGACAGAGCTTCTTCTACCAACATATGAGTCAAATAATTTTAAAGGAAACAGGCAAAATAATGAACGTAAAAATTCATTAAACAGGAAATACTAGTGGCTCGTAAAAATAAAATTATGTTCAAATTGTCCATTTAAGAAGTGAATTGGAAAAAAATCAAACATTTGAATTATCCAATGTTATCAAAAGTTCAAGAAAGAGGACTTTTTATACACTCTTGGTGGAAAAGTAAGTTGATATTAATCAGGAGGAAAATTTGGCATCAAGGGTAAAAACTTCAAATGTTACATATTCAAGAAGTAAGTAAATTTGGTTTCTTGGAATTTATTCTATACATACATTAAATAATTGCAAAAGCTTTCAAAGATACATGTGCCAGAATGCTAATGTCAAATTGTTTTAATATTCACAGTAAAATGATGGAGACATGGTAAATGTTCACCAATAGTGGATTAGTTAATAAATAATTGTTAAATACTGTTCATACATAGATGATAATTTTTCTTTTTTTAAAATTAGATAAGTAGATGGCCATTTAGTTGGAGGACAGGGGGTAGAGGGTAGGGAAGGAGAATGGGAAATATCCATAGTATAGTAGGTAGAGAAAAATAAGTTACTCTGCAGAAGTATGCAGAACTGTGATTCATTTTTTGTAAAAGAAAACAGTAATTGCATATACACTGTATAGGATATTCGTGAATTTAAAAATCTGGAAGAATACATACCAGATTTTTAAGTGATTATTTCAGAATTGGAACAGGCATGGGGGACTTAATTACTACTGCATATATTTCTGAAATGTTTGAACATTAATCCCAGTACATATACATACATCCATACATACACACATACACACACAGACACTGGTTAAAAGTGCAACTATTTCTAAAAACAAATATTCAGATTTGCCTCATTAGAGAAACCTTGTGACATTTCTTAAATTTATGGAAAAAATTAAAAATAAAATTAAGAAAAATAATGGCTCTTTTTTTCATGAGTACACCCAAATTTTCTTTTCAACTGTATTTTAAATAAGCCCATCTTTTATGCATATTTATTTCATTTATTTTCACTGATTCATTTTTAGTAATGTCCACCCTATAAACATGTATCAGGTTTCCTGGCATCTATAATACTACTCAATATATTTAAATTCCAGTCTTTTAATATTCCCCTTTACATAATTCAAGAACAACCTGATTTGAGATGACATCAATGGACATGAGTACTTAAGAAGGGAAAGAATAAACATCCTTCTGTCAAAATACTAAAAAGGACAGTGACACTCTGAAATCACTTGGCAACAAATTTATCATTAAACACATTATAATCTTTCTATAACTAGTTTATTTCCCACCCACATGAGAATGCAGTCAGAAGAGAAGTTGGGAAAAGGAATTCTGTCAGGAGAGAGCTCTCTAGCTCAACGGTTGAAATGTGAGAATTGAAGCCATGAGTACTCTGCTGAAACTATTTTGCATGAGAAGAATGTCAAAAGCAGAAGGAAGCCTTGGGACAGCAGACTTGAAAAACTGTGGAAGAAAGGTACACAAAGGACTGAGAACCATCTAGAGACCTGCAGGAAGGACAACAGAGGGTGGTGCTACAGAAATTAAGAGAGAGACATTTCTGTAAGCTGAGTAGTAATTAACCACGCTCAGTGTTGTTTTAAAAAACAGTGCCATGAATGGAAGCAACCTAAGTGTCCATCAGTAGATGAATGGATTAAGAAGATGTAGTACATATACACAATGGAATATTATTCAGCCATAAGAAGAAAACAAATCCTACCATTTGCAACAACATGGATGGAGCTAGAGGGTATTATGCTCAGTGAAATAAGCCAAGCCGAAAAAGACAAGTATCAAATGATTTCACTCATATGTGAAGTATAAGAACAAAGAAAAAAAAAAACTGAAGGAACCAAACAGCAGTAGACTCACAGAACCCAAGAACGGACTAATAGTTACCAAAGGGAAAGGGACTGGGGAAGAGGGGTGGGAAGGGAGGGATAAGAGGGTAAAAGGGGTATTATGATTAGCAGACGTAAGGTAGCGGGGGCACGGGGAGGGCTGTACAACTCAGAGAAGACAAGTAGTGATTCTATAGCATCTCACTACGCTGATGGACAGTGACTGTAATAGGGTTGGGGGGGACCTGATGAAGGGGGGTAGTTTAATCACCATAATATTGCACATGTAATTGTAGGTTAATGATGCCAAAATAAATTGTAAAAAAAAAAAACAGTGCCATGATTTCATTATTTTCTTTGGATTGAGGCGTTCAAATATTATTAGGCTTTAGAGAAAGTGATATTAAATGGATTTTGTTAAGGGTCTTAGTTTAGTTGCTTTTGGGCATGACCAAAAGACGGAGCAGAGAAAATAAGTGGAAAAAAGTGTTTAATGGAACAAAAATGACTTGGAATCAGTATATAGTGAATACGAACAACCATGAGGATCTGGAGGAGGATGACAAAGTCAGGCGTCAGCAGAGCAGTGTCTGACTCTGCTGCAGGGGCATTCTGGGCAGTGACCAACACAAACAAAGCCCATGGAATAACACACCACAAATAATACACCACAACACTTGTCTTGATAAGAGCGGAGGAGTTCTTCCAGACCTGAAAGCGTCAACATTCGATCAATCTGAGTTAAAAGGTTGAACCTCAGGTATTATTTTATGGAATGATAGAAAAAGACAAGGAGAAATGGAGAATTAGATGTAAAATTATGGCTTCCAGCTTTTCAGTGAATTGTGACTCCAGACATCATGGCTCCATATTAGATTTCAGGAAATATATCAATTAAAGGCAGTAGGTTGAATTTTAATTACTTAGAACCTAATTATATAGTTAGAAAATAATTCTGAAGAGACATGCAGCCTGGAGTTTTACATATTGTTTTTATTTGAAAATTATGTCTATTGGTCACGCCAAAGGAAAAAATCTCTTCCTGTATATTCACAACTGCCAAGGACAAAGTCACCAAATGCTATATGTCCTTCTTTTTTATCTCTTCATTCTCTCTCTTCATCTCTATGTCTACTGCCACTGTCTTATTTCTGCATCTGCTTACTTATATCCCTGTCCCAGCCTTTCTTTCCTACAATGCATTCTCTATATAATGGAGAGACTGATTTTTTTAAAACAAGTGTCTCACATGTCTCTTCCATTTCAAAACAACAAAAAATAAGACTATAGCTTCGCTTTCTCTTAAGTTTCCAGTAAATTAGAGCAAATGAAGGTACTGATGGATAACAAAAGCAGCAAAAGGGCAGGTCGGTATACACACGAGCCGTCCCCAGTCGAGAAAAGCCCTTAGCCTGCGTCTTCGCTGCTTCAGAGACAGCAGTGGCCCGCAAGGTGGGAGTAGGAAGCATGTCTGACCACAAAGTTAGTGGAAAGTCTGTCCACTGAAATATTATGCTAATCAGGCGCTCACACTCATTTCGCTTCCAACCCCGCCCTGTCCCCCACACGCATGGAGCACAGCGGCCCAGCACTACGTCCCAGGCATCCAAAAATAGCATTCTTAAAGAATTTTAATTAACTCCCTGAACATAAGGTTTCCAATGTTGCCGGAATGACTTCAGCGCCACAGAGTAAAGTTCTCCCACTTTAGCCTTCAAAGGGCAGTCTCCCCTCTGCTTACCCTAAAGGTGACAAGCATTGTTCACATCTGAGCTTTCAGTCCTAACTTACAGGCGGGAGAGAGGGGCTGGCGCACAAACAGGCACACAGAGCAGGGACAAATGACAGGTCACCAGTCCTCTATTCTGAAATATGAATAGACGAGGACCGCCAGTTATACAGTGAAACATTAGACTAAGATAAATAAAAAATTGCTGGCCAAAGAAGAAACATAAAAACCAAAGTACAAAAAAGAATCTAGAAACGACACTTCAGTGAATATTGAGGAATTTGAAAAATTAATACATCCATTAAAAAACAGGAGGCTTTTTAAAAACATAAATCTAGTATTTATTACATAAGTAACAATCCCTAGCATAATTAGCAAATTTTAAATATTAAATCTTTTCATTCTCAGATGAAGGTAAATAACACCAAATAAACATATCATTAACCAAAAGTAGAAAAAATAAGCAAAGGCATATTATCACTTTGCTGAATGTTTTGTTTACATGTGCTTAATAAAAAGAATATTATAAATATATAGCCATATAAATAATTGACAGGCTGCTAGCATTCTTATCTTAGATTTAAATATTACTATTTTTGAAACAAATGCAAAATTTTGTGCTCCCAGTGACACCAAGAACCCTGTGCCTTTTTCTTGTTCTTTCCTTGTTGTGGAATAAATGAAAATTTTATATAGATACACATCACATCTCAGACTTGACTAGAAGTTATCTTCAAAATTTCAAAATGGAATACCTTTCAATATTTCATGTAAGAGTAAAACAAGTTTTTTTGTTAACTACAAGCTCAAATAACTACCAAAGTGCCAGAATTTTACTAAGATAATTTGACAGAAAAATAATGTCTATCACAAAGATCACTGTTGAAATAGATAATAGAGAGAAAAGATAAAATCAGTAAAACTAAGAGCTGTTTCATTGAAAATATATGCAAAATTGACAAGTCTCTAATACACTCACCAAGAAAACAATAGAGGACTCAAGTAAATAAAATCAGAAATTAAATAGGAGCCATTACAACTAATCACAGAAATACAAAGCACCATATGCCAAAACCGATCGGGTGACGTAGAAGAAACAGATAAAGTCCCAGGAACATATAATCTTCCAAGACCAAATCTTGATGATCATTCTCCAGCGATGTCTGTCTCGAATAGCGAAGTCCTCATTGTTCATCAGAGGTGACTATCCTGATTAGTCATGTCTCCCTATTTCCCTAAGTTTGTGTATTCTGATTTCAGAAAATAAAGGGGAAAATAGAGAGATACGAGAGGTTGAGTAACCTCTCCAATGTCACTGCAAAGCTACATAGGCTGGCTCCAGAGTGGGGACTCTTAACCACCCAATATAAGCATATTTGCTGTATTATTCTCTTTAACAATACTCTTTTACTATATATACTACTTTTGCTATGCTCAAAATAGTTTAGAATTGCTTTTATAAGGATCTGAAGTAAATATGGCAACATGTTAAAACGATCAAAGTACTAAGGTTTATACGTCAAATATTTAACATATCTGTGAACTTTAATCCGGATTAAATACATCACATGATGAACAGTTCACAATGTTCATATATATATGAACATACATGTACTCTACTATAAAAAGAATAGGAGAATTTTTTTTATTAAGGTATCACTGATCTACAATCTTGTGAAGGTTTCACATGAGCAATATTGCGGTTCCTACATTATCATTGCAATCACTGTTCCTCAGCATAGTAAGATGCTATAGCGTCAAGAATAGGAGAATTTTTTTAAAAAGAACCAGATCAGATCCAGGTAAGATGCAGAAAGCACACTGCACCCACGTCTCCCGCTTAATGTCACTCTAAAACCTAGAGTGGACATAGGTCCTTAGAACATAGGTATTAAATATCTGCCCTGAGGGCAGGTATTTAAGGACTCTGAAATGTAACAGCAGAAGGAAGATTGATTGAAGAGCCCAAAACCTTTTGTTTACGTGGGTTTTATCTCTTGATATTAACCAGAATTAGAAATTAAAACTGAGAAATCGTTAAAACATAAGAACACAAGCTCACATTCCATCATCTCTCAGAGTGTCGACGTCATCACCATATATCAGAAGCCTCTGGAACTTTCCACTGACCAGTCATATGAGAGGGCAAACAAGACCTTAACGACGCAGGAGACCATTCTGACCACACTTTGAGAACCGCGGCCTGTGTGCGACCAGTGAAGAGTAAATATTGTTCTGAGGCACATGTGAAATATTCACCAAGTAGTAACCAAAAGAATCTTTGGACAAACATCTTATAAAACTAATATTATACTGTAAATTAGGCAAAAAAGGAATACTATAGCAAAAAGCTGGAAAAAAACATTTAGAAATTAAAAAGACATCTCCAAGTAATACAGACACGTGTCTTTTAATGTCTTTTCACTCGCTCTGGTTCCCAGCATTAAGGCTCTGCTTTCATATAGGACCCTGGCAGAGTTAAGAAGGCTTCGTACTCTGCCACTACCCTTTTGCCCTTGAGCTTACATTGTCAGTGAGAAAGAACTTCAGTAAGCTAGATATTTATATTTAAGAGATTCTTCACCTTATTGTACACAAGGCCATATCTAGGGTAGTGGAGGTGACCAGAATCAGCACATAAATATCCTTGAACGTTCTCAACTCTTCCAGTGTTCCACAGAGAAAGCCTCTCTGTTAGATTCCTTGTTAGCCAAGGAACACTCTGAAAATGACAAATGGTTCAGGATTCACCAAGGAGCATCTATGAGATGTTGTCAGTTACTAAACCTACTTAAAATGATAGACTTATGATAACCAGTGTAGTGTAATATTTTTTAAATCTGTAGGGGAAAAATTTAAAAATTTTAAAAATCTGTAGGGAAAATATTATGTAGGTTACCTTTCATTTCACCAGGTAGTATTAATTTCTAATATTTCAAAGACTTTTAGTAAAAATAATTTTCCTGACTTGGTTTTAAAAATATCAGGGGCTAGTTATAAAATAAATAAGTCAGGGATGTAAAGTACAGCAAAGGTTTTATAATAAATAATATTGCACTAACTTTGTAGGGGGACAGTTGGTAAGCATACTTACTGTGGTGAGCATTTGATGATGTATATAATTTTTGAATCACTGTGTGGTACACCTGAAATAAATATTTTATATCAACTATACTTCAATAAAAAGAAGCATATTTCTTGTGAGGTAAGAATGACATTTTAAATAGCTAAAAAAAATGGACTAGGAGTTTTCAACTTACAAATAACAAGTTTGACTTTTTTCAAGAAATGTTTACCTCAGTAGAAATGTACATAAAATGTGGTTGTAAAATTTTAGGACATATAGATGATTATAACACATGATCTAATATGATGTGGGTTTGGGCAATATTAAAATGTGAATTTTAAAGACTTTAAAATATCTTAAGATATTTTAGGCTTGGCCATGGACTCTGGCACCAAGGGATGGGATATTCTCTTCAATAAATGATGTTGGAAAAATTGGACAGCCAGATGCAAAAGAATGAAGTTGCACCCTTATCTTACACCATACCCAAAAGTAAACTCAAAATTAATTGAAGAGTTAAACACAAGTTCTGAAGCCATAAAAATTCTTAGAAGAAAACAAGGGAAAAATCTCCTTGAGCTTGGTCTTAGCAATGATTTCTTGGATATGACATCCAAAGCACAGGAAACGAAAGCAAAAAACACATGTAAGCAGGATTACATCAAATTAAAAAACCTCTGCATGGCAAAAGAAACCATCAACAAAAGGCAACCTACAGAATGGGAAACATATTTCCAAAACGTATGTGTAATAAGGGGTTAAAATTAAAATGTATAAAGAACTCATACAATTCAATAGAAAAAAAAGAAACTACAGTTAAAAAAAGGAACGAAATAGACATTTCTCCAAAGAAGACAAGCAAATGGCCAACACGCATGTGAAAGATGTTCAGTGTCACTAATCTTCAGGGAAATGCAAACCAAAACCACAATGAGCTATCACTTCAGTTATGATGGCTATTACCCAAAAGCAAAAGACAGCAAGTGTTGGCAAGGATGTGAAGAAAAGGGAACCCTTGTATACTGTTGGTGGGTATGTAAATTGGCGCAGCTACTATGGAAAACAGGATGGATGCTCATCAGGAAACTAAAAATAGAACTACCATGTGATCCAGCGATCCCTTTTCTGGGGATACACCCAAAAGAATTGAAAATCAGGATCTGCAGCCCCGTGCTCAATGCAGCAGCATTCACAATAACCAAGACATGGGAAAAACTTAAATGTCTGTTATATAATGTGGTATATGCCTACAATGGAAAATTATTCAGCCTTAAAAAGAAGGAATTTCTGTCATTAGCAACAATATGGATGAACCTGGACGACATCACGGTAAGAGAAACGAGCCAGACGTAGGTGGGTAAATACTACATGACACCGTTTATATGAGAAATCTAACTTACTCAAAGTCACGGAAGCAGAGAGTAGAATGATGGTTGCCCGGGACTGGGAAGAAGGGGAAATGGGGAGCTATTAGTCAAAGAGAACAAGTTTCAGCTATGCAAGATGAGTAAGTCCCAGAAAACTATTGTACAGTACAGTGCTTATATTTAAAAATATTGTGTTGAATACTTTAAAAATCGCTAAGGGTTTAGATCTTATATTGTGTTCTTATCAAAAATAATAATGGTAAGCAGAAAAAGAAAAGAAACTTCTGGAGGTGATGGATATGTTTATGGCTGTGACTGTGGTGATAATTTCACAGATGTATACATATGTCCAAACTCATCCAATTGCATACATTAAATATATGCAGCTTCTTGTAGGTCAGTCATATCTCAATATCATTTTTCTAAATGTTTAACTGTTTTAAAAAATGTTTAAATAAACACATTTTATGTGCCCAATTTTGTTTCTACTCCAACAGATAATGTTATTGGGTCACTGTCATATAGGAGGGCTAACTGATATGTCAGTAATTTGTTGATATTTCCAAAGGACGAGGGACAAAGTGGTAATATGACCATGGTCCTCTTCTGACAAGTAATAGTAAGAAAGTAAAAGTAAGAAACTAAAGCCCACCTGCAAATGACATTTCTTATCTTTGTTATCTTCATTATCATTAGTACAGTGAATCGTGTCAGTCCTGGTACGCTTTCTCCAACTTTTTATTAACAATTGCCACAAAGCCAAATGCAGATAACCCCCCAAATAATCTAGATTGCTATAAACCCTTTGAATTTGAACAGGGACCCACCTAGCCTGAGGATGTCAGGAGAAAAGCTTTGGCTTTTCCCGCAGGGGCCAGTTAGTGGACTCTCCCTTACAGAGACCTACTGTCCAGATTAACTCAGAAACACTGTTTGTTCAATCATCCCAGTCCGGGGGACCCTGCCTTCTTAGGAAAGCTTTCCTCATTTCCTAAATGTCACTTTTCATCCTCAGAGGGTTTCCTTGCTCAGCATTCTTAAGGAAGAAGGAGAAGTCCTAGACTTAAGTCCAGGATCTGTCAGGACGGCAGCCAGCCAGAGGGGGGGACAGGGCAGGCTCCTGGGTTGTTTTGTTCCAAGTCCTATTAGTAAAAATCTGCCTAGGATTTAAGGTTTCTCCCCAAACACTTGTCCAACCTAAATTAACTTACTGAACTGTTCCTTATAGGAGGTAAAAATTCAAAAGTGTGTTGTTAAATGAGACTCTGTTCATTTAGACTATACAAATATTGTTACTAATTATAGCAAGATAACATAAAGAACCTGAATATAAAATCCAACTCACACAAATAAAAGGTCTCATCCCTAACAGGCTTTACTAGAACTTTTCAGGATACGAGTAGTCTACTCACCACACAAAGGAGAAGCAGGAAGAGGCCCAAACACATTGACGCAACTGCCTGAATCATTTCTTGTCGCTTCAGAACACCCTTGGGTCCAAATTAATGACAGATGCTAACATATCACACAGCTACATTTCTTAACGGAAGGGAGTTGTTTTGGTCATGAAACATCTCTGTTTCATATCCAGATAGTTAAGCAGCTCATTTGATGTTTTCCAAGGGGCTGTGCCCCATAAATTCACAGATTCTAGATTGGTGTACCTTTAAAATCCTAAATAAGCCAACTCCATCCTACTGTAAGCATAGAATAGATAAAATCTCTCCTAGCAAATGTCATTAGTTTGATTGTCAGAAGATCGGTCATTAGTGTATTTACAAAGAGATTTGACCAGGCCACTTTCTTTTCCGAAGGCTGAGAGAGTAAAGAGGGAGAATAGATTATAGACTTGCTGCTTAAACATATCCTTTCCAGACTTAATATGAAGTAGTTAAGATAAATATAAGCACCTTTGACTTAGTTGAATTATGAAGGACTTTTAGACATATCCTACTGTGAGTAAAGTGAAGGCTCCTGTGGCCAGGATTCTCACCTGGCTCTGGTCGGCTTGCTCACTACACATGTGTGGGCAATACCTTGTTACTGACTCTATATAAAAAGCTCCACCTAGTGCTCTGGGCTACAGGATGGCACAGCTGCACCGTTGCAGGGGAGCAGAGGTCAGGCTGAGATGGCTGTGGGGGCAGAGAGGCCGAGAGGCCGAGTCCGGCTTGCTGCATGCAGACTTGCTGTCAGTGGACAGGATTCTAGTGATTGACCTTCCACCGTGGGAATAAAGTTGGGTATAAACCCTTTCACCCCAAGAACGTTCCACTGTCATTTTTCGGTCTCATTGAATCCATAGTGAACTTGCCTGGGGCTAAAACTCATTGGCAAGACATCTCCCAAAATGGTTGTTTGGGCATTTTTTTAATTACTGACTTCTGTTAAAACATAATCTATGCTATTCTGTCATTAAGCATGTAAAGGACAAAGAGTCAGCTATATTTTATTTAATCCTCAAAAACAAATTATTCTAACAAGCCAGCATTCACCTCATATAGACTCGCTAAAATTTATGTGAAACATAAAACACTCTCAAAGTTTCCACTTTTCAGTTTTCCAATTTTTTTTAAAAAGCCCATTTTAATTTCATTAGAGTTTTCCTCTAGATTAAGAACCCATAACCTCTAACTCCCAATAGTGTGAAAAATGATATTTCTAATTTCATTATATGTAATTAAGACAGGTCCTCTGAAACCAAGTTGTTAGTAGAAGTAGCTGTAATACAGTAGCAGTTGTAGAAAAAGACAAAAGAGAATTTGAAGCTTTATTGTTGTACGAATTTGGATAGTATCTCTCTCTCTGGTCAGCTGTGTCTTCAATCACTGGCCTCGGAGACCAGTCCTTTTAAAGTGGGAAGAGTGGCATGTTCTCCTGTCACTCAGACAGTTGGAGTATTCAGGACAGAGTGAAGGTGCTGTGAAGTGACAGCTCTCTAGACATCCTGCTATGCCAGACAGAAGTTGGAGAGACATTCTGTTTCCATTTTTAAATAACCCTGGACCTGAAAATGGCTAATAAAAGCTCGTACTGGAGACACTTACCTGTCATAGGAAACAGAGGATTTTAATCAGAAGTGCTGCTCAGGGTGAAGGTATGTTTTCTGGCAGCCCTGTTGGCTCTGGTTTCAATGGTTAGAACCCACATGAAGTTGTTTTTGCCTGAAGAAAAGAGGTCACTACCCTCTGGACTGGGAAGCCTAGACTGTTGGTGATTCCAAACCTGTTTGCAATGGTTATTTCTGTTTTTAAGTGAATAGGATTAACCTGGGTACCTCTCCTAATAGGATATTCAAATTCACCTTTCTCTTTCATTCTCATTCTTTCTTCCCTCTAACAGTCTCTTTTAGAAACAAATTTGTTTTTCTAATTACTTCCTCTTATCTGGGATGCAAGAAACATAATAGTTTTACAGTGTAGAGATGTTGGAAAGTTGTTCCCTGGAGAAACCGAAGAGTCAAAGAAAAAAACCCTCCAGATTTGGGGGGTAGCTGAAAAAAATAGCAGCTTTCTACCCATCCACCACACAGTGAAGCCTGCTCCTGCAATGTGTTGTTACTGCCTCCGGCATATATATAAATGGGCATTCTAAAAATCACCAGGCACTTAAAGCAGACCTCAGATAAGAGAGACAAAAACAAAAAGAAAAGCAAAACATAGAAAAAAAGATACATTGCTGGAAAAAAATAGCAAGAAAAACTTCCCAAACTTCATAATTAACCTCAGAAACATAAAAAGCAACCTACAAAACAAGAATAGGAAACTATAAGAAAGGACATTTGGTAGCAGGTCAGGAATTGAAAATAGGAGAGCAAAAGTTTTAAATTAAGTTAGGGTGTGAAACTGAGAAATATCTCTCAGAAATTTTAACAGACAAAAAATAATGACAAAGAAAAGTTATGAGAGGGTGGCAGGGGAGGAAGGCAGAGAGAATGGAAACAGAAGACAAAAGTGAATGTGAAACCCCACTGGGGGAGGAGTATTAGGAGAGCCCAGGTCTCCCTGGCCATGAAAAAGAGGAGAAATATCTGCAACGGGTGTTGGTCGAAACCCCAGGCTCCCCGGCCCAGAAAGAACTAACACAGGTGGTGTTTTTTTTTGTTTTCCAAGAGTGGAGAAAGGGTAGAGGGGAGGAGATAACTGAAGCGTGTTTCCAGAATCTATCTTGGTCATAGTTCATGACTACTCTTTTTTAAATAAAATGATCCATTTCTTCTATAAAGAATAATTATAGACAATTTATGAGAGAGCCCTGTAAGTATTTGCAAAGAATGGCTCAGCTCTAATGATAAATGGAGATAATGCTCTTATTTTGAGAGAACTCTCTGTATCCCAAATTCAAGGAGCCAATTCTCTGGTTATGCCAGGCCTCAAACTTTTCTAAAGGATGGATTCTGAATTTTAAAAAGCTCATCCAATTTAGGTCTCTCTAGAGCACACCGTACTGTGGCCTATTGATGTCATTTGGAGCTAAAACAGACCAGTATTTTTATTATCTATGGGCCCAAGGATAAGTACCAAATAAACAAGCGTTTTTTTTCCCCAAATCTCAAAGCTTAAAGTATATTTTTATAGGTACAACAGATGGTAAAGTTTAACTTGATTGATCTCTGAGAGGCTGGCCTCAGAGAGGGAGGTAGCCTTGCAGAACTCCTGGGGAGCCGTGGCAGAATGTTGAGGGCGATCAGGACTGGTAAAAGAGCTGTAACACATGATAAACATAATAAAACAGTGGTAATGGCAAGGTTTGGACCCCAAGACCCAGTCATGTCCGTGGAATAACTGACACCCTCAATGAGGGAGAGTGAGTAGAGGCATAGGGCGAACAGCCCAGGTTCTGACATATCTCACTACTATTAGCATTAGATTATATTCAGGAAGGATAATCAAAAGCATATCTGGTATGGCATGACAGGGGACCAAAGCTATCAGAACTGATGCTGGAGTAGACAGAATGCTAAAGATTTTTTTCCCTCCATTTTCCATCTCTTGGTTAGTTGTTCAGACACTAGGTACTGCTATGAAAGTTACTAAGATAACTAATAAACTGGCCTTAAAATGGGGATCCAGGTGGGGACAATGAAATCAGATGCGGCCTAAAGAGCAGAAGAGGAAGACAGAAGAGGCATTTAAGAAAGATGTAGCAGTGAGGGAGGTCAGATTCCAAAGCGTGAGGAAGATTTAAACACACGACGGCTGACACTGAGGTGCAGGGACCCGTGTGGAGCTAAGGGCAGTTCCGCAGCTGACAGCCAACAAGGAAGCCAGGATTTCGGCCTACAACCACAAGGAAATGGATTCTGCCAATGATTTGAATGAACTTGGAGGTGGATTCTGTCCAGAGCTTCCTGTCAAGAGCCCAGCTGGCAATAAACCTTGATTCAGCTTTACGAGACCCACATCAGAGAACTCCGACAAAGGCAACCCAGACTTCTGACCTACAGAACTGTGAGATGACAAAGATGTGTTACTTAAGGTGCTAAATTTGTGGCAGTTTGTTACAACAGCAATAACAATCTAATAAAAATGCTAAACCTTTGATTTCAACTTGAGTACAGGCAAGTAACTGCTATCAGCCTAGCTATGCCAGGTAACCTTTCACCTGAGGCCAGTGTTACTGCCCAGCGAATGCCTAAATACAGGAAGCTGTCCTGCATATTTCCTCCTACATTCACTCTATAGCCAAATAATGTAAAACAAAATGCCTGAATATTTGTTCTCCATCTGGACTAGTCCCATTTTGTACAAGTATTTGTTGGTGTCTTGCCAGTGGGTTTCAGCACTGGGCAAGGTCACTATGGATCCAGTGAGACCGAAAAAACAACAGTGGAACATTCTTGGGGTGAAAGGGTGGTACCCAAATTTACTCCCACAGTGGCAGGTCAATCCCTAGAATTCCGTCCACTCAGAGCGAGACTGCATGCAGCAAGCCCGTCTCTGCCTCCGGACCTCTCTGCCCCCACAGCTGTCTCAGTCTCTGCCACCACTCCAGTCTCATCTCTGCTCTCCTGCAGCCTTGCAGCCGTGCCACCACATCGCCCAGAGCAGTAGGTGGAGCTTTTTATATAGAGTCAGTAACAACGTATTGCCCACATGTGTGTAGTGAGCCAGGCGACCAGGGCCAGGTGAGAATCCTGGCCACTGGAACCTTCACCTTCTCCACAGTTGGCAAGAACAAATAGCAATTTCATACCTAGGATTTTAAGCCACCCAAAATATTCTAAAGGCTCACATGTTTGATATAGGAGACTGTTCACAGCATTATATATACATAATAATAAATAATAAATTATGGCGCAATCATTACACGAAATATCATGCAATCCTTGAATAACAGATTTTTGAAGGAAATAATTGTTATGTATTAAATGAAAGCAAGATACTAAACTGTATTAACTGCATGAGTCTGATTTTACTAATAATACAAATACAGTTGCACATACAAAGAAGACTGAAAAAACATTAAGTTATAGTGTTCACTAATGTATGGTAGGATTTTTAATAATTTTAAAATATATTTGTGTACTTTTTAAAACTATATATCATTACTTGGCAATATGATATTCTTTCAAAAAAACAGTGAACATTAATCTGTAGCCTGTGTTTGCTATTTATACATATGACACTAATTCTATATGTACTTTGTTTTGCCAAATTAGCCTTGTGGCACCTTGGTTTCCTTATCTTCAAAAATAAATTTATCCAAAGGGCCTAACATCTCTTTGAACACAAAAATTCTAATAATATCTAAACATAGAAGTGTCAGGAAAGCCCTAGGTTAATAATGTATTTCCCTAGTATTGTCACTTGGATATGGCACTTTGTTATTTTTCTCCCTCATTTCATTGTTGTGTAGGTCCCTTATGAGCATTTTCTGTACACTAAACATATCAATTTTTAAATCATAACAAATAATCTTATTTTTCATCCTATCACTATATAAGTTCTAAAGACAGTTCAGAGAGTAGAAACAAGAACCCAAACCACTGGGAAATTGGTATCTTAATTTTTCTTTAGATTATTTTAAGTAATATTCTTATGCAAATGCAAATATATAAAATGGTTTGTGACTTCCTTTCCAAAACATTTATGCTTTTGTCATTGTCCTGTAGTAACCTTTGCCATACCATCATAATTTTTGTACCTGTGTTTTTATGTTCATAAGTTTTTAATTGAATTCATTATTGTAAAAATTACATATATAGAGACTACATTTATCAAAACCTTTGTATCATTAAAATTATATTTTAGCCATCTACATCTAATTTAAAGTTTAATAAACACTGCATATCAGTTTTCATTAGAAATAGATATGTACTGCTTTTCACATATTCTGTAAGTGGGAGTATAAATAAATATTCAGGCAGAAACAAATTTGGTACAGTTCTTTTGGAAAGCGGTTCAGCAAGATATATAAAAGAATTAAAATGATCAAGTACTTTGACTTAAAATCCGCCTGGAAATTTATCCTCATGAAATGTTTCAAAAGATAAAAAAGACAAACAGTGGCAGTTTAATTCCATCTAAAATTTTTCTTCCAATTATGAGCTTAGAAAAATCTATTAGCATCAATCCTGGATTGTTTAAATTTCTCATCTACATACCCAGATTAAACCTATCTTGTTAATGATCCAATTTTCATTAACCCTATAAGACTAAAGAATGAATTAGAGATTCAGTGCTCAGTGAAGGAATGCTTTGGAATCTGTTTCTCAAGCTCCTAAGTACAAATTATACTCCTTGAGTATCACTATATTCAAGTTATCACACATGGCTCTGAACATTTTTAATTAACTGTTATCTCTTCACAGAATATATGACCAAATAAACAAATGCAAGTCCTGCTCTGTTATGAATGTAAATTATATTGCTTTGCAGATGAAATCAGCACCATCTGTATTTGCAAACCACCGAACATCAATAATAAGCAATTTCTCCCCTGCACTACAAAAAGACATGACTAATATCACATCATTACTAGAAAGATCAAGATCAAAGGGTTCTTCTTTTTAAAATGTAGATAATATGTTCAATTACCACCAGCACTGAACTGTATTGAAAAGAGAGCTAACATCTCACCGAACCTTGATACAATGATGCTGTATGTTGCTGCTTGTTTTCAATATTTATTCCAATGTTGACTTGATAGTCTCTTGATTGTAAGCTATTGGGTTAGAAGGGTTTCCAATTGTTCTTAGAGTTTTATTATAGTGTCTCTTCTCTTGTTTTTGCATGTAATACATCCAAGAAAGTTTATGTTTTAAATTAGCAAAGGTTTAGTCCAAGGAGCCTGACCGCCTTTTGGATTTTTCATTATATCTGATAGTTAGAAATCTTGATATTTGCTTCTAACTACTTTTAAGTAAACTTGGTTAGCAGTAATTGAAGTCATGTTTTTAAAAGTCCTTTCAATAATCATTGCCTGTATTTCATTGCCTTCACTTTTATTCCCCAAGCCACTGAAATATGGTTTCCAATCCTACCATTCCAATGCAACTGCCGTTGCTAAAGTTGGTTAGTAGTGGCCTTTTATTGTTAGACCCCATGGAAATGACTAAATCTTTACCTGAAAGCCAGAACAAAGGTATTTTTCAAAATCTCTTTTGTGCTTAGACTTCCTGTTTTTTTTTTTTCTTTTAGACCTAATAATAATTATCTCTTTAGATAGTCCATTGGCTAAGCAAGTAGAAACCTTTAGGCACCAAGGTTTTGTTGGTTTGGATTTTGGGTAAGTGAAAGTTGTTTAACTTGTGCAAATTAAAGAACTAAAACAGAGCTCACCATAAGGTGTGCCTGATAAACCAGAGCTACAGTTGATTATCCTTAAAGACCTAGCCCTGTGCCTCCTCCCAGGGCAATCCGGTACAGGAGCTTGGTCCTTCTCTTTCTCCCCTTTCTCCCATTTCTCTCCCTCTCTCTCTCCTGCCTGAAAAAGAATGAGAACTAGTACATTAGAGGAACCTGAAACTACAGAGTGAGGTATTACCTTCTTTCCACTTTGGTAACATCCACCTTCTAGGCTTCAGATTGTGTCATAAGATTGTGCGATGCATTTTCTGTTTAGCAACCTCCCTTTCCTTCTAGATGGGGGAAGTGGAAGGCACAATAAATTAGGCACTGTGTTCAACGGGAAGGTGTTTGTAAGCATTCTTCCCTTGTCGTTAGGTGCAAACAAAAGGATGATACGGGAACCTACGTGCATGGCTTGGCCACCACAGCCACAACTTCCTGTACTTCCTACAGTTTGTGACACTACTGATCACTTCCTCATTAAAAGTCTCTTCCACTCCGCTGATGGACAGTGACTGCATGGCGTGTGTGGGGGGGACTTGATAATATGGGGGAATGTAGTAACGACAATGTTGCTCATGTGAAACCTTCATAAGATTGTACCTCCATGATACCTTAATAAAAACTATAACAAATTCATTTTTTTTTAGTCTCTCCTAGTTTACAGAAAAATCACCCTTCTGTTTTGCATATGACTCTGTCCTTCCTTTCAGTTTTCTTTAGGCAAAGGATAAAAAGCCCATGCTCTTTAAATGGGGGTGTTTCTCATTTCCATATTCAACTCATTCCTCTTGCTGCAAAGTTTCAATGGTGTAGGTCTACCTGTTTGATGATTTCAATTACTGTGCATATTTCAGGTTCTCTCAAAAGGTAGGTAGGACTGTTTAACTATCTACCAGTTCTCTGTTCCTTGATGTCCCACAGTCATTTCAAACTGAACTAATTTAACTGAACTCTACTCCTGACCTCATTCTGTGATCCCTATCTACGTATGCACTATTCTCCATCCAACTGCTCAAGATGGAAAAGGTCTTAAAATAATTCCCTTCCTTTCCCCTCCACAACATCTATTCAGTCACCAAGTACCAGCTATTCCTCTTTTTTCTATCCCAAGAATATGTCCCCTCCTTCCTAATTTCACTATCTCACTATTTTTTCAAGATTGTATTGTGTCTGGCATTGTCACTAAAATGATGTCCTCGTTTCTTCTATCATACAAATCATTCTTCACACTTGTACTGATTTGATCTTTCTAAAACAAGAGCCTAATGGGTGCCTTTTCATACTTAAAATTATTTAATTCTTCAATCCATCCTCCAAGATCAAATCCAACCTCATCAGCGTAGTGTATGACCTTTTATGTGTGTTTACTGCTCAGTCTTTCCAGGATTGATTAGTTTGGAAAGTGATAACTGTTATAACAAATTTCAATGGCTTTTCTCAATAAAAGTTTATTTGTCACTTATGTGACTGTCAGGGTGGAAGTTTCTAGTCTGTGGGAAGCTTTTATTCACATGGTGTTTCAGGGTCACAAGATCCTTTTGTTTTCTAGCTCTGCCATACCTTAGAGTCTCATCTTCTGCATCAAGCCAGCTGGAGGGAAATGGCATAGTAAAGGCTCACCTACTTAAGAATCTTGGCTTAGAAGCAATGCATTTGTTTCTTCTTACATTCTATTGGCTGGAATTCAGTCATATTGTCACCTGTTAGCTGGCCACCTCTCAGCAACAATTCCGTACCAAAGAAAAGGGAATACAAGTTTTGGTGAACAGTTCATTGTCTCTGCATCGTCAGGAGTACCTTTCAACTCTCTGTCTTGCTCCCTTCTGCACTGCAGTTTATATAACCACTTTTATTCTTGAACTACACCATGGCCTCCTTCGCATAGGGTGCTGCCTTTTGCTCATGGCTATCTTGTACTCTTCTTACAAAACTTAGCTGAGAAATTGTTTCATGTAGAAAGTCATTACAGACTCTTATCTCTAGATGAATGTCCTCCCTATGTGTTCTATATTTTTCTGTTGCACCAGGTGCTTGGAAAATCTTGATAGATTCAGTTATATACATTAGTACTTTAAAAATCTTTCCTTGGTGGGCCCTGAAAAATATGAGTATTGAAAATGAAACCTGACTCATTTGGAATGACTCTTATTACAAATTTCTGAAAATATTGGTAAAGTTATAGGACTTAAGCTTTCCCCCAAATAATATGGCCCAATGTTGATGATTGAAGAATTTATGTTTGGTAATCTAATTGGAAAATTAAAAATCTTTGCAAAGGGTTATCTCAAAATAGAAAACATTTCCCTGCTTTAGGTAAACCTGAGGCACCCAGATATCCCAAGGCTCTCCTGCTGCTTCACATGAAGCCCTATTATACCAATTAAACCTTGGCGGTTGTGGGGTGTTGGCCTAGACAAGAAAACAGAGATAAGAGCAAAAAAGAGGATTTTAGAAAGAATCCACTTAAAATGTTCAGTGGTACAATGCTTTGACTAAAAATAAATAGCTTAAACAAAAAGCCAGAATCATAAAGAGCTACAACATAAGTGAAAACATTTAAACGACATGCACCCCGCCATGCAGAAGAAGAGGACAAAAATAAAGAAGCCTACATATTTTGAGTATGAAATTGGGTGAAACACAAATATCCTTGGAGTGTCCATAACCACAGGCCAGGCTTCACATAATGTCACCTGGGACCCCATAAGTCCAGGGTCAGTGCTGCAGTTCATCTGTGTCATCAAGTTACTGGGCTCTTTCCACAGTTTGGATTGACCATTAAGACTCGTTCTTGTATGGTCTAAAGATGGCTGTCACCATTCTACATTCCGCTGCCATATACAAAGAGAAAGGAGGCATATACATACTTATACATACAGATATATATATATGTAAGTGTATATATGTGCATACATAAGCCGATATGTGTGTATACATATATACATACACACATACACAACATACACATATACACACACATATGTATACTTACATAAAATAAAGCAGGAAACACTTTTCTAGGAGTACTCTAGAATTTTCCTTAGCCAAATCTGGGTACTTGGCCCACATGTACACCAATCACAGGGGAAGGAGCTGGTGCCACTCTGCCAACTAATAGAAATTCATCCTTTATGTCAGGACCCTCCTTCCATGAACACATTGCTTCCCAATACCTGGACAAAACGGGGTTCCCTTCAGGCCCATTCTTGACCTGATTCAGAAAAACTGAAGGTAGGGCTTCACAAATTAAGTTTTAACCAGAACTTTAGGTAGTCCTGATGCAGACAAAAATTTGAGAACCACTATTTTGCCATGTAAAAGCAGTTTCTGAAGGTTGGGTAGGCAACTAATGGTTTATACTATACCTAGATATTTTCTAATTAAAGATGGTACGTTTCTTCAGATATCATAATAAAATGGAAACAAAAATGATTAAAACAAAACAAATTTTAAAAACCACACCCAAAACCTGTAAAAAAACGCAAGAACAACAAAAAGATGATAATGTACAGAATGTACAGGGGGAAATAATATCTCAACAAACTTGGGAAAAAGGAAAGAAGAGGCAGATGTGGTAACTATTGTGTAAAACATGACAAGTCACAAAATGTGTTGGGGGATATAAGAATGAGGAGCTCCAATTTGCCTCTACAGATACCCAGAAAGATTGAAGACTTAGTGAAGCCAATGGGGGAGGACAAAGTTGAAAACTGGAAATTAAAATGAGAAATACTTAAAGCCTATATTCAGAAGCCTAATCACCCAACCTCATTCACTACCCCAAGGAGAGAATGTGGCAATGGTACAGCCCTAAGCTAGGTGTAAAAGAGTTCTTGTGTTTAAAATGGAACAGAAACATTTTAGGATTCAAATACAATACCGGGGAGTAGAGGTTGAAAAATAACATGGCAAATAGAAGTTATTGGATCTCTACAGTTTTTCTGCCCCTCCTGGATGAAGTTCAGCAGTCAAGAAACTAAACCCCCAACAGAAACTTCGGCATTCACTAGAGACATTGGGCATCTACTTTCACTACTGCATAAGTGTTAAAACCAAACATAGATTTCAGGCCTATCAAGAAGGAAAAGCTAACAGAAGAGCACCACTAAAATCTGAGCCCTTAAGTTTTACTGCCTTGTAACATGAAAGAGAAGTAATCCCCACCATGCGGGAAGGAAGAGCACAGAGGGAATCTACCCCTCCTGACCTTGGTGTCGGATATGGGAAAGATATCTATTTACCTAGATAGATATAGAAAGAGACAGATACAGACATATATGCAGATGATAGATGACATAGATGATATATAGATAGCTGTAAAATCTTTATAAGAACAGCATTGATTTTGGACAAAACTCATTTTAAAGACAAACCATTACTAGAAATAAAGAGGAACGCTTCATTACAATAAAGGTTCAATTCACTTGGATAAAATAACTACTATTAGTTTTTGCCTAATCACATAGCCACAAAATACATAGAAAAAAGTCAAAATTATAAAAAAGTAATGAATCTATAATTACAGTGGGAGATTTTAATGTTCCTCTGAATATTGATAGAACAAGCGATAAAAAAAATTAGCTGAAGTAACAGCATGATTAACAAATTGACCTTTACAAAAAAATACAATATTGTACCCAACAACTTAAGAGGTCACCTATTTTTCAAGTAATTGTAAAATATGTACAAAAACTGGCTGGTACTAAAGTGCCACAATACAAGTCTCAAGAAATAATAAAGAGATAACTAGAAAATCTCAACTTCTTGGCAATTGGCTATAAACAGCTGTCAAGGAAGAAATCCTTTTGGATGCCTTAATGTAGATTAGGCTACGGTAAGATGCAAAGTTCAGAAGTCAAAAGTGAAAGCACAATAAGAGATTTATTAAAAATGAAACACTGTGAAAGCAACTTTAAAATACAATCCAGAGGCCCACTAGGCAAAAGAATTGTACCTTATTTAGCAGATGAGGGTGTCAAACCACAATATATAAAAAGCACAACAATCAGTGAGGAGAAAAAAAAATCCCAATCCAACAGAAAACTCGATTAAATTTCAGACATATCATAGAATAAAGTGGTAAAATGTCAAGTAAATACATGAAAAATTATACAATATCACTAACAGAATTAACCAAAACAATAATGCTGCCAATCAGAGTAGCAAACATTTAGAATTCAATTCAGGAACTGAAGAGATGTGGAAAAACAAGCACTCTCATACTTCACTGACAGAAAAAAGAAAGAGGTTTTCTGTAGTGTGTACAGAAAGGTATGTGCAAGGATGTCTATAGCATAATTTGTAACTGTAGAATTGGAAACAAGATACACCAGGATGATTAGATCAATGATACAATGTGTGTTAATGGCAAGGTGGTTTCCAACATGCTTCAGAAGGTGAAGAAAGCACATCAGAGAACAGCTTAAGTAAAATAATCCTATTTACATAAAGAAACCCTACGCAGGTGTACATACATTTGTTAATATAAGAATATTTATTGAATGCTTACTCTGGGGTAGGCATCATTTTGAACTTTTTGTATATTTTATCTTCCTTAATCCTTAGAAAAATCATGAGGTAGATACTATTATTACACACATTTTACAGATTAAAAAAAAAGGCACAGATTATAGTTTGCACAAAGTCACAGAGAAGAGAAAGGATTCATACCAAAGTGGCTTGGTTTACTCCCTTCTTTGTCTTTCTTTCTCAGTTTACCTTTTATTCTCGGATTTCCTTCCAAGCCCTCTTGTCTCCTCCCACCTACCTCTTCTCTTAGTAAATCTTAAAGTGTCTATTAGAGGACGTGTGGAGAAAAGTGGGGAGTGAAGGTACGTTTCGCTTTTCTCCACATTCAGCTTTGTTGTTTGGAGATTGGGTGTTACTTTCATAAAAAAATTTTTTTTAAGTCGATGAATCCTTCAGTTCAGTTCAACAAAATTTTGTTTATTGTGCCTGTATGCCAGTCGTGGGTGGGGGTGGACGTGGGAATCACACATTCTAAATACACGTGGTCTGTCTGACTCTTAAAAGGAGTTACAACATGGTTAGGTGGGAAAGAGGGGGCAGGGATAGACAGGAAGAAAGACGAGAGACAGGCGGGACAAAGAGACAGAAACAAAGAGGGTAAGAGAGCGAAAGAGAAAGGGCACAATAGAGAAAAACAAGCCTGCCCCCTCCTCCGACGCTGAGCCGCCCACCGCGCGCAGGCTTTGAGAGCGACGGGAAGCCGCGGGGTGGGAGTCCCGGCCTTTGTGCCCGAAATCCCCGGTGTTTCGCGCCCGGGAGGCGGCCCCTCCCCGCTTGTTAAAGGCTCTCCAGGTGCCAGCCGGAGTCGACGCCCAGGAAGCCAGAAAGGGGCCCGAAGGGAAGCCCGCTGGGGCCCAGGATCCGGGAAACGAAACCAGAAACCGCGGGCTTCCCCACGCCGGGGCTGCCACGAAGCCCTTTCCCCGGTGACCCGCGGGAGGATTGGGTAGCCAGCCGCGCTCCGTCCGCCAGCGACCGCGGGACGGGAAGCAGCCGTCCGGCGCCCGGGTTCCCAGACCTCGTCTCGCTCCGGGCGCCGCTGGAGAAGCGCAGGCACAGGTGGGCAGGAGGCTGTCGGGGTGCCCTCCGCGGGGCGGGGAGCGGGGCGCCGGGCGGTGGGGCTGTCGGGGCGCGGGGAGCGGGGCGCCGGGCGGTGGGGCTGTCGGGGCGCGGGGAGAGGGGGCGCCGGGCGGTGGGGCTGTCGGGGGGCGAGGAGAGGGGGCGCCGGGCGGTGGGGCTGTCGGGGCGCGGGGAGAGGGGGCGCCCGGCCGTCGGGGCGCGGGGAACTGACGGTTGATGGTTAGGTGGTAGCGGCAAGGGTTCCAGCGGCCGCGGGAAGAGTCCCTAGAAGCGGAACGGCGACTCAGCGAGGGTCCCCAGGTCGCCACAGCGGTACCCAGCCCCAGACCTTTCCAGTGACAAGGTGTGTCCAGCCTGAAGCCGCCCTACACGCTCAGCTTCCGCCTGGGACCGTCCCCCTCCTCACCGCGCCGAGAGCGGCGCTGAAGCGTGGCGAGAACCTGAGCTCAGTACCTGCCCCCGTGTTGGGAGTATTAGAAGGCTGATGAGTAGAGCCTGCTAGCTGTCCTTTAACAGTACGTATAAACAGGAGTACGACTGGAGCCCCAAACCATGCTAGGCACTCTGGAATACCAGAGGAAGTGTTAAGACAGGCGATTTCTAGCAGAGGCTAAGACCATTAGCACAGGAGTACACCCGCCTGACTTGACACCTGCCTCTACTAAGTATCCCGTGGACTCGAGTCAGTTTCTTCATCCACCTTTCTTCCTTACCTCATCTCTGAAATTGTATAATGATTCAAAAGAGTTACCAGAAGTAGAGATGACATGTTTACATATTTAGTTATCTGACAATGCAGAGTACTCAGTAATTAGCTTTTATTATTTTTAATATTTGACAGTTTATGTTTCTCCAAGCTCACTGTCTGGCTGGCCCCCATATGGTTTTTTTATACAGTTATTCCTGGAAATCCTGGCATGGCCACTTCCTGGTTCCAGGAACAGGCAGTCATTTTTTTCTCCTAGTTTAGCAATTTGAGAACCATGGTTTGTACAGTGGTCACTTGTATGTCTGGTGTGAAGTGTGAAGTTAATTCAGGATTCACTTTTTCTTCCTTGAAATTTTTTAACATCATAACTTTCTCTTAATACCACCCTGGCAAGTATAACAACTGTAGGATTTTGAACACTTGCACAAACACAAGGAAATGAGAAGGGAACTGAAGGGATTTTCTGCAGCTGGTAGAAAAGTGGCATGGAAAATAAATGCCTGGGTTGTAGATTAAGCAGCCCTCGCCTCGTAAGGGAGCTGTTCTTTCTGACTGAAAGGAATGAAATCATACTGTACACATTATTAAGTCAGCAAGCACCATGCCATCAAACAAAAACAATCTGCTCTGGCCTGGAATTCAGGTAGAGAGACGTTAAATGTGTAGGAACTGTGCCCTGTACACCTCTCCATGCTCATGTCTAATGATCTCTCCCTCTTTGGCTCTGTAACCCACAAACCTTTCATTCACTTGAATGAGCAAAACTGCCTCCAGTCACAGGACTTCTACCTGTGCAGTTCCCCCCTCACTCTCCCCTGGACCCCGTCCAGCAAACACCTCCATTGCCTGTCTGATTTCAGACTTCCTTTGGCTCTGGGATGTTTCTTGACAAACCCCTCCCTGTTTCACCACGTCGACATTACTGCCCCTGTAACTCTTAGAGCACCATTAATTTTCTTCATAGAACTTGGATCCTAGTAATAATATATTGTCAATTGTCATTTTGTTTTAGTGCATTATGTGCTTTATACCTTCAGTCAAAATTCTTTGAAAAAAGCACGTGACTATTTATATACAAACTTATAAATATGTATGTGCTTTTTTTATATGTGTGTGGGTATACACACACTGTTGCACTTTCTTGAATAATTCTAAATCTAAAAAGCCAAAGCACAGTAGTTCATCAGTATTAACAACTGTGTTTTTCATTTCCCAAATTTTGAATTTAATAAGTGTTTACAAAAAACTCTTGCCTGGCCTAGTAAAGCCAAAGTGGCCTCTGGTACTTTTGAAATTCATGCTCTTTGCCTTACATAAGAAACCTGCCATAAAAATAGTCTTTCCACAAATTTTATGGAAATTTGACAATTTGTGAGAATGTCTTTTTTTTTTCCAGTAAGCCAAGGATATGAATGCAAAGGACATGAGGTATGAATCATTTTCACTGAGCTAGTTAGCGAGCTGTATAAAACATTAGGCCGACATTAATCTCTCTAGGTTTAGTTTCCTCATTTATAAGGAGGAAAGGAAGCCATTCGAATTTGTGAGGGAGCTCTGAGTTGTCAGGAAAGGCTTTGCAGGAGTAATAAAGCCAACAAATGAGGCTAACTAACATAAAGGTTCTTTCTGGTTTACTTTTTAGTTTTGTAGAACACTTGACAGCCACTCTCTCAATTGGTCCCAGTTGATGTAATATCTACTTTTTTCAGCTAGATTACTTGAAAATGTATAGCATTACTATACAATGCTATCCTAACATGGTTCTGAGCATATTTGTTTTGTTTTTTTGAGCCTTAAGTACAGGAGTGGATTTTTATAGGAAGATACCCTGTTACCAGGTACTTTGACTTACCAGTCGGCCTCAGCCATCCCACATCCATGCCCTATCTTGTATGTGTGGTATACTGGTGTCCACAAATGCTCACCAATATCTCGGCCCACCTATTTGTGAAAACCCATCTGTTTTTTCTCTACTTATCTTTTACCAAATTACAGTTCAATAGATGAAGTGATTTTGTCTATAGATGCTTGCTAAACCTTTATATTACACAAAAGTTACCTATAAACATAAGCTGAACAACATGGAAGTTACTTGTTTCGTCACTTATTTCAGCAAGTGTTGGGTTCCCCACTCCCCTAATTCCTCCATTCCTCTACTTATGTCATTCTCACTTATTCATAGGGAGTTAGGGACAGAGAAATCTCTGATTGTTTTTAGAGTGGTAACGTTTTGCTAAAATAATTTAGAACATATATCCCCATCTTGAGGCTCTGAGAAAAATGTTAACTGGTTTGTTCTTAGGCAATTAAGAATTTAACTTGGATAAATGTAGTTTATGCCTAGGTTATAGGCATAGTAGTTTTAGAATCTTCCAAAATTAGGGATGCTTTCCTTGGATTCCAGATTTTACATTACTTTTTCAAACACTTTTTGAAAACAGTAAGATAAAAATTTCCAGACCCCAAGAGATGGGTCAGAAGGTGTCACTGTAATAGGAGTTATGGAGCTATAACTGGATATAATGGGCACTATTTCTCTTTGTGTCTGGTGGTAGAGGTTATAATTATGAAGTAGCCCAGATCAGCAAAGGGTCTTACAGTGGTTGGTATATGATTCCTTATTCTCCTCAACAGGGTTCAGAAGAGGTGTGTAATAATCAGGTTATAATTTGAAGTTGTGTATTTGTTTTGAAGTAATTATGAGTCCAGTGGTAAAATACATAACATGACTTTGTTAGAGACTTTTTTTTTGTATAGGACAAGTATGATTTTCTCTTTTTTAGAAGTCTTTCTGGGATTTGTTTCTTAGTAGGAGTAGTGGGAGGCATTATTTAGAGTAGCATTATCATGTTCATTAATTAGCTAATTAGTTCACCCAGGACTCAGCCCAGTCATTTCCAAAACTGAGTGACATTCTGTGTCGCAATAGACCCATTAAGTTTGAGAAAATCAAAACAGCCTTAAAAGAGCAGATATGAGTGGACGGGGATGAACATGGTGGATATCTTTATTCCACGAGTGCTTTATTCTACCTAGCATTCATACAGATAACAGCTGTCACCTAACGTTTTGCACCGGGTCTGATGACGTACCATTTTTCATGCTTGAGATATTATGTAATTGTGAAAATTTCAAGCGAGGACTCAGATTTTGTTCTTCAGTAGTTTGCTCAACAGATACTTATCCTCACAAACCTATAATAGTTTAAGACTCAAAATAATGTAGCCAAATAAGAAGGAAAAGAGCAAATAACGAACAAAGGAGCTCTGTTTTAAAGCCTGCTTAGTTTCTCTTCCTTGGAATTTTGTACAAGGACAGCATGATCTCTGACCCTGTGAAAGATAAATATTCTTTTGTTCATAATTGGTAGCCATTTGACAAAGGATAGATCGTAGGAGCTGAAATGCCTACATCCATTGCTTAAAACCGACATCGGTTCTTAATGTGAGGCCCAGCATTGGTTTATGAATTCCCTCTCTGGCACATCCTTTCTTTCTGACTGGCACTGAACTTCCCAGGCTCAAAGGACTCAATATTAAGGAAAAATATTTTTCATTAAAAACCTTTTAATTTTTTTTAATAAAAAAGTATTTTTTAAGTTATTTGAAAATAATCCTCATACATATATAGGGGTACTTACCTGTGTTCCTCCTCTGAGTATTATTCCCACTTTGTCCTTGAAATGGGTACCTTTCTGACATTGTAGGCAAGGGGAGAATAATGGAAACAATATCCCTTAAAGCTGCTGTTTAATTGGTTAAAGGTCAAAGAATATTTTTGTTTAAGCATATTACAGAGTGGTGTCTTTTGAGCAACAGAGGGTAGATTGAAAACTTCAGAGATGTTTAGTCCAGCATATTAATTAAGGGATACTATACTACTCCGGAAAGTCAGCCTTTTAATTTTACATACATATCTGTCTGTTAAAGTATTCTTGCAGGTATAGATTTTAATGTATAATCTCAGATCATGTTGACAAAAGTAATCATGGCATTTGGCCTGTACATAAGAATTTAGTCTCCTTCTATAGTTCCTCCTATGATAGAACCTAAAACATGAATGTGGCCTATGAAAGCTTTTAGCCAACTTTGGGTGCCTATGTTTAGCTTACTGGTCATCTTAAATTATCAAAAAAACACACATTTTAATCTTTTTGCCCTTCTACCCTGAGTAGCTCCAGAGCAGTTGGTTTCTGACTAGAAAACTCAGCTTTCTATTATCCTAAGAAAATCCAGGAAGTCAAGTTGGTAACTCAAACAAATTTTTTTTGCTTTATTCTAAGTCCAGGTAAACCCATTCTGAAATTATTTAACCGTTGCTGAACTTCTTAAGTATTCATAATTAAGAGGTGACTGTAATTGAAATGTTCTTAAGAGTTTTACTAGATCATGAAATTTCTTTCTTAAAGTAGGCAATGATAAGGAACTAAAAGGAGAGGAGGGGTGTGATTTCTTTTTTAAACAGATTCTAGATGAGGATATAGAAGGACCAGCTGGTTTTATTTGCCATTCAGGAGGACCCAGTAAGAGGAGTTAGTAAGGGGCAGCGTGACCAGAGAGGGCCTGGGAAGTGTAGGAATGATTCATACTGATGTGTGTGTCCAGGATAAAATAGGTACGAGTTTTTGTGTCACGTGTAAATTAAAATTAACAGGCATATAGGGAGTTGAGATTTAAAGTGCAGAGATGGGAAAAGTAATGACGGGTAGTAGTGAGAAAGTGTTTTATTATTTTTCTGTCCTTGAAATGAGTGCACAAAGTTTTGGCTGTATTGTCATGGTGCTACAACGATAACAACTCCTGTGGGTGGGTTCTCTGGCTAAAACTATATTTTGAAGCATAAGCGAAGGATCATGATTTTACAAATTTACTGTCCAAGTTGGGCCGAACATGTCCACAGGACCCAGAATCTAGAGATATTTGCTTTAGTGTGGCCTGATAGCTAACCTGTCTGTCCGTCCTGCTGAACCATGCCTGGAGCCCAGCCCTGAGGCCGGGTGCTGGAAAATATGCTCCCTTTACGCTGTGTAGGTTGAAAGACTCAGTTTTTAACTTGGTTACCATATGGGGTCTTAGGCTTACAGTGTTTCCTTCGCAGCTTTCTGCCCAGTGGACCCTGTCCTCCCAAGGTATTCAGAAACTGCCAACCATCCTGGGCTGACCCACAACTGGTGAAGTCCTACTCAGAACCCCAGCAATGGGCAATAGGGTCAAGAACAAAGGGTTAAATTCTGGAACACCAGATGCATATGCTGTGTACAGTTGCAGAGTATCTTGGTTCAACTGTTATATTTGACCTGTAAATTTATGGATGACATATTAATCTCAGGTCTTCTTTTTCAGAACTCTTCATTAAATCATGGACAAACAAAGTAAGTAATTTACTTTGTGTTTGCTTTCTTCCTCTAATGGTAAATCTTTTGTCAGCACGTTACTTGTCATAATATTTTATTCAGTTTCTAAAGGGATAGAATTTACTTTGTAGTGTCTGTGCTCCAGAATCCAAAGCCTAGTTCAGTGTTTTGACGTAGAGAAGAAGTACACATATATCCACCATCACTAATTTTTCCTTTAAAGTTAAAAAAAACTTAGATAGACCTAAGAAGTTTTAAGGTTACTGAGAAATACGATGTATAACTTATATTATATTCCATCCAGATCAGTTTTTCCCTTTCTCTGTGCATTTTATATACATAAACATTGTTCAAATCACATTTTTTAACATAATAAATTTAATATGTCAGTCCATCGTAATAAAATCCTCAAGTATGTCCTCAATACATACACATGTATTTTCATAACATACACATGTGAATAGGTTTAAATAAATACCAGTCGTTAAGTTCTGGCTTTTTTGTCTGAAGAAATGCTGAATAAGATGGGTATTGACCAAGCATGTAGTAAGAGACTTTGTCTTTTTAAAAATGTAACGTTCTGAAGAGAAGAACAATACAGTGGGCACAAATATGAAAACAAAATACTCTTTCTTGAAAAGATTTATATTCTCTATTTATCTTCCTTTGGGAACCAAAGAGGTATTTCTCCACAATGTCACCCTCACTAGATATATTAGATACTTGTTAGGACCAGAAGCCTCAGTTTTCCTTCCTAAATTTTCATGATCTTCTCAATGTTTGCTGTATTACTAATTCTATTTGCAAAACTCAAAGTATTTTAAATGTAAAGTTATATGGTATTAAGCTGTTTTATTTGCTACAAGCTTTCAGATGTTTCAAATCACTTTAGAAAGATTGTTTTGGCCATAGTCATAGTCACCTTTAAACTCTTCAGCTTCATACATTGTATGTGCATATGTGTATGCATGAATAAAAATAGAAGTATATATCTATGTATGAAAATATACATATATGAAAGTAAAAATAAAATGTCTTTACAACAATGTGACAGTCCTATGATTTTTCTAAGTTATTTTAAGTTGCATTTCACATATGCAGAAACCCATCCATAGTTCATATGTGCTTTGGTCTATCTACTTGACTCCCTGCCCATTCACTTATTTTCTCTTTATATAAAGTACCCCTAAAGTTCCTGAAATTAGGATCATTGCTCTGGTACCAAAACCCCACAGGTTAATGAAGTCCCAATTTCTTGAATCTGTCAGCTTCTGGATATGTGTGTATATTTGCTATCGTTTAAACAATGGTACCTGTTAAAAGGTGCCAAAGTGTGACATACCACGTAAGGGTAGGTCTAAAAGTCAGATCTGCAGTGTGTTTCCTTGAGACCTGTTGAGTTTGATCCTGTCATTTCCAGCTCATGCTAGGAGTGGGGGCTTTTAGGCAGAACCTTGATAGCTAGAGACCTTGGTGCTGGGCCCATCATCTGAAGCCAAGAAACAGAAGGGAATGGTTGGGATGGAGTGACTTGTGGTATTTTAGGGATCTGTGACAAATTGGCATATGTTGCAGTGTCTGTTCAGGGAAAATCCCTGATTGAAGTAGAGGATTCCCTATTGCCTGAATTTGCACAATCGCCATAGACTCCATTCATCTAAAGATATTATGAAGCCAAATAAATGGAGGAGAAAGAGAGCCCACCCTCCAGCCTCCCTGCTGAAACCACATGAGTCAAGTGGTCTTTGAAGGCCCATAATAGAGAAGTATATAGAAAATGTATTAGATTTAAAGTTTAACCAACCTTTTCTTCTATATTCATGCTTTGTCCGCATGATTCAAAGAGAAACTGTTTCGAATTTACAGTTAGCAAGCCATGACAGAGAGGAGAGCATGATGTAGGTATAGTGTCCACCAGATCGTAAGTTCCATGAAGGCAGAGCTGGTGTAGCCCCAGAGGCTAACTCAGGGGTGACACAGGAGATGCTCAGTAAATATTTATTCTCTGACAGTATGGGAGAATATATTCATAAACAACTTATCCAATAAGGGGTTAATATCCAAAAATAAAGAGCTCACATGCCTTCAACACCCCAAAACAAATAACCTGACAAAAAAATGCACAGAGGATATGAGCAGACACTTCTCCAAAGAAATTCAGGTGGCCAACAGGTACATAAAAAGATGCTCCACATTGCTAATTATCAGGGAAATGCAAATTAAAACAATGAATTATCACCTCACACCAGTTAGGATGGCCAACATCAAAAAGACAAGGGACAACAATGCTGGCATGGATGCAGAGAATGGGGAACCCTCCTACACTGCTGGTGGGAATGTAAATTAGTTCAACCATTGTGGAAAGCAATATGGAGGTTCCTCAAAACACTGAAGATAGAAATACCATTTAACCCAGGAATTCCACTCCTAGGAATCTACCCAAAGAAAACAATATCCCTGATTCAAAAAGACATATGCACCCCTATGTTTATCGCAGCACTATTTACTATAGACAAGATATGGGAAGCAACCTAAGTGTCCATGAGTAGATGAATGGATAAAGAAGAGGTGGTACTTATACATAATGGAATATTATTAAGCCATAAAAAGAAAACAAATCCTATATTTGCAACATGGATGGAGCTAGAGGGTATTATGCTCAGTGAAATAAGCCAGGTGGAGAAAGACAAGTACCAAATGATTTCACTCATTTGTGGAGTATAAGAACAAAGCAAAACTGAAGGAACAAAATAGCAGCAGACTCAGAAACTCCAAGAAGTAGTTACCAAAGGGAAGGGGCTGGGGAGGGTGGGTCGGGGGAAGGGAGGGAGAAGGCGATTAAGGGGCATTATAATCAGCACACACAATATAGGTAGGTCACAGGGAAGGCAGCATAGCACACAGAAGATAAGTAATGACTCTATAGCATCTTAACTCTGCTGATGGGCAGTGATTGCAGTGGTGTGGGAAGTACTTGTTAATATGGATGAATGTTGAAACCACAATGTTGCTCATGTGAAACCTTCATAAGATTGTATATCAGTGATACCTTAATTAAAAATTATATATGTTTGTTGCCTGGGTTGGCCACTAAATGATTGATTAGGGAAACACAAATATGAATAACTAGGAGGTTGAACCATTTGTGCATACATTAAGGTTATTCATATCGCATTGGTTAGCAGATAACAGTTTAATATGTTTATTGTAATTAAGCCAGTTATGATTTTTGTCAGTCAAAATCAAATTGCGAATTTCCTATGGTTCAGCCTTATTGGGGTACTTCCAGAGTAAACATAAAAAATGATATTTAAATACTGAAATATATGCATTATTTTAAATATTTAAAAAATAATTCTTTATAGCAATAATTATAGGTATCTTTAAAATCATCCATAATCCATTACCATCCCCACATCCAATTAATCTCACTTATCTCTTTGTTCACAATCTATATGTGGTATTTTAAACAATCCTTTTTTTCCAATACCAACAAATTTCAAAGTATAGACGTCAACACTTCATCAGGCATATTTAAGAACTAGAAATTCAGCCCCAGTTGCTCAGCTATCTTACTTTAAAAGAGAATTTGTTTGAAACAGTTCTATTGCAAATCAACTCTGATAACAGGAACAGCTTTTGTTAAGTGAAGGATCCACTTTATCTATTTCAATGTTGCACAAGATCATACAAATGAAAATTATCTAAAGACAAGGCATTTTTCATCTATGTTTTATTAAAGCAGATATATGTTTACCTCTCCTTGAATTGCAGGTGTGCAAGAGAATGCTCCTGACTCAGGAACAAATTTCCCAGCCGGGGGCCCTCCTCAGTATTCTTCAGCAGCATTCCAGGGTAAAACAAGAATAAAAAAACAAAACTAATTGGTTTCTTATATTCCCCAAAGAATGCATGTTGTGTGTGTGTCTGTCTCTATGTGTGTATTTATTTTCATAGTGCCTTTTATTTAAAGCACAATAATGAAATTGGCAGCCTAACTGTTCTTGGTTTTTATTGCACTGCATGTTATAAAAAATCATAAAAGCAGTTTTTTATGGATATAGCATAGTGAAGACATAGAGTTAATAAAAATGATAGTTTACATTTAACAAGTGAAATTTGAGGTTGCAATTAAGTTAAACCCCAAAATTCACATGTTAGGTAAAAGATTGTATTGATTGTCCATCTATCCATTCTCAGTATTGGGATTTTCCGATTTTTCGTATTCAGATATTCAGGTTTTCGGATTAAAAACCTGGGTGTTTTTGAGTCATGTATTAACTGAGGTCAATCGCGGTCAGTGAAACTCACAGAAAAGAGATGACTATTTAAAGTAGAAGCTGTGAGCAATAGAAATGGCTACCTCACTCATTTTCATTCAGTGACATATATGAAGGCTGAATCATGCCTTGCACCTAAGAAAAGTAATGCGTCATATCACTACATATTATGTGTATTTTTTTCCTTTGAACCAGTACATCAAAGACTCCAGAGATTTTCATTGAGACAAATGAAGTTTCAAAATTACTAGAGTTTTACTAAATGGTAAAGTTCACAGTGCACCCAGATTTGCAAGTAAGTAGGCTACCCGCACGTTGAGAGACCATCCTGGAAACTTAGCATCAAAAGAACTGGGCAGAAGGGTGTATCCATTTTGTATTGTACTCTACACAAACAAACAAAAAAACTGCTTGGAAGCTGGATGGCCATTTAATTCTCAAGCCAGATATCTCCTAATGGGGCCTGGATCTCATCCAGATGTTTGCATTTATTAGAATATGAGCTAGAAAATCTCTAAGGTTCTAGGATGATAATTGTCAGAGGTACCTGCACTTAAGTATTATATGGAAGTCTTAAAAACTCTAGTACAAGGGCACTAGCCCAGGAAAATTAAGGCAGATGTTTAGGTACTGGGACCCAGGGATTGGTAATTTTTTAATTCCTCAGGTAATTCTAATGTGCATCTAGGACTAAGAATTGCTGCTCTAAATTATATAGTTGTTTCTAGAATATTAGCAAGTCTCATCTAAAGCATTTGGAGAATGATTTAATCCAGCCCATAGCTAATTAAAAGTAGGAGATACATAATTAAATTAATTTATAAATTGGGGACAATATTTTCCAATTCAGGTTGGTTCAGAGATTAAATGAGAGAATATGCAAAACACTTAGCACAATGGTTAACAAATAATAAATGAAAAATATTTGCTATTATATTAATCATATGTTAAATCAATTGAGTTTTCTGTAAAGGAAAATAATATCCAAATTTCAGGTAATTCTACATGCTTAATCCATTGATTTGGGAAATAATAAACTATACTCTCTATCCAAGCATCTTGAGAAGATTAAAATAATGTAGCCAATTAACCCACATCTCCTCATCCCCACTGACTTGCCTATAGTATGATCTTTTCATTATAGCCAGTGATCTTTAAAAATGCATATCTGTTCATATCACAGACAGTATTCAATGCATACAGCTTTGGCTTCCCATTGCTTTTAGGATTAAAGCCAAAATGCTTAATCTGGTCCCACAGACCTGAGGGACTCCCCTGCCTTCTCTTTAACTGACTCTTAAGTCTGGCTCTGTACCTTTCAGGTAGACTTAGCCTTTTGACAGGTTTTTAGAAGCTCTGTATTTGTTACTGTCCCAGGACTTTTCTCTAAAATGTCGCTTCTGTGCTGCTGGCCCACTCAACTCCTTCGTCTCAACCGAAGGGGCAGGGAAGCTGTCCCAAGTCCTCCCCTTTCCCTCTCCCCAACCAAACAGTTCCCTTTAGTGTATGTAGCCATAAAACCCTGGTCCCTTTCTTCAAACACTTGTCTCGAATTCCAGTTAATCAGTAAATCACACTGGTGATAAAGATCCCTGGAGTAAAGAAGGTACTAGTGGTTACCAAAGAGGAGGGGTTGGGGAGAGAGGGAGAAGGGGATTGTGTGGTATAATGATTGGTGCACATGGTGTGTGTGGGGTCACGGGGAAGACGGTGTACTCAGAGAAGACAAATAGGGTTCTGTGGCATCTTACTACACTGATGGACAGTGACTACAATGGGTTATGGGGGGACTCGATAATACAGGTGAATGTAATAACCACATTGTTTTTCTTGTGAAACCTTCATTAGAGTGTATATCAATGATACCATAATAAAAAAAAAATCAAATCTCAAAAAAAAAAAAAAAGATCCCTGGAGTAAAGGATAAAGTTCTATTTCCCGTCAGGCATCAAGGGCAGAGCTTGCATCTGTGTTTCTCATTTTAAATCCCAATGTTCCACACTCCTAAAAACTTTGTAAAATACAAATCAGATCTTGGAACTTACTCTTCTGCTTAAAATCCTCTAAGGTCTGTCAATCACACTTGGAATAAAATCCAGACTCTTTATTAAGGAGCTCCTAGATGAACTGCTCCTATTTCTTTACTGACTGCCATTTCTATTGTTCTTCGACCATATTCTCTCTTTCTCAGACATGCCAAATTCATTCCTAAAGCTGGAGATTTTTCATTAGGTTTTCATACCTCCTGGATCATTTCTCATCAGATCTTTACACAAAGCTTTCCCCTTCTCATAGTTTAAGACTCAGCGTAAATATTATCTATCTAAGTAAGATAGCTTTTGATACCTTTCCCCCTCCTCCTCTCTTCCATGTAGTTTCTTCATCAGATCAATCTGAAATCTTTAAAGAAAATCTTTTCTGTCTCCTATAAGTTGCCTATGAGCTCTCTGAGCACATGTTGCCTTACTGATATCTGTTACCTTCTGATCCTAGAACAAAGGTAGTCACATTATGGGTCATCTGTAAATATGTAATTCATTATAAGAAGGAATGAATTATAAAAGCTTTATTTAAAAGATGTTAGTATGAACTTTGGTCTCTCTTCTAAGTCTTCCTTTTTAATGGTGTATGCACTTTGTAATTAGTGTTCCATCCGAGATACTTATAAATTACCTAATCAAAGTGTTAAGTTTTGCCTCGCTTTTACTGTTAAAATATTGTGGAACACATTCCCTTGAAATTATATCCCATTCCTACGGAATTACTACTTTGTAGTCTATACATGTAAGCTTATGAAGTTTCATTGTCATCACAAATTCACATGAAATACAGAGTATAACATTTATTAAATTTATTCCTCTACTATGCTTAATAAATACTTAAGACAATTTTATCTATTGCAACTTTTTACCTTCCTTGGTTCTCAAATTGTATTTTCAGGGTGCTAAATTGTGAGATTTAAATTTGTAACCTGCATATTGTTATGGATTTTTTTTTCTTTCATGTAGAGGGTCTTAGGATAGGAATACACTGTAAATTAGAACTTCAGGCAAATTGTTAACCCAGACAAGGATCTGGACAGTACTAGAAGGAATGACATGTCTTTACCTCTACACCAGGGTTTCTCAATAGCAGCACCATAGTGTTTTGGGAGGGATAATTCTTTTTCAGGATGCTATTCTGGCACTTTAAGGTATTTAGCAGCATCTGTGGCTTCTATTCACCAGATGCCAGTATCACTCTTCCTTCCAGTTGTGACAGCTGAAACATCTCCAGACCTGGGCAAATTTTCCTTGAGGGGACAAAACTACTCTTCATTCTATACATACAGGAGGTTCCACTTGTTACAATTCTCTAGTTATCATTTTTTACAGAGTGCTTTGGTCCTAGAAATGTTGGCACAAAGCCTTTATTTTGGGCCTTCTACTCAATGTCATCTCTGTTTTCCATGAAGGCATCCCAGAATCTTTAAGTAGGTAAGTCTAGATCATTGTTGATTTTATTTCACTCTCTTAGGTTTCAAGCATATTTTTATCTGAGTTTTGAATGATAAGGGTAAGGCGTGGGCCAACTCTATTCACAGCCCCAAAGTCTCAAAATAGAAGTGGATATGAAACCACAGATACTTCACTGAAAAATCACTCAAAGATAAAAACACAACCAGTCCTTCATAGAAACAGGATTTCTGAGCTAAAATTTTAGTAAAAAGATAACCGAAAGAGTTCATGTTTCCAATTTTCTGTGCAGTTACAAATTATTTCACTTGTTCATATTTCAGGACCTCCAGGACATCCTGGCTACCCTGGCCCCCAGATTGGTCATCCTGGCCCTCAGGCTGGCTATCCTGGTCCTCAGGCTGGTTATCCTGGCCCTCAGGCTGGCTATCCTGGCCCTCAGGCTGGTTATCCTGGCCCTCAGGCTGGCTATCCTGGCCCTCAGGCTGGCTATCCTGGCCCTCAGGCTGGATACCCATTCCCACCAGCTGGTTATTCAGGTGCTGGCCCAGTGGGCTTTCCTGTCCAACAACAGCCAGTGTATAATCAGCCAGGTGGACCTGCACAGGTACTATGGATGCCAGTACCACTGCCTCCACCAGACTGCCCACCCGGGTTGGAATACTTAAGTCAGGTAATTTCAACACATAAAAATCAAAACTATGCTTCCAGTTTACTTAAGGAGATTAACAAATGACTAATTCACTAAAGTCTGAAATGGTAAAACATTTTTTTTGTTAACAAACAACCCAAATTCTTCTAGGTCAGGTTTACTTTTAAAGCAAAATACAAATGTCATGGGAAATTGTGTCTGCTATGATTTTAAATATCATCTGTGATTAAAAAGCCAATAGATTTATTAAGCACTATTTTATAGACTTTGTTCCTAAGTATAATACAAGTATTAATTCATTTAGTCCTTTTAGAAACGGTCATATACTTGCTTTTTTAATTACCAACATTTACAGAAGAGAAAACTGAAGTCCAGCGAAGTTACGTAATTTGTTTAGGGTCAAACTGCTAAGGAAGTGGGAATGGCTTTTTACTTCTGGAACCGTAGTTAATGGATACTGTGCTTTGTAATCCCAGCACGGAATAATTTCTTAGGAGTTGGAAGGAAGCATCAAACTCAATTTAGTGGTGAGCTTCAACAATTATACCAAAAAAGGAGTTAATATTTTGTGTATAACTTTTTAGTTATAATAATAAGGTTACATCTTTATAATGCTTTTGTTCTTTGGAAGACCCAATCTTATTAATGCTACCAATGAGGGGAAAAACCTCCCGGATTTTTATTTATCACATGATAACTTCATCTCAGCAATGTGAGGCCTAGTGTTTGTTTGTTGTTAGAAATCTGGTAAATAAAGTAGGAATATGAAATTGTATGTGTCTAACCTATAAACAAACAAGCAAATATTCCTGTGATATTGACTATTTTCAGTAAATACATTGTCTCCCTGGCATGCTGCATGAATTTAATTTCCCACAATGCACTTGGGCAGCATTTTTATAAGAACTTTTGGTAGTTCATTAATTCTCTCGTTTTTTTTTTTAATTAGGCCTTACAAAAATATATAGGGGAAGTTATCACTTGCCATAAATGATGCCAAGTACACGTAAAAAGAAAAATGTTTAGATTTGTAGACGAGAGCTCTCTTCAAGTAGATGAAAAGGTCTTAATATTTTTTAAGCCCTTCCCAGAAGGAACATATTTTTCTAGTTCTTACAGGAATTCCAGTGTAAGTCACTATTATTTGACCTGAATTTGCCCTTATTAGTACTGAATACATTGTTTATTTTTCAATTAAAAATATGTTAACTTTGGTTTTATACTTTTCTAGGCATAAAAGTTCAGAAGTATTTAAAAATGTATTTTAAATTTACATATTAAATATTGATAATTGATTATATGCACTCTTTAACAGATAATACGAATGTTAATTTGGTAGGCTTAAAAAATGTGATATATACTTACAGCTTAATTTTTTTTTACTATAATAGATAGATCAGATACTGGTGCATCAACAGATCGAGCTTCTGGAAGGTATGTATTCATCATATTGATCATATTTCTAGAAAGAGAAGACATTTATGTAGCTAAGGCATATCACAACCAAAATATAATACTTCCACTGATGTAGAATGATTCAACCTGGTTATTTACAAGTGTCTCCCTTCTTGATAAAAAAAATGATTATCAGCAGCTTATTTCTTGAAATTAGGAGTCAAGTGGTAAAATACTATTACTCTGGTTATTTGTCCTCATGATATAGACCCTAACTGAGAAGGAAATCAATCAAACCTTCCTTTGCTCTCACTTCTCTCTAGAAATCACTTCAGTGCTTCCATCACTTCTCCTGAATTCTATCACTTTAGCTGTTTTCTTATGTTGCCCCTGAGACTGTACAGGGCCACCTGCAGTAGTTTGGTTATCTTATCATATTTCCAGAGCAAATAAACACCTTGAGTTTGGATGCATATGCTTTGGAAAATCACATCCCTGCCCACACTTCCTAATGGGAGTTGAGGTGAACCTGCAGAACCGTTCCACGGGCTGTGGACTGTCACCTTAGATGCAGGGCTACTGCAGCGTTAGAGGACGTTGACCAGCAGGCCTAGAGCCGGACTTCTAGAACAGCACTCCAGTGAACGGGGCCTGACTCCAAAGGATGTTCCCTTGGGTCCAGTGCTCCTTAGGTGCAAGATAAACTTGGAAGCTGCTAGATGTTGCAGGACTCCTGCCAGGGGAAAGAGTACTCGGATAGATTCATGAACCATAGTGTCTTCCTTCTAGATGTAAAGAGCTTAATGAAAACTCCTCTGGTTCTTAGAATATTATCAGCTAAGTCCTTCACCTCTTTCCAAAGTTCCTTTCCACTGGTAGAAATTATAACGTTAATTGTACTAGTGGAGGTATAGATTTGGTTAGAATATATAATTGTTGCCTATTACATTGAAGTTACTTATACATTGTGAGATATTTATAATGTTCTTTCTTTTTTTTTAGTTTGTTTATAGTTTTCTCTGGAAAGGAGCTCTGTTTTATAATTTTTAAAATGAATTAAAAATTTTTTTAGGGAATTTATTTTTGAAATTATAAATCAAACAAACAAGACACTGTACATTATGCAGCATCCCATTAAAAATTATGTTTCATATATTTTTGTGAAATACATATGTATTAATTATGAAATAGAAAGCAAGTTCCAAATTTAGTAGTTATTAATTCTTCAGTTTTTTTAAAAGGGAGGTTTTTCATTTTCTTTTGTCTCAAACTGAAAGTCTATGTTTTAACATCATGAGTAGTATAAAGAGATGGAGATTACTCGGTTTATTTTTAGCAGCTGAGACCATGTCAGGCACTTATGTATTTCACAGTTCAAAACTTAATACACAATAAAGATACCTATAGAATTATTTTATTTGTTTTCATTTTCTGAGGAACTAGAAGGAAACAGATTGTGTAAGTCCATTGGTCTCATTTCATACATCAGCAAAGTGAAGAATTTTGAGATAAAAGTACTTAGTGAAATACTTAGATGATAGATTCCATGGCATTAATCGGTTTAATTTTTTTCTCACAAAACATTTGACTGGCAGATATTGAGGTCAAGGGTGATTTTGAAAAGAAGGAGTCCAGGGCCTGTCTGAGTCAGAGCAAAGATACTTAAGACAGGTCATGAATTGTGAAAGACATTTATCTGATTGAAAGTCTATCCTGTAGATATTAGTGGTTTTTGTCTCCATATAGATCTTGAAATCACTCATTATTTTGGTGGCTTCTTGACATCCATGACCCAAGTTAGTAAGGGTATGGACTTACAGGGCCATTAACTGCTCCTTCTTGCCTCTAAGAAGAGGGAAGGTTTCTAATGAGTAGTTCAGTACCCATCTCTCCCTTCTGAACTGCTTCTTCACAAACAAGAGTGCCCTGGGCTCATGTGATGTTCTGCTTCACCTTCCATTTTTCCTATCTCCCTTTTTGTATGTGTCCACTGACAGTATGCCCTCTCATCACCTTCCCTTATGTAATGCAAAAAGATAAGCCACAAATAGGGTCTATAAGATAAAATCTGAAACCAGTATTTGATAAAATATTTCATAAAGCATAAACATAGCAATCATCTTGTATCCTGTACATAACTGAGTATATGAAAACTATACCGAGCAGTGGACGCTGTCTGCATACACCTAGCAGGACACTGGCCATCTAGCACTACACATCCTTCAGCAGGGAAGTCTCCCTTTCTGCTGTGGGCCTGTGGAATTAGGAAGATAAGAGTTGTTTTCTTTTGCATGTCTCACAAAGGGATTCTTTTTATACCTTAACACCTTCTCCTCCTTCTCCCACTCTGCCTTTTTTCCTCTGGATCATCTCTAAAATACCTTTCTCTTCCTACCTGTGTATCTTGAAGCATCATCTGAAAATGGTCCTAGATGTTATAGTGTCTTAGGATAGAGTCAGTATTCTTTTAACATAATAGTCATAATGATTCTCTTTTCTGCTTTTAGTCATAACAGGTTTTGAAACTAATAACAAATACGAAATTAAGAACAGCTTTGGACAGATGATTTACTTCGCAGCCGAGGATACTGATTTCTGTACCCGAAACTGCTGTGGGTCTTCGAGGCCCTTCACCATTCGGATTCTTGATAATTTGAGCCGAGAAGTCATGACCCTGCAGAGGCCGCTGGCGTGTGACAGCTGCTGTTGTCCTTGCTGCCTTCAGGAGGTCGGTGACCAGTACCGGGGTCCTTCGCAGAGTGGTGCAGCAGGAATTTTCACCCTTTCTTTAAACTTACATGATCAAATGAGACTTCAAGGAAAATTGGTCCATGAGCTATTGGTTTATGCTTAGGAGTAAACTGTACAGGACCGAAGGCAGATGAAAAGCAGTGAGCAGTTGACCCCCTGTCCCTGGGCGGTGTTTCTTGTGGGGCTGAACACCTGGTCAGAAACCAGACTTCTTGGTCTTCATGGAGAGCTGGGACGATAGGGCGCGTTGGTCAAGTCTCTTCCCTGAAATGACCAGTAAGAGGCCTGGCCAACACCAGGCCAGGAGCGCTACCCAGAGTATCCTACAGTGTTATCCCAGGAGCAAGCGGACAGAAACAGGAAGAAAAGAAGAGATGTGTTCATCTATAATTTTGGCCAACCCAAAAAATCTCAATTCCTTTTTTTTTCATTTCTCCATTAAAAAAGCTAATATATTTGAGTCCCTCGTAATAAACAGGCATGCACTGGTTGTGAGTACCTTTACCTCTATTTAAAGACCAACTGTCTTTTTCATATTACTTGACAGACACTGATAGAGAACATGGATCTTAGGAGATACCAGGACACAGAGAGTTTATAGGGAAGTGGACCTCTGCCTGTATCCCCAGTGACCCGAGACCAGCCCTGCTGGGCACTAAGTCATTCCATACAGGTAGCTGTGAGATCATGACAGACACTTGGAAGCACATAGATGTTTGAAGTCTAATACTGCACTTATTTTAAAAAGATAACTGAAGCTATTCATACTAAATTACTTTGTTTTCCATATCATTTGGTATATCTAGTATGTGAGGAAAAACTTAAGAGTTTGATAGAATTGCTGTACAACATAAAGAGCATAGTAACATGCATTATACTATTTTATCATAAAAATTGGACCTAGGCAGTCCTCACTTAACAGATGAGTACAGAGGCAGGAACTCTCAAGGTCGCTCAGCTAAGTAGCCGAGCCAAGATTCCAGGCCCCATTTTCTTGTTAGTAGAGCAAAACTGCCACTCATATTTGAAAACTACACCACTGATGAGAGCTGCATTCCTAATCTAAGCCACTGTTTTAAAAGAGTTTCTTAATAATTTAGACATTTTTCATAATTTCAAATGGAAATTTTAAAAAGGATGAGGCTGGTAGAGCAGAGCTCACGGGTGGTAACTACGCATGCAGCCTACCTGAGTTTATGTCTCATCTTTTCCACTTTGCAGCTGGGAAATCTGATACAAATTAATTAACCTCTCTGTTCTTCAATTACTTCTGTAAATAAAGACAACAGTACTAACCTGGTAGGGATGTGTTGTGAATTAAATTGTGCTTAAAATAGTGCCTGACACTTAAAAAGTGTTCAAATGAGTTATTATCAGACATTATTATTATGACATATATATTCTTTTGCTTTTGTAGATAGAAATCCATGCTCCTCCTGGTGTACCAGTAGGTTATGTTAATCAGATATGGCACCCATGCCTACCAAAGTTTACAGTTAAAAATGAGAGGAGAGAAGATGTACTAACAATTATTGGCCCATGTCTTGTGTGCAGCTGTTGTGAAGATATTGATTTCGAGGTAAGAAATGTGTTAACATTTATAGGCTTTGCTTTTCTAATGTGAGAACAATATAATTTGACAGCATGTTACAAATACATTAAATAAATATGCATGTTCTGATGTCTCAAGAGGGAGACGGTGTGCTTATATATTTGACTTTGGTCAGAGAGGTGTTAATTGCTTAGATTAATTGCCAGTATTGATTATGCTAAATGGGAAAAAGAGAAGCGGAGTCTTATAGTCAAATAAATATAAGCAGAGCATCTAACATCTAATCATGGTGGTTTCCATATGGAAGCACTAGATATTTACCATTTAAAGTAACACATTAACCTTGTCATCTAAGTCTGATTGCCAGATCATCTGGATCCTTCCTTAGTCTGAAACACAGGCTGACAGTGCCCTCAACCCTCTTGAATAGTTTTAACATCTTGGAGTTCCTACAGAAAGCTCACTTATGCAAAGAGTTTTAAGAAAGATCATGGAAGACGTACTTATCCAGTTAATAGCTAGTTACTATTCTCTTGGTTTCTCCTTTATCCTTACATTAAATTGACCAATGTAAGCCACAGTGTATCGGTGTTATTTACTACATGCAGGAATTTCATCACAGCCGTTTTTCAACAGATGGTTTAGCATCATAGCCCAAATGATTTAGTTGTAAAAGTTTAAAAATTGAGAGGTTTTATAACTTAATCGTGCTACTATGATTCTCTTGGAAAATCATAAAATCTGTTAAGCTTGGCCAACATTTCCACAGAAGTGGCAAAAATCTAAAACTGAGCAGGACTGGCCCCTTATGATAAGATGTATGAAATCTGCCACTGTCCCCTGACATCCTGAGGTTTTCCACCCTCCAGCTTCAGTCTTCTATAGAATCGCCAGGCTTCTCTAGTCGTATGATTTTCAGTTCCTCTGGTAGATCCCAATTACACAAAAATGAATCCTTCCCTCATCGACTTCAGCGTCTAATGAGAGAGATAGGCAATGATGAGAAAACACATGTGATGTAATAGAGACTTTATTATAAAGGCTCTAGTAAAGGGATATGCATTGTGTGTGTGTCGAAGGAGGATGTAGACTATATTTGTAAAGGCTTTCTAAGTTTGTGTAATAACAGCTTTCTATGGAAGGGCTATTGCTCTTTTGCCACCTGGGCTCTGTGTCCTAATGTTCGATTTGGATTTTTGCATTTATATTCATATTGTGAGATAAACCTATTGATTTCTTTTTAGAATACCTCTATCAATTATATCAGTTTATTACTTCCAGAAGTTGAAATCATTTTATTGTAGATTTTCTGTTTCTAAAATATTATCTAGAATTTAGCTAAAAATTATCTAGTTCTGTTGACTTTTCAGTTGTAAGTCATAATTCACATTTCTGAACCTTTCAGTAAAAAATTGTATGTTCTACTCTTTACACAGATTTTGGCGAATTTCTAAATTTCTTGCTATAGGAATCAAAAGGGGGCCTGCTAACATCTGTTTAGGTCTAGTGGTAGCATTGTGGTGGCTGATAAGTTCTCTTGCATATTTAAATTTTAAAATGCTTCAAAAAACAACTAAAAAAACCCCATATGGTTTCATTACTAGCTTCAAATGCTTAGATGACAGCTGTTAGTAGGTAAACACTAAGGTGTACAAGGAATTTATATTAATCTTTTGCCACAATTGTGTTGCATAACAAATAACCCATAAAGCACACTGGCTTAGAAAAACAGGCACTTTTACTCATGCTTATGGGTCTGCAGGTCAGCTGTGTCTCAAGGGATATACCCAGGGAGAGATGACTCTGATTTAGCCTGTTAATTGGTCTCAGGTCTGCCCCAGGTAGGTTTCTTCTGGAGCTGTGGCAAGAACAGCTTATGTGGATCATGTTTTTCTCTAGTGGCTGGTCTTTGAAGACCAACAGCCAGGCCAAACTGCTTAGGCATGTTCAGGATCTCTGCTTATGTGACGTCTCCCTAATTTCCATTGGTCACACAAGCCACGTGACCACGCCTCATTAACAATGTGCCGGAAGTGTGCTGGGCCTACAGTGGGAGCGGGCGTGATTGAACGGCGGAGAACAGTGCTCCAGACTAACACGGTTTTCATGTCAACGGTTTATGTCAGATTTTTAAAGACCCGATTCACCTATCACCGAATAAAGTGAGTCAGCTGGTTTTAGTTCCCCACACGTACTAGCTGCTCCCAACTCAAGCGAGGGCTTCGGCCGGCGTCGCTAGCACATGTGGTTCTTTGTGCCCTTGAAAAGGACACTTCCCTTCCTGGTTTGACACCATGCTACGCGGACACACCGTGGTGAATGTGGGCTACGTTCAGCCCCAACATGCCCACTCGGGAAGGTGTGTTTGCCCGCCTCAATTTGTTGTAGACTTTATGATGGCCCTGGGCTTTCCTCAGGCAGATTGTAAAATTAGAAAAATTCTATTTTGGAGCTTTTTAACACCCTTCCTCTGGTTGTTCACATCCCTTCTGTTGTACAGTCTTAACCCCAGCCTTTGACCTGGGGCAGCCCGTCAGGTTCCTTACTGGTTACTTTCCTTCCCTCAGCACTCATTGCCAGACCTCTTTCTAGGCTCTTAGCATCTCACATTTTCCTAGGCAGTGGGTACCAATGCACAGTCCCATCACGTTTGATCACTCAGCCTGTGGAAACTCTCTCTGCTTCTCCTAAAGCACAAGTCACATGGGGGGTTAGTTTATTACCCTCGGGATGGCTTCTAGAAATTTCCACAGACATATGTCCTATTTGTAGCTTTCCCTTCTTAAATTTTATTTTAGATCAATTCAAATGATATATTGCTACCTGTCTTTATGTAGAATAGGAAGTGTGGAATATTTTAACATGTAAGTTCTTGTAGCAAAGAAAAGGCTTTCTTTCGTGAATCTATCAGTAGATGCAGGGATCTAAATGAATCTTATGAATGATATAATGTTCAGAGCTATATATGTGGTATATAGTTTTAATAGAATATTTGTTTCATTTTATTCCAACTCTGAAAGCAATTTTATTCGTTTTCTAGAATTCTTTAGGCTGTATTTCTTTCATTTTAGATTAAATCTCTTGATGAAGAAAATGTGGTTGGCAAGATTTCCAAGCACTGGACTGGTTTTGTGAGAGAGGCATTTACAGATGCCGATAACTTTGGCATCCAGTTCCCTCTGGACCTCGACGTGAAAATGAAAGCTGTAATGCTTGGTGCCTGCTTCCTCATTGTAAGTTTGTTCTTGCTAATCTTGGGTCCAGTATTATTCTGAAATGGTTTAATAAACTGTACCTTTTTAAATGACATTCTTACATTTATAGGATTTATTCAGAGGGGCCCCATTTAATCCTAGCCCTGAAATTCCATTTTCTCCTGTATTCTGGCTTCCCGGGTGACTAGTTTCTCTCTGGAGAGTCTATGCAGTTTTACGTGGTAACAGAAGGACCTTAATGTGTTTAGGAGAAGACTTGGTCTTTGGGGTTTATATTAAAAAATCAAAATTCCTGTTTGGAGAAGAGTTTGAATCTACATTTACACGGAATAAAGCTCAATGAAACAAGGAGATTTCCTCCTGATTCATTATTAAATTGAGTCATCTGATGTGGGAATGTAAACTGCAATAGAGAATTCACCCAAAGAAGTCAGATGGAACTGCCATTTGAGAGGAAATACATGGGATGGAGCAGTGACTCTGAACTTATCCTCATATTAAATCAGTTAGGAAGCTTTTAAAAAAAACCCACTATCAGGCCATCCACAGGTTCAATGAAATCAGCAGCTCAGAATTAGAAGTTTGTGTAACTCCCGAGGTAGTCCCGTATGCAACCAAAGGACTCCTGGGACAGAGCACTGGTGTTCAACCATAGTTGCACAATAGAAACACCTGGGTAGCTTTCAAATTCCCTGGGTCAAGACTACACCCAGACAGTAAATCACAATCTCTGCGGTGGGACCAAGCTTCAGTGTGTATAGAGCTATAAGGTGGTGCCAATATGCAGGCAAGGCTTAGAGCCACTAGTTGAGTATCTTAAACATTGACTTGGGGATGCAATCTGGAAAAAACTAAAAAGTGAGAGAATATACAGAAAAAGGATGCCATTACTTCAACAAATAAATGTCAGGAAAAAGAAAATAGACTTAACATCAACTGAATGTAGACCGTAAACTGTGTTTGGCAGTTATATGTCCATATTGTTATATGGAAACCAATAATAAAAAGATATTTATAAGGAATTCAGGGAAATGTGAACATTGGCTATTTTATGATATTAGTGAATTATTAAGTTTGGGAGGTTTTTCTTTTTTATAGTGCTTATGTAAAAGCAAAACAAAGTCCAAGTTTTTAGGGGTTGACATACAGAAATAGAAAATGGTATGGTATCACAGAGTTTCTTTTAAATAATGGGGCTGAGGGCAGGAAGACCTAGGGGATACAGTAATCGATGAACCAAAATTGGCCATGTTGATAATTATCAATACTCGGTGAATGCTCACTGGGACTTAGGTTCGCTACTCTGATGTGAGATAGGTTGGATATTTTCTATATAAAGTTTTAATTATAACCACAGTTCTACTTAAAAAATGTTTTTTCAATAAGTGTTTATGCAAAATTAGAAGTAAAATTTAATCTTAACCTTAGGAAACTGTTTAACCAAAGGTATATACACCATAACCAAAGATACGATGTGCAAAGGGGAGAATGTGTGCAGTTCCATGTGGTAACAGGACTGTATGAAAGAGAGAGGGGGCAGGCTGGGTGTTTGGCTGGATGAGAAATGGAGCTGGGAGTGGTGGGGACTACTAGGAAATGGCTATGGGGTACTTTGGGCTTCTCCTAAAGGACTTTTAAAGATGGGGCACTTTCCTATAGTTATTGGGAAGATAATTGAAAATTATTTGTTAATTGGTTGGTTTTGAACTAGGTATGAATAACAGTTATAAATCGATATTTTAGAAAGATAAATCCTGGTGTGAGAAGTGGATTGAAGAGAGGTAAAACTGTAATAGTGCATCTGCAAGTGAATGATGATCAGGATTAATCAGTGGCTTTGTGAAGGGCTAAAGGAAATGATAGATGTGAGAGAAATAAAATCTGTAGGATTTGATGGAAGTCATAGGGAAGAGAGTCTGTTTAGACACTGATGTAGTAAGGTACGCTGGGGAACATAGTGGACGAGTTTGGAAAAGAAATCATAAAACTGGGCCAAAAATGTCTAAGATGCATTCTCATCTCTAAGATGTCATCTAAAAATGTCATCTAAAAATCTAAAAGTTGTACATAGAATTCTGGTCACAAGAAAAGTCATATTACTAGAAAAGAAGTATAAAAAGTTGAGGAAGGAAGATTCAAAGAGGAAGATTCCAAGGGCATGAGAAAAAAAGTGAAATTTAAGAAATTACCAGAGGATGAATTAAACTCATGCGAGTAACAAGTGAATAGAATTATAGGATTTAATTGCTATTAAAATGGAAAGCTGAAGCTATCAGTTTTCCCCCATCTACTTAACTATAGTCTGTTTTTCTTGTTTAGCAGGTATGTTACTGTGTTGCATCCGATTCCTTAGCATTTATGCATCTGAGAATTGGTCTCTGTTTTGTTGCTGAAAACTAATTTCTGTTATTTTGTTTTTATCTAGGACTTCATGTTTTTTGAAAAGTCTGGAGGCAATAAACAGAAAGGAGGAGTGTGGTAATGGATTAATGAAAATCCCCTTAGAAAATTTGGAATCTATATATCATTTATAAAATAAAAACTCAGTGTTTTTTTCCTTTATTGAAATAATGTATAGCATATGTGAATTACACTATGATGCCTGAAGCTCCAGGTATATGATTTCCTATTTTAAATTATAGTTTATTTTCTATATCACTTACTTATAAATGTCTTACGCATCTTCTTTTATACATTTTATTTTTCATGCGTGCTGCAGAGAAAGAACATGGGAAGTTTTACATTTAAACATGAAACTTCCAAAATTCATTAAAGCCTTACTAAAATAATTTTGATATAGTTATGTTATTTTATTAAATCTAGTAACAGTTTATTTTATATGTTGCAGCTGTTATTTTGCAAATACTGTATGTTCAAAAAAGTTAAAAAAAGAATGTAATTTCAGTTCCCTTTACAATTATGTTCAAATAATACTCAATATTCATAGTATCAAGGAAAAGCAAAATGTGTGTGTTTTTTTGTTCAACAAATCACACTATATCTAACCTCTCCTATAAGCTATCTACTACTATAAAAATAAGATTTCCACATTGACAAGACAATGAGTTACCAATATTTGATGATTTTCAGTGAAAAAAGACATGATTCTGTCCTAAAGAAAACACATTTAAAGACTTACTCTAAAAATGGAATATTGTTACAATTTTTGAAGTAATTATTTTACACACGGAATATTTACCTCCTATATCAATCATTCATAAACATGGTAGTTATGAAATAGTTGTTAATTAAGTAGAACATATATATTCCTTCTGAGTATTAATTTCCATAATGGTCTAGTGGATTATTAATACCAATAATCAAATAACTGAAATAAAAAACATTTAACATATTCTTTGCATATTTAATTTTTGTCTTTGAACAAACTGTGAACAGTCAATTCAGATGATATTCTGAGCCTTACACATTTCCCTTCTCTTTCCTTTCAAATCTCCTCTTGAAAGAGCAAAAGCATATTATAATCTTTAGTAAAATCCATGCCAGTGCTGGAAACTAGGAATTCTACCAGTCAAAAACTTAAAGGAATTTTTAATATTCTGTTTTGTAGGGAATATTAGGAGCTTCTCGACCTGCTGTGGCAGCACCCAGGCCCAGGAGAGGGGAAGTTTAGGGCCTAGGAACCAGCTCACTGGAGGGTGGGTTGTGACACTAAATGTTACATCATTAGACGTCCCTAAAGGGTAGGTGTGGAGAGAAGATTCAAAGTCAAGAGGGTGGAGCTGCATTTTCAATCTGGAGAAGGACTTCTGGGTGGGGAGGTCTGGCTATCAGCCTGAGGGCCTTTGGGGATCAGAGTAGGGAGCAGGGGTAAAGATGGAAGTGGAATAGCTGCTGGGAGAGAAGAGATGCTCCAGGAGAGAGAGTTAAAATGACCAGAAAATCACGTCTGGGCTTCTAAGCATCTAGTCGGCTGCTCTTTCCAGTCCACGTATTGAGGCTGAATGGAATTTGGGCTCAAAAAAAGCTACAATAATTGTAGAGTACCTAAAAGGAAGTCAACAGAGAATTCCTGTCATAATTTAGGGAGAAAAAGCTCCCAGGACACAATTACTGCTCGTATCTCGGGCACTAGAGTGTCCTGGGTGCGTGCTCAGAGGTTCCCTCGGAGACCTGCCCAGCTCTGGCCCAAGGCACTTGAGCAAGTTCCTGCTAGTAGAACCAGAACAGAAAAATGAAAATAACTACATTAGTAATAATCAAAGGTTTTCAAAACTGAGATAAGGTGCTCAAGCCAATGTGGAAAATTTTGGCTAAATTGAATTTCTGTATTGTGGCTTTAAATGGCATGGAAAATGTTCGTTCTGAACCCACAAATAAAGGCTGATTCTCCCCCTGGAAGAGAAAGGATGTCTTCATACAAGAGGTGAAAGTAGAGGACCATTCTCATCTCAGAGGAGGGTCGAATACAATCTAAGCACAGAGATCTTGACTTCCCTTCTCAGCCTCATAGTCTCAAAACGTGGTCAAGCATGAAAGACAGGCAAAAGTCTGGAGCAGGAGTCTAGATGAAATATTATTAACTGGACATTACAGGGTTTGAACTGGTTTGGATTTTTAAGCAGAGATTGCCATAATACCCAGTTGACTACTGACACCTGAATTTACTTTTCTTCACAAAAAAGCATTCCAATTATATTTAAATCTTCTTTTCTTACTTGTACCAAAGGAGAGCTTAGAAATTTACCCAAGTTGGAAACCAACTACAATTGGAAAACAGATGCTTGAAGCCAGCTTGCCTACTAAATTCTGGCATTTGTTTCTGCCAATGGATTTGATTCCCATCATGAACATACTGAGGTTATTCTGTCTAACAATGACAGGAAACAAGCCCTGATTTATTTCTTCCTGCTTTAGAAGTTGCTTTTGAGAATTAGTTGCCAGGAAACATTTCAACTTTAATCACATTGGCAGCAGATAGCAGCCATCTAGAAATAGTCCAAAGAATGTCCCTGTTGGATGATATGACAATGTAAATTGGATCACAGACTACTATAAACCCTCTGTGCCCAGCTCTATTAAATCATACTGCCAGAATTCTCTCCCCACTATTGCTATCCACAAGCAGAAGAGGTTTTACTTGCACGATTCATTTTGTGTGCAGATCTGTTTTGCTGTTTGTAAAGAGGACAGACTCACTCAAATAACTCAGATAAATGTGCTTGTAACATTTGCTCCATTAAGATTAAGGAGAAAAATATAAAACTATAAAGTGAGTGACATTAAGGAGCTAAAATTGGTCATCAGTCACATAATATGTATGTACCAAGTTCCTATTGCAGACAATTGGGAGTGCTAGGTATGCCTGTCACAATATTGAAGTAAAAAGTATTGTCCTTAAGTTGCCTAAGGCTGGGGATACATGTACGATAGGGTTCAGGGTACTATGAGAAGTAAGCAGGAGGAACATGTAGCTAAGTGTTAAGGGTCAGGATCAGGAAATGCTTCCTAAGAAAGTGATATTTAAACTAAGACTGGAAGTTTGCTGGGCAAATGGGAGGTGGGGAGAAGACTGCTTCTGACAGAGGGAAAAACACCAGCGGATGCATGACGGGTTCTGCAATGTGGCTGGACCGCTGAAGTTGTGTTCGTGTGTGTGTGTTACCGGCTGAGGGTTAAGAAAGGAATGTGACAGGTGAGGAGGGCTAGATCTTGCAATCCCCTGAAAGCCACATTAAGAAGTTCAGGTTGTATCCTGAAAGCAACAGTGGAAAGTTTTAAAAAGAGTAAGCTAGAGGTTTTACAAAGGGGAGGGTAAATGTCTCCCCCATCATGATCGAAGCATTATGTTTAGAATAGGCGTCTGCATGCTCTCTGCGGGTGAGAGCTTATACCATGACACTCATGAAAGCCCTTATGAGAACCCCTATGAAGAACCATCATAACTCCCCTTTGCCACAACTCATAGGCCTTCAACTAACTTGCGGTGCTCACCAAAATCTATATCTATAATTATTCATTTAGCTTTATTTCTCATTTCTCACCCAAATGAATGCTAAGCAACCTTGTTTTCCTCTCTTTATAAATGGATCTCTTTATATATGCCCTGGTCTCCCGGGATTTGTGTCCTAAGAAGAGACCTTGCTTTGCTCTCTGTCTTTCTGTGCACATGCACTAAGGAGAAGCCTAGCGAAATTCAGGGTGAAGGGCCATCACAAGTCAGGAAGAGGCCCTCGCCAGAAACCAACTGCTGGACCTTGATCTTGTACCACCTTCCAGAACTGTGAGAAAATAAATTTCTGTGTTAAAGTCATCCAGTCTGTGGTATTTTATTATGGCACCCTAAACAGACTAACACACTAGATTAAGATCAAGGTATTGGAGGGTTTCATTCTTTCTGGAGGCACTAAAGTAGAATTCTTTTCCTGCCTTTTTCATCTTTAGAGGCCACCTATATTACTTGACTTACTGTCTTTCCATCTTCAAAACCAGCAAATGCTTCCATTATAACCTCTCCCTCTCTGACTACAGCTCTTCTGCCTCCCTCTCCCACCTTTAAAGAACCCTTGGGATTACACTGGACCCACCTGGATACCCCAGGATAATGTCCCTATATTCAGTTTACTTCATTAGCAACTTTAATTCCATCTGCAACTTAATTCACCCTTGCTACATAACCTAACATTGGGCTTAGGGTGTGTACGTATTTGTGAGGCCATTGCTCTTACCATCATAGGAACTCAATCACCCACTCACCTAGGAATGCTTTCAGATGTTTGGTCAAACACTGTTTTACACGATTCTCTGAAAATATTTTCTAGATGAGATTAACATTTAAATCAGTAGACTTGAGTAAAGCAGATTACTCTCCATAATGTGGGTGGGCCTTAAAAAAAAATAACTGACATCCCTCAAAGAAGAGAGAATTCTGCCAACATACTGATTTTGGACTCAGACTGCACTATCAGTTCTTCCTGGGTCTCCAATCTATTAGCCTACCCTGCAGAATTTGGACTTCATAGCTTCAACAATCAGGTGAGTCAATTCCTCAAAATTTATCCTTCTTCCCTTCTTCCTCCCCTACTCCTCTCCCTCATTCTGTTTTCCTGGAGAACCATGACTAATACGCTAACTTTTCTCTACAACTGATCTTGTGAATATTGCTGTATGTGTTTCCTTGTATGCATAGTGAAGAGGTGCTCTGTGGATATTCCTATTATTAGAACTGCTAGGTCTAAGGGTATAAACATTTTCATTATCATGACATATTGTAACATTGCTTTCCGAATTAGATATTCCAACTGATTGTCTCAACGGCAATGTATGAATATTGCTCTTGCTGTACATGCTTACCACATCTTGATATTGTTAGTTTTTGTCCGTCAATATTTTTAATAAGGACTCTCATTGTTAATTTGCATTTCTGAGATTTCTAATGAGGTTGAGCATATTTTCATTTGTTTGTTGGATGTTCATCTTCTTTCTAATGTGAATCACCCTTTTACATATTTAAGTCTTGTTTTCCCCATCGGTTTGCTTATCTTTTTTCTTATTGATTCACAGAAGTTCTTTTTATATTATATACATTACAGATATATTCTCCCAGATTGTGGTTTTGATTTCTTTTATTTGTGATGACATTCTTGTGCAGAAATTTTAAACTATCATATTTATCAAGTGTTTATGTTTTTTGGTATTTTATTTATCTCTCAGATTTGGTTTTCATAGGTCATTAGTTCCCTTGGAACAGATTTTTTTTAAATAGTGTGAGTAGAAGCCTAATTTTATTTTACATAAATGATCACCCCAACATCAAGTAATTGTTCATCTTTTCCCTGAGTTCGATGCCTCTGCCAGCACCAACTTTCATGGATATGTGGGTCTGTATCTAGGCTTCTCCTATTTTACTGATTCATATACCTGTGAAAAGTTTTTCAGTATCAGTAATTCCCCTCCAATTTCCTTGACAGTGTATTTCCTCTAGAATATCATTCTGATTTGATCCTTTTGAATGTCAGCTTATTAACTGTGGACGAGAGAGCAGGCAATGAAGAAAGAGCACCCCATAACAGGTCATTTAATGTCCTAGTAACACAGATTAATCTCTAGTAATTTCCCAGGTATCTATTCGTTATTTTAGTTATGTTTTCCTTCACTTTATTTTGTAAAAAGCAAGTTCAGTCATGGTAAGAAAGAAATACGGGAATCAAATAAAACTTAAAAGGTACATCCAATTTTGTCACTAAAGTAGGTAACCTACCCCAACACTCTCAATTTTATATAAAATATTTTAGGATACATAATGCATATTTTTAAATCACTGGATACGGAAGTTTTTAATAGAAAAAATGATGGAAAGTGAAAGTTTTGAGGGTGAAATATATATATATTTTTGTTGGGCCTAATGGATGACTGCCTTATATGACTTGTAGAATAGTTTTTATTTTATAGTCATACGTAATATAAGTAGAACCTAAGTAAGAAATGTTTTTTAAAGATAGTATTCATGCAAATGGAGGGTGGGTATTGTCTACAGGTTAGGAAGGCTATGTATTGTGCTTGGAACTTAGAATATTACGTCGATTGAATTAGGTTCATAAATTCATTATCCACAAAAATGTAGCCAGAGAGGGAACAGAACAGGGAGAGAAAGGAGGCAGAACCAAGAATGTCTGCCGTCTTTAACCCACCGCAGGGCAAGAGGCTTAGAATGCAGTGGGAGTCTGAGCAAGTCCGGCTAAGGTCTCAGTCGCAGCTGGATCCACACAGGCCCCTCCCACTGACCCTGGAAGTGGGGCACCCACCACGTTTTATAAAGGTGCTGGCATTATAACAAGGAAAATCTAGGTGCACTGAGGTCATGAGTATTTGGAAGAGTAGCCACATGTGGACATATTATAGTGCCCAACTGCGGGAAATTCTTGGGAGAAATCAGTTCCACAAATAATGGGAAGGACAGTAGAGAATATCTGAGATATGTAAAGTACCTTAACATGCAGGGCATGATTGTTCTATCCTGTTTCACTAAATGGGAACATGTTATCTAGTCTAGTCCACCAAATAGGAAACCCACGTGCTGGGAAAGGTGGAAGTTTATTTCCTGGTGACTGTGATGAGAGCAGTCACCGCAGCCTTCAGTTACATCGCTGTCCGTGTCCTTTGTATTTACCACAAGTTTCAGCCACTTGGTGGGTAGAGAACAGGGAATCTCACTCAGTTAATGTAAATACATTATTTTAAAAATGGGGGTAGGGATCTGAGATACATCATGGTGACTTTAGCAAACAATCCTGTATTGTATACATGAAATTTGCTAGGAGAGTAGATCTCAACTGTTCTCAGCACCAAAAAGAAAAGATAACTGTGTGAGGTGTGAGGTAATGGATGTGTTAACTCATGCACTATAATCATCTCTCTTCCTCTCTCTCTTTCCCTCTCCCTCTCTCCATCTCTCTCTCTCCGTCTCTCTCTGTTTCTCTCTCTCTCTCTCTCTCTCTCTCTCTCTCTATATATATATATATATATATACACGCACACACCTTAAATTTACAGTTATCTGTCAGTTATATCTCAATAAAGCTGGGGAAAAAGAAGGAAAACAAACATTAATAAATACCCATTTATCCATCACCAAAACAAAACAAAAAATACTTGAGATTTGCATCTATGTTCATTGCTCATTTTTCAACCTGTGACTCCAAATAGAAATATACACCCTGGGGCCTTGAATGCTCAAGCAGCTCCTGCGATCCCTGGTTTGTTTTCTTTTCCATTATTTGTGCCAGATCCTACTCAGGCTGCTAGGGAGAATGACATGAAGTTTGCACAGACGAACTCCTCACGCAAACAGCATAACCTGAATGCCAGGTGATGAATGGAGGATGAATATTCCATCACCTGTGCTTGTGACTTTCAGAGCTTTGTTTTGGGCTTACTGATTTGTGAACTGAACCTGTTAACCTGGGCTCATTACTCAATGCCTGAGGGGCTGCAGGTCTAAGACATCGGGAATGAGGGAAGGCAGGGGAATTGGCAGTGCAGTCCAGCCTAAAATCTCTCAAATTAAAAAATAAACAAGCAAAATACTTTTCTGGCCAAACCCTCACTGTAGGCTGGCTTCATCAGGGAGGAAGGTCTCCATTTGCATCCACCTACTGATAGTGTTGTCATACCTACTCCCTACTTTTCAGAAGCAAACAACCCATGAATACAATTTAAGTACTTAAAACAATTATTAGAAACATCAGCATTTCCTCATGACTGAAAGTGGGGACTGTGGAAATTCCTAATTAGTTACCCACCTCTGCCACCTATTAGCTCTGTGTCTTTTTTTTCCTTTTTCCATCTCTGTGCTTTGGGCAAGTCACATAACCTTGCTGTAGCTCATTGTCCTCATCTGTAAAATGGGCACATTTGACCCATTCACCTGTGACTACACCTCTAAATACTCCCAATACACCTTAATGGGTTGTTGTGAGGATTAAATGAGTTACTATATGAAAAGTTCCCAGAACCATGCCTGGCACATTTAGAGTAAACATCACAAAATGGTGTTGCCTATTATTATGTAACTGAGTTTTCCCTTTTAAATTAAAATTCTGTTTTTAACTTGATACCTGAGATTGTCTGTTATACTTGCATAGTTTGGTTTTTTTGAAATCATTCAATTGCTTTGCTTTTTTAAAATACTAAAAAGTATGATTTCTAGTAGACTTTGTAAGAAGCATATCTACTATACCTAATGCATCAGTTTAAGGATCTTGTGGTAGAGTGATGTTGTTAAACATTAGCATGCATAATAATTACCCAGATTGCTGGACCCATTCTCAGAGTTTCTGACTCAGTGGATCTCAGGTGCTGTATGAGAATTTGTAGTCTAAGATTCTTTAATGTAATACTGATACTGCTAATCTGCCCACCAGACTTGAGAACCACTGTCATGGTAAATGAAACATAATAGTTCTTGAGGAATCTGAAAATGTAAACAGTAAATCTATGTGTGCACATAACTACAAATACATACACACATAATTTAAGAGATATATAAATCTGTTAATATCATTTGCTATATATTTAAGTAAGACTTATTAAATAAAGACTCATATAAATACAAATATTTAGGAAGTTTGACATTCATGTAATATTTACCTAAGTTGCCATGTTGGGATGTTTTTCAAATATATAATTTCACAAACATGGAATTTTTTATTCTCTCAATTTGTCCTTATCTGACAGGTGGCTATATGAGCACTGCTTAATCAGAGCAAGAAGGCATCCCGGTTGTTCTCCTTTATGCCCATTTTGCATTTTCCCCTTCCTCTTTGGCAAAGATACGGTTAAAAAAAAGAATCAACAAATAAAAACTCCTCTTCTTGCCTCCAAATGTGATTTGTATGTGTGTATGACATTTTCAGAGATTTTCTTTTAAAAGCAGTATTCCTTTTCAAGGTATTTTAAAGCTATGTGATGTTGAATTTTTAATAAGTATTAGTTGCACAGTAGTAGTAAGTAACTTAAGGAAGAGGAAAGCCAATCAAAACAATAGTAAGCTTGTATTTTGCAAATGAGTTCCTTTTACCTAAAGTTGTGCTTAAGTTAAAAGGCAGAATAACACTTCTGGGAAGATGGTGACGTGAACACACCGGCAGAAAAATTCCTCTCAACATTATATTTATTCACGAAAACACAGCAAATACAATTATTCCTAAAAGAGAGACCAGAACACACAGGAAAGAGCACAGCGTGCAGCTACACCTGAGAGAGGACTTGGTACCTGGCGAGGCGGGTAAGATATGGAGCCCCGATCCGGCGGGAACCGAGCACTTGCCCACCCCAGAGCTCTGGCGGGCAGCTACACCAGAGAGAGGACTCGGCACCCAGTGAGGCGGGAAAGATACGGAGCCGCGACCTGGTGGGACCCGAGCGCCCCTCCACCCCAGTGCTCCGGCGGGCAGCTACACCTGAGAGAGGACTTGGCATCTGGCAAGGCGGGTAAGATACGGAGCCATGACCTGGCGGGACCCGAGTGCTCCCTCACCGCAATGCACCGGCGGGAGGAGAGGATTCAGAGCCGGAAGGGAGTGGAAGTCTGCGCCAGGAGTGCCGACACACAGCGCGCGGTGTAGCGGAGATTGGAGAGACACAGGGTGCAGGGTCTTAGTGGGGAACATGCCAGTTGCCTGCAGAAGGCTCCGGGAAGGAAAAAGAAAGGGGAAAAAAAAAGGGAAGAAAAGCGTGCGCTTTTTCTCAGTAGTCTTAAAGAGACAGGAGCCCAGTGGAGGGGCCGGATCTCCGTGGCAAACTCAGCCCAGCAGGCTGGGAGTCCTGGGGAGCGTCGGACCCCTTAGCTGGCGACTGGGAAAGGGTGGCTGCGCTTAAGACTCCCACAGAGATCAACAGCCTCTCATTCTATCCCACCCCGGCCAGAGCTATAAAGGGCCTTGCAGAGCGGTGCGGCCACGGCTCTGAAATAGTGGAGCAACAGCGCCACCTACAGCATTCACACAGAACCCACTCCTGGTGGGCGTGTTTTTTTTTTTTTAGGTGTTGCTGCTTTTTCTTTTTCTTTCCTTTCTTTGCCTTTTTCTCTCTCTTTTTACTTTTTTTATTATTAGTAGTATTTTTTCTTCTTCTTTTTCTCTGCTTTCTTCTCTTTCCTTTTTAAAGTCATAAAGAGCACAGCTGACTTACGTGACAACTACCAACAACCAACTCTATAGTCATGAGAAGACAGAAGAATATGATACAGACAAGACTTCAGACAAACACCACCCCAGAGAGAGAAACTGAAGGAATGGATATGCACAGTCTTCCTGAAAAAGAATTCAGAATAAAAGTCATAGCCATGCTGACAGATCTACAGAAAAATGTGCAAGAGCTGAGGGTGGAAATGAGGAAAGACAAGGCAGAAATGAGACAAGCCATCGACGGGCTTAACAGCAGACTGAATCAGGTTCAAGACACTATCAATGAAATACAAAACAGGGAACAGGAACACAAAGAAGCTGAGGCAGAGAGAGATAAAAGGATCTCTAAGAATCAAAGAATATTAAGAGAACTGTGTGACCAATCCAAATGGAGCAATATTTGCATTATGGGAGGACCAGAGGAAGAAGAGAGAGGAAAAGGGAAAGTGTCCTTGAAGAAATAATTGCTGAAAACTTTCCCATGCTGGGGAAGGAAATAGCCTCGCAGTCCACGGAAGCCCACAGATCTCCCAACACAAGGGACCCAAGGAAGACGACACCAAGACACATAATAATTAAGATGGCAAAGATCAAAGACAAAGACAGAGTATTAAAGGCAGCTAGAGAGAGAAAAAAGATCACCTACAAAGGAAAACCCATTAGACTGTCATCAGACTTCTCAACAGAAACCTTACAGGCCAGAAGAAAATGGCATAATATATTTATGTAATGAAACAGAAGGGCCTCGAACCAAGAATATTGTATCAGGCACGATTATCATTTAAATATGATGGAGGGATTAAACAATTTCAAGACAAAGGAAAGTTAAGAGAGTTTGCCTCTCATGAACCACCACTACAGGATATCTTAAACGGACTGCTCTAGAGGGAAGCACCCCTAAGGCTAAAAAGATGTCACCAGAGAAAATAAAATCATAGCAAAGAAAGCAGACCATCTAAACACTAACTAAAGGCAAAGAATAAAACACCTAATATATAAAGAAAGGAGGAGGAAGAATAGGAAGGGAGAGATAAAGAAACATCAAATTGCGTTCACAATAACTTAACAAGAAAGTTAAGTTAGATTCTTAGATAGTAAAGAAGCAACCCTTGAACCTTTGGTAACCACGAATCTAAAGCCACCAATGGCAATAACTACATATCTATCAATAATCACCCTAAACGTAAACAGACTGAATGCACCAATTAAAAGACACAGAGTAAAAGAGTGGATAAAAAATCAAGACCCATCTATATGCTGCTTACAAGAGACTCACCTCAAACCCAAAGATATACACAGACTAAAAGTGAAGGGATGGAAAACATATTTCATGCAAACAACAAAGAGAAAAAAGCAGGTGATGCAGTACTTGTATCAGATAAAATAGACTTCAAAACGAAGAAAGTAGCAAGAGATAAAGAAGGACATTACATAATGATAAAGGGGTCAGTCCAACAAGAAGATATAACCATTATAAACATATACGCACCCAACACAGGAGCGTCAGCATATGTGAAACAAATACTAACAGAAGAGAAGGACGAAACAGAAAGCAATGCAATTAGTTTAGGAGACTTTAACACACCACTCACTCCAAAGGATAGATCGACCAGACAGAGAATTAGTAAAGACACAGAGGCACTGAACAAAACACTTGAACAGATGGACCTAACAGATATCTACAGAACTCTGCACCCAAAAGCAGCAGGATACACATTCTTCTCAAGCGTACATGGAACATTTCCCAGAATAGACCACATTCTAGGCCACAAAAAGAACCTCAGTAAATTCAAAAATACTAAAATCCTACCAACCAACTTCTCAGATCACAAAGGAATAAAACTAGAAATAAATTTTAGAAAGAAATCGAAAAGGCTCACAAATACATGGAGACTTAACAACATTCTCCTAATGAATCAATGGGTTAACGACCAAATCAAAACAGAAATCAAAGAATATATGGAGACTAATGACAACAACAACACAAAGCCACAACTACTGGGGGACGCAGCGAAGGCAGTTCTAAGAGGAAAGTATATTGCAATACAGGCCTATTTAAAGAAGGAAGAACATTCCCAAATGAACAGTCTAAGGACACAATTATTGAAATTGGAAAAAGAAGAACAAATGAGGCCCAAAGTCACCAGAAGGAGAGACATAATAAAGATCAGAGAAGAAATAAATAAAATTGAGAAGAATAAAACAATAGAAAAAATCAATGAAACCAAAGGTGGTTCTTTGAAAAAATAAACAAAATAGATAAACCCCTAGCCAGATTTATTAAGAGAAAAAGAGAATCCACACACATAAACAGAATCACAAATGAGAAAGGGAAAATAACGACGGACCCCACAGAAATACAAAGAATTATAAGAGGTTATTACGAGCATCTATATGCTAACAAGCTGCAAAACCTAGAAGAAATGGACAACTTTTTAGAAAAATACAGCCTTCCAAGACTCACCAAGCAGGAAACAGAAAAACTAAACACACCAATCACCAGCAACGAAATTGAATCGGTAATCAAAAAACTACCCAAGAACAAAACACCCGGACCTGATGGAGTCACCTCTGAATTCTACCAGACATATAAAGAAGAAATAATACCCATTCTCCTTAAAGTTTTCCAAAAAATAGAAGAGGAGGGAATACTTCCAAACTCTTTCTATGAAGCCAGCATCACTATAATACCTAAACCAGGCAAAGACCTCACTAAAAAAGAAAATTACAGACCAATATCCCTGATGAACGTAGATGCAAAAATACTCAGCAAAATATTAGCAAACCGAATTCAAAAATGCATCAAGAGGATCATACACCATGATCAAGTGGGATTCATCCCAGGGATGCAAGGATGGTACAACATTCGAAATCCATTAACATCATCCATCACATCAATAAAAAGAAGAACAAAAACCATATGATCATCTCCATAGATGCTGAAAAAGCATTTGACAAGATTCAGCATCTATTCATGATTAACACTCTCAACAGAATGGGTATAGATGGCAAGTACCTCAACATCATAAAGGCTATATATGACAAACCCACAGCTAACATCATACTTAATAGCGAGAAGCTGAAAGCTTTTCATCTAAGATCGGGAACAAGACAGGGGTGCCCACTCTCTCCACTGTTATTCAACATAGTACTGGAGGTCCTAGCCGTGGTATTTAGACAAAACAAAGAAATAAAAGGCATCCAGATTGGTAAAGAAGAAGTCAAATTGTCACTATTCGCAGATGACATGATATTGTACATAAAAAACCCTAAAGACTCCACTCCAAAACTACTAGAACTAATATCTGAATTCAGCAAAGTTGCAGGATATAAAATTAACACACAGAAATCTGTTGCTTTCCTATACACTAATGATGAACTAACAGAAAGAGAAATCAGAAAAACAATTGCATTCACAATTGCACCTAAAAGAATAAAATACCTAGGAATAAACCTAACGAAGGAAGTGAAAGACCTGTACTCTGAAAACTACAAGACACTCCTAGGAGAAATTAAGGAAGACACTAACAAATGGAAATGCATCCCATGCTCTTGGCTAGGAAGAATAAATATTGTCAAAATGGCTATACTACCTAAAGCAATCTACAGATTCAATGCAATCCCTATCAAACTACCAACAGCTTTTTTCAATGAACTGGAACAAATAATTCTAAAATTAATATGGAACCACAAAAGACCCCGAGTAGCCAAAGCAATCCTGAGAAGGAGGAATCAAACAGGGGGAATTACGCTCCCTGACTTCAAGCTCTACTACAAAGCCACAGTAATCAAGACAATTTGGTACTGGCACAAAAACAGACCCACAGACCAGTGGAACAGAATAGAAAATCCAAACATTAACCCAAACATCTACAGTCAATTAATATTTGATAAAGGAGCCCTGGATATACAATGGGGAGATGACAGCCTCTTCAGCAGCTGGTGTTGGAAAAACTGGACAGCTACATGTAAGAGAATGAAACTGGACTACTGTCTAACCCCACACACAAAGGTAAACTCAAGGTGGATCAAAGACCTGAATGTAAGTCATGAAATCATAAAACTCTTAGAAAAAAATATAGGCAAAAATCTCTTGGACATAAACATGAGCAACTTCTTCATGAACATATCTCCCTGGGCAAGGGAAACAAAAGCAAAAATGAACAAGTGGGACTATATCAAGTTGAAAAGCTTCTGTACAGCAAAGAACACCATCAGTAGAACAAAAAGACATCCTACAATATGGGAAAATATATTTATAAATGATGTATCTGATAAGGGGTTGACATCCAAAATATACAAAGAACTCACGCACCTTAACAAACAAAAAGCAAATAATCCAATTAAGAAATGGACAGAGGTCATGAATAGACACTTCTCTAAAGAAGAAATTCAGATGGCCAACAGGCACATGAAAAGATGCTCCACATCGCTAATCATCAGAGAAATGCAGATTAAAACCACAATGAGATATCACCTCACACCCGTGAGATGGCCAACATCCAAAACACAAACAACAACAAATGTTGGCGAGGATGTGGAGAAAAGGGAACCCTCCTT
>JAQQAC010020790.1:12931907-12975648 GCA_029783875.1 Phataginus tricuspis
CAACAACATGGATGGAGCTAGAGGGTATTATGCTCAGTGAAATAAGCAAAGCCAAAAAAGACAAGTATCAAATGATCTCACTCATATGTGGAGTATAAGAACAAAGGAAAAAACTGAAGGAACAAAACAGCAGCAGACTCACAGAACCCACGAACGGACTAATAGTTACCAAAGGGAAAGGGACTGGGGAAGAAGGGCGGGAAGGGAGGGATAAGAGGGTAAAAGGGGCATTACGATTAGCAGACATAAGGTGGGGGGGCATGGGGGGACTGTACAACTCAGAGAAAGCAAGTAGGTAACCCCATAGCACCACACTGATGGACAGTGACTGTAATGGGGTTGGTGGGGGGGACCTAATGAAGGGGGTAGTTTAATCACCATAATATTGCTCATGTTAATGATACCAAAATAAATTGTTAAAAAAAAAAAAAAAGCAGAATAACATTGAAAAAATTTTCCCTGCCAGCTGTTGTCAAAGTAGGCACTCCTATTGCAGAGATTGACTTTCTGGTTTTATCATACATGGTATATTTTTGACCAGTATTTACCATGTTTTTTGTAATGAAAGTAGGAAGAAATAGGATTTGAAGTATGAAAAAATAGGTGCTTCAAGCCATAGAAAAAAATTTAAACTGATACTGATTTGGTTAAATTTTCTTACCTTGATGAAAATGCATACATGCATTATTAAAGTCACTGCACCCTTAAGAGAAATAATTGATCCTTATCACTCTTTACTAATGTATGTAGTGTCCAAATATATAACATGATACAACTCTTCTCTTTCAGTCAAGTTATGTCACCAAATCTTCTGGAATTCTGTGAACAGATCCAACAGTGTTCCAGGTCAGGTGATAGCACTTGAGACTCAAGTGTCAGGCTTAAAACATCTGTAAAGACTTACCAAAAGAATGGTCTGAGATTTTTTCCTGATTGGTTTCTGGCGCTGTACTGTTTTACTGTCTAGGCCACAAACATCTACATATGCAGTAAAGGGACTGATCCAATTTTCAGCTGAAGAAATGGTGTCAGGTTCACCTCATGCCTCAGATTAATTTTATGGAGTTGATATTTAGAGAATGGTTAGTCAAATCACTCTCTTAATAGCAGTTTCCTGAAGAACTGATTTCATATAGTCTTAGAGAATTAAGAGTGATTGGTAGATAATGAAAATTATATCAGCACATGTAAGAAATTGGTAAAACTACAGCATTTTTTCTTATAAACCAAAATATGATCAGGATTTGATTTCATCTCCTGAATTTCCTACCTGCGGGATTTTGGATAAAATCTTAATGAAACCTCTCTAAGCTTTGAATTCTTTATTTCTAAAATAGGTTAATTCCCTTTTTTGGGTTTTTGTAGGATTAAATAAACCTGTTTTACCATTTTTATTATGTTTATTGTTAATGCATCACTGATCTCAACTCTACTTAGATAGATGACATTACACCGTAATAACTTTTTTATGACTTTCAGATGATGCAGATCATATCCTGAGACCATTTTTTAAAAAGAATAATGTTATTCATTCTTGGTATTGAGTATAACTAATGTAGCATTTTCTACCCTGAGGAAATAAGGGTTCTCCTATACTACCATGTGAATTTGTGACATAAATTTAGTCTTTAATATGTAATTCAAGTAATTATAATTATATCTGTGTGTATGTCTTTACTGAACAATTTACATGTTCTAATTTTGTTTTCTTAAAGGTTTGTCTTAAATTGTGAATTAACAGTGTTAATTCAGCTTAATTTCTACATATCAAAACATGAACAGTGGAACTTACTTGAGTGCTCATAAAGGAGTATTTGAGAGTATAAGCACAACTATAGAATTGTCTACCAGAGGAAATCTTATAATTTATAGATAAGAAAACTGAGACTAATATTTTTTAAGATGGTTAATGATAAAGCTCAGTATATGAACATAACCTTTTAACAATTCTGTTTTTTTGAGGTTTCTATAAAACCTCAGGATTCTTGTAAAAGTATAGGAAATGTAGCTTATTCTTTTTAGTGACTGAAAGGAAATTAAGAGGGCAGTTCCGGATGAAAAGGCTTGTAAAGAGGCAATAATATGGCTCTTTCAAAACTCCAAATATACTAGATTTTGAATGATACATAGTATCTCTATACTTCTTTTCATTGTTTTGTCAGTTTTCTGCAACCTGAGTGATTACTGGGGACACAGGGCACAGCTCTGGCATGCTCGTTGCTTCTCCTGATCCACAAAGGGGAGGATTTCAACATGTTAATCTGGCTGGGGGTTGGCCTGTGAGTTAAACAGCCCTTCTCATCTTCTCCATGGAGAAATTAGCTACTTAAGGGACATAGTTCCTTGTGGACTGACCTAGCTTCATCTTTTACGATGTGGCAGCCTTTATCATGGACTTTCCCCCTTCAATGATCAGTGGGCACTTGTCTCTCTCTCCTGAATAGCTAGGGCTGTGAGATGCTAAAGCTCTGCCCTGTTTATGGGCAACACCCCGACCAGGGCTTCACTGACATCACGGGCAGGACTAGGTTGCCTTTCATGGTCACACCCACAGGATGTGCAAGTCCCTTCTCGTGGTTCAAGGGGGTTTACAAGTATCCACGACTGTTGTGTTGTCTAGCTAAGGTTAGCAAATGGGCCCATGCATGAGGGAAGTTCACTGTGTTCCTACCACTCTGTTTCAGGGGCCTTGCGCAGTGAAGGCGCTCTCTCTCTCTCCTGTTTTGAGTATACATCACTTCCGTTTTGAGATACCAAAGTCTTCACCGTTCTGTCACCCAAAGTCTGTTATCAAATGTGATGTCCTAATTCACATTCTAATTAGCCTTTCTCCCTTTTATATATGTCTGAATGGGGATTTCTCAAGAACATCTCTTTGCACAAGCTGCAAAAAAGGAAACCAGTACAACAAAAGACTACATACAACACAGTCAGACCATTTTATGAATCATAGTGTAATTTTAAAAATTCTTTCTATGATCATTGTTCAACAGAGAGTGAGTGGTAAGGCCTTGAGCTGTCAGTAAGTCCATGAGTAGGCGGCCCCAACTTGGTCAATTATTTGCATTTAGGGTGTGGTGCCGGGCACTCCACTTCCTGGCTTTGCTGCCATTCCAGGACCTCAGTAGAGTGACTGGCTTTATATCTGTATCACGTGAGTATTCATAGAACTAATAAGCTTCAAAGTTCTGAATGGAATGTTTATTGTTGTGTCTGCCTGGCTTCCCCATCTTAGATGACTCCTCGCAACTTGGAGCGGCTGTGGATGTGGGCAAGACAGAGGATCAAGCCTCTTCCAACTCACCTCCAAGGTAGCCATTTCACACGGAGTTTCCAGGCCAGCGTGTTCTGTCGGTCACCATAACTGACTTCTGCCCTTTGTTTATATCCATGGTGCTACCCAGTCTATCACACTGAGAAAGTATGGTCTTCAGGCAAAATGATCTATAACTGCTTTTATCATTAATCTATGTTAATTTTACCTATAACTACTATTCTGATAGAAGTGAAAAATCTTGCTGCCTTTTTTTGGAAAGGATACCTAGGCTTGTGTGTTTAGGACACATCTGTGAGATTACCACTCAAGTGTTCAGTATCCAAAGTAGGAAGCAGACATTTATATTTCTATTTGAAGGACAGAAAAACATACAGCATCGCTCATGAGTAACTAGTCTCCAACTACATCTTATTTCTGATTTATAAGTAGCCATTTATAATCAGATAAACTATATCCGACCCTACATGAGCCTCTTCTTTCCTGCCCTGATTCACTCTCCACCTACATGCCCCGCTGTTATTCCACGATCCATCTCAATAATTCCCAATATTATTCTTTGTTAGGGTACCTGGGTTATCTTTCTAACTGCTGTAGTTATAAATCTAAATGACAACAAAATATCTTTCAGGTGAATGTTTTTATCTGTCAAACTCAGATGAGGGAGAATGATGCCATGAAAGAGGAAAAATCAATGTTTTCTACCATATTTCCCTCAAAGAGGACTCACTTTGACAGTCACCTACTAATGAAAGTGTTTGTGGCTCTGTCACCTAAACCAAAGGCGACAAAAGGAAAAGTCAGCCAGCGGGACTACGTGAAACTAAAACATTTCTGTTCAACACAGGAAATCATCAACAAAATGCAAAGGCAACTTACTGAATGGGATGAAATATTTTCTAATCATATATCTGATATATCTGATAAAGGGTTAATTCCAAAATGGATAAAGAATTCATACAACTCAATACCAAAAAAAAATCCAATTTAAAAATGGGCAGAGGATCTGATAGACATTTTCCCTAAGATTTGTGCATTTTATTGTATGTACCTCATTAAAAAAAAAAGGAAAAAAAAAGAAAAACCAGGAGATAAAGACAATGCAAATTACAAATTATATATATATATTTGTTTATGTATATATATTACAAATTACAAATATATATGAGACTTACAGAAAACGAACATCAAAATGACAGATATAAATCAAATCAAACTGTATCAATATATCATTAAAAACGAATGGATTAAACAACCTAATCAAAAGGCAGAGATGGACTGAATGGATAAAGAAAACATAGTCTTACTCTATGCTGTCTGTAAGAGGCACACTGTATATTCAAAGACACAAATAAGTTGAAAGACAAAGGATGGGGAAAAATATACCATGAAAATAATAACAAAAAAGAGATGGAATGGATATATTACTCTCAGATGAAATAGAGTTTAAAACAAAAATGCAATGAGACACATGAGGAATTTCATAATAATAGATTATTCCATCAAGAGATATAACCATTATGTATATTATATATATATAAAAAATAAAAATTATGTATAAGCCTAACAAAAAAATCAAGAAACATAAAAATTAAAAATATGTATACCTAACAACAGAGCCACAAAATACATGAAGCAGAGGAGAATGACAGTAATGAAAATAAATAATAAGAGTTAGAGTCCAGAATCTTACTCTCAATAACCAATATAACTAGACAAGACTGGAGAACAGTAAGGAAATTGAAGACATGAGTAACACCATAAATCAACTAGACTTAGCAGATATCTAGAGAACTTTCCGCCCAAGAAGAATAAAATACATTATCCTTCTCAAGTGGGCATGGAATGATCTCCAGACTATACCACATTGTAGGGCCATAAAACAACTCATAATAAATTTTAAGAGAATAAAATGATACATGTTTTTTTCTGTCCACAATGAATGAAATTCGCCATCAATAACAGAAGGAAATTAGGAAAATTCAAAACTATATGGAAATTAACTAATTACAAACAAGTCAAAAAGGAATTTACAAGAAAATTAAAAAGCACTTGGAGATGAAGGAAAATGAAGAAACAACATAAAAAAATAGATGTGATGCAGGTAAAGCAGTGCATAAGGGGATATTTATAAATGTAAAAATGCCTATAATAAAAATGAAAGATCTCAAAGCCAAAGGCATTTTAAGACATTGGAAAAAAAGAGAAAACTAAGTCTATATCAAGCGGGAGGGAAGGAATAAAAAGATGAGAGAGAATTAATCAAACAGTAAATTATAAAATGAGAGAAAACCCCACAAAACCAAAAGTTTGCTGTGTGAAAAGATGAAAAAAATTCACAAACCTAGATGGGCCAATAAAGGTGAGACAACTCAAATTACTAAAATCATGAATGCAACAAGGTATACTACTACCAACCTTACAGAAATAAAAGGATTCAAAATAATATTATGAACAAGCATATGCCAATATATTGGATAACTTATATGAAATGTATATATACAGAAGGATGCAAACTACCAAATTTGATGCAAGAAGAAATACAAATCTGAATACAGCCACAACAATACATTGAATAAAAAAAACTACCCACAAAGAGAGTCCACACCCACTTGGGTTAAAGGATGAATTCTACCAAAAGTTTTAAAAAGAATAAATACAAATTCATCACAAACCCTTCCAAAAAAAAATACAAGAAGAAATAAACTTTCTAAATCATTCTTGAGGCTAGTATTACTTTGATAACAAAATCAAAGACATGAAAATAAAGCAAAATTTCTCTTGAATATAAACAAAAGAAATCCTCAAAAACGTATCAGCAAACCAAACCCAGCAGGATATAAGAAGAATTATACACCAGAACCAAGTAAGATTGATTCAAGGAATGCAAGGTTGATTTAAAATCTGCAAATCAGTTAATACAATACACCATATAAATAGAATAAAATACAAAAGCTATATTGTCATCTCTGCAGACATAGAAAAGTACTTGAAAAATAATAAACTCTCATTTGTGATTAAAAGAAATACTCAAAAATCTAGCAACAGAGGGAAATTCCTCAACCTGGTAAATGGCATCTGCCCCAAAACAACAAAAATTAAAATATATATATATATAAAAAATAAAACCCACAGCTAACATGAGACAAAGTGGTTAAAGACTGACTACTTTTCCTCTAAAATCAGGAACAGAGCACAGATGGTCCTTTAACCACTATGCACAACTCAGAGATATTGTGGGTTAGATTCCAGACCTCTGCAATAAAGTGATTATCACAATAAAACAAGTCAAATGAATTTCTTGGTTTCCCAGCACATATAGAAGTTATGTTTACACTATATTGTAGCCTATTAAATTTGTAATAGTACTGTGTCTAATAAAACAATGTATGTATCTTAATTTAAAAAAAATTTACTGCTAAAAATGCTAACCATTATCTGACCTTTCAATAAGTCATAATATTTTTGTTGGTAGACGTTCTTGCCTCCACGTTCATGGCTGCTGTCTGACCAGGGTGGTGGCTGTGGTTGAAGTTTGGGGTGGCTATGTGAATTACTTAAAATAAAACAACAATGAAGTTTGTCACATCAATCGACTTTTCTTTCTATGAGAAATTTCTCTCTAGAATGCAATGCTGTCTGATAGTATTTTACCCACAGTAAGTTTATGTCATAGTCTAAAGCATTTATTGTCATTTCAACAGTCTTCAGAGCACCTTCACCAGGAGTAGTTTCCATCTCAAGAAACCATTTTCTTTGCTCATCCATAAGAAGCAACTCCTAATCCATTCAAGTCCCATGAAATTGCAACATTTCCGTCACATCTTCAGGATCTACTTCTAATTACAGTTCTCTTGCTATTTCTACCATTTCTGCTCTACTTCCTCCATTGAAGTCTTGAATCAATGTCATCCATGAGGGTTGGAATCAACTTACAACCCGTTCACGTTGATACTTTGACCCCTTCTCTCAAATTACAAATGCGCTTAATGGCAACTAGAATGGTGCAGGAAGGAAGGGAAGAAAGAGAAAGGAAAGAAAATAGCTCCTAGTTTTGCACTTTCCTCTCTTTTGCTAGGACCCTTCCTTCATTTCTCTTTACCTCAACCCATTTTCATAGTCTGATTATTTGGAGTTCAATCTGTTACTTAAAACTCACTCATTTCCTGCAGTAAATACTTTTCCAAAATTCCTTTATCATGATTGATATTCATGTTCTGCATTCATTTTGTGAGCTGTTTGTTTCTGTTTTTTCTTTTAATATCCATGAATGAGAATACACCTTACAATATTTGCCCCAAAAACAATGTAAGTAAATTCTGTAATACCTTCAAAATGTTTATAGGCACTGTTAGAATCATCCTCATAAAGTTATAGCTGGAAGCATGGGTTTGTAAATGTATTTTTCAAGTTTAATTCTGACACAACCTGAGGACAAGACAAAATAATGAGGCTTTAACCACAGCTAATAAGAAAATTTTGACTCCATACATATTTATTCTGTTCGTTATAATCATGGCACTACAGATATATAGTTCCCCAAACCTCGTTGTTAAAAACTTTATCTGGTCTTTACCCAAAACAAAATGTTGTCCTGTCTACCATGACATATGTCAACATTGGAGGGGAAAAGTGCATCCGGCCATTAATGAATGATTCTGAACCTGAAGATTTAATTATACTTAAATAGATCAAGGTCATGAGAAATGTAGGTAACAATTTGCACTCAGTATATCATGTTGGTATTAATTGGGACTTTTGGTATTCCTAAGGTTCCTTTCTGGTTTTAGTTGGGAAAGACTCCATAAATAAAACCATAAAAACTTCAGTTGAAAACCATTTAATGTATGGATGATGTTTATACATACCATTTAATGAAGAAAAACTAAACCTGAAGTTGAACTTGATTCCATTCTTTAACCAAGTTAATGTCTCTGTAGTGTTGGATTTTAAAGATAAAAGGAGAAATTCCTCCAATCTGTCATACTTTTGAGCATTTATATAATCCAGATTATGGCTTCTTGTAATCTACAACCAATGATACAATGGATGAAAACACCAGAGTCAATACCCAGCTGTCCACCTGGATTGGAATATTTGAATCATGTATGGTATGTGTTTCTTAATTTTTTTGATCAATCAATAATATGAATTTAGAGAGTTTCAAAATATAATTTGTGTTCTAACAAAAATTGGTAGCTAGAGATAAAAATACTATACCTGCAACATTAAGATTTCTACATTTTAATTTTAATTTTTGATTGAGGTAGCAAATTTACATTTGAAATAATATAACATTATTTCCCAATTTGTTTCCTGGAAAATCCATTTAAAAATAAATACCTACTTTTTAAAATAAGAAATTGAATTTTGAGAATGTAAGTAAAAATTGACTTCAGGAATCTTTGGTTCACCTAACTGCTTAGATATTAGAAGCCTGGTTTGCGAATGGAAAATGTGAACACTACTATTTGAAAAATGTCTACCCAATTTAATGACCCTTTAATTATATTTTGTTTAGGCTGTAAGTTCTGATTTAATTTCCTGTAGTGCTGTCCTGAATAGCTTTGGCATTTCACATGACTAATCATTGGCTGCATCTTATTTCTTAGTTCTTTAAAACTAAACAGTATATGTGTTCCGCCTTAAGAAGGTTGTTTACAGTTTTAACAATTATAAACTTGTCAGAATGATATAAATGTAATGACATTTTTGAATGTGGGTAAAAACTACATTAAAATTTTTACTTCAAATCACTGTAAAGATGTTTCTCTGTGAATTTCAAAGATTTTTAAATTAAAGTCTAAATATTTTTGGAGAACAAAAATATTGAGTATATTAACAATACAGCAAAAAGAACACACTTTATAGGCTATCTGATATTTTCTATTTCTTTTTTCTATGGTAAAAAAACTTCACAGTTAAACTACTATAATATATGAAATTTGACAGAAAAAATGAAGAGATATTGATCATGGATCAATTTCTTTAATTATCCTAAACATAAGTATTAATGTATATGTTTATTGGTATGTACTTTAAATTTAGTTTCATTACATTATACCATCTATCTTTATTTTCTATTTAATAGATACATCAGTTAGTAGTATGCCAACATTTTGATCCTCTGGAAGGTATGTACCAAACACACTGATATATTCATTGTTGAATATGTAACTTATTTTGCTATAGTTAGACCAACATCCATAACTTTAAGTGCTTCTTATCTCTGAAAAAAACTAAACCTTGAAATATAAAGAAAATATATACAAGGTCCTTAGAGGATGAGAAGGTGAATGCAACAGTAGTCTTTTCATGGGACAGGAGCAAGATACTGGCTCTAAATTACTACTGAAAAGAGTAATCTGCAATTTTAGTCTTGCTAAGCAGTAGGGATATTTCCTGAAAGGGTTTGCTCATCTTGAACAACTCAAATGACAAGTATTTCAGAGAAGGAATTCTGCTGGTATAAGCAGAATGCAGGTAAGTTTCTGAGCAGTCCAATTCTACTCCAAAGTCTGAGAAATTAAACTGCCCTTTAAGTACAACTGTTTATCTCTATCTCCTCAACTTAGTAGAAATACCCCTTTCATGCAGATGAAGCTATAATACACGTAAATAAAATGAAATGTTAAAACACAGTATTATCACCGCTGATGACCTTTCTTATATACATTACAGGATCTAAGACTGAAAAAGGCATTTACAGTTTTATTTAATTCATAAAAACTTTTCAGCTTAAATATATTATAAATGTATGCTTTCTTTGAGCTCTTCCTGCTGTTTTACACTAAAAGCTTTATTTATAAAAGACCATTTATTCCAGAATTCCCTTTGAGTACCTATAATGAGCAAGGCACGTGCTGGCTAGTTTGACTGAGTCAGGGAGTCAGACCTGGGCTTACCCTGAAATATGAAGGTGAGTATATTTAAATAAAATACACAGTACAAAGTCATATAATTCATGAGATGTAAAAATCAATTGTACGAATTCACAGAAAAGTCACACTTATAATTTCAGTAACCATAAAATAACAACAAAAAAAATTGAGAAAAATCTAACCTTCCATGTTACAGGGAGCTAGATCTCCAAAGTAATGGTTCTGAAAAAGCTGCTCCAGCGGCATCAACGTCATCGTGGAACATGTTAAAAATCAAATTCCAAGGCTTCATCACAGATCCACTGAATCACAAAACCCAGAGTTGGGGTTCAACAATCTGTGTCTTATTAAGCCCTCCATGTGGTTTTGATGCAGTCTAAAATTTGAGAACTATTGCTCTAAATTATATTTGCACATAACACAGTACAATTATTTAAAAGAATGAGAAACTCTGCAGAATGTCAGGAATATCTCCAAGATATATTGCTAAGTATAAAAAGCAATTACAAAGTAGTGCATATAGTTGTGTGTGTGTGGAAAATATATTTAGGCTTTGCATATGTTTGAGATACCTCTAGAAGGATATATATGAAACTGGAGAAGGAAGAGGAAACAGAATAGGCATGAAAGGGAGAATTATTTTTCATTTTATACCCTCATTTGAATTTTTAAGTTTGTGTCATGCATAGGGAATTCCTACTCATAAAAAGAAATTAAATCTAAAAGGCAGTCAGAAAACTTTGTTTCATTAATTTTGAATCATGATTTATCTTTGAACATTAAGTAAAAGTGAGTATCTTTCAAATATATTTATACAATATGAAAAATAATTATGTGCATATGTCCATTAACTCATTAAAAAGTGAGGAAATTCCTTAACAACCTGTTTCAAAGGTTAACACAAAACAAATGTTAAATGTATATTGGTGTGACATATACTCATTAAACATATACTCATTCAAAAACATCTGAAATTAAGAAAAACAGGAGAAAAAAATCACCATCTATAACTACTGATTCATTTCCTCTGAGGTTTTAAAAATATTCCTTTTCTAAGGTTTTAAAAATGACTTTTATCACTGTCAATACAAGTGTTTATATTTATTCAATGAATGTTTTGTTGTTTTTATCTTAAAGTCCAATATTTTAAATGTCTACACAATAATCCTCAAGAGGGGATACTACATGCTGCCTCTTGTTGGATATTTACTCAGTTTCCTTTTTTTCCCCTCTTTTTCTAAGTAATTCAGTAGGGAGCATTTGGTGCAAAAAGCATTTTTCAACTTTGATTATTTTGTTTGCATGAACACTGAAGTAAAACAATTAGACAAAAGATGATATTTCCATTTGCTTGCAAAAATGGTGAATTTTATTATTATTTACGTGGACAATACATGAGCATGCTTACTGTCTCCCTCAACTTAGCATAAGTAAAAATGTTTTTTTTCTATTATCCAGATTGAAGAACTAATATTTCTCAAGTCCTATAGGAAAGAAAAGATGAAGTAAAAATTTAACATAACTCAAAACAGCAGTGAGTTAGTTAATCTCTGAAATTCAAGACTTACACAAAAAATTATTCAAAAAAATTGTTGAAAAGATTTTTTAGAAAGTGAGAGGAAACAGAGAGGAGCTAGTGCACCTCTTTTATTTTTCTATATGGAGAAAGTAAGATACCAGTGAAGATAAGTAATTTAGGGCCAAGCAGTGTGATATCAAACCTAAAGTTTCATATTTGCAGGTAATTTGACACATAATTTATACAAATCTCACGCCAGTATTACTAATAAATCAACACAGTGTTTCCTTCTCTAGTCCTCAGACATTTTGAAACTAGTAAAAAATATGAAGTCATGAACAATCAAGGGCAGAGAATTTATTTTGCAGAAGAGAAAAGTAATTGTTTTCTGCGACACTTCTGTGGACCTACAAGGCCTTTTGCCATGACAATTTATGATAATGTAGGCCGTGATGTCATTACTATGCATAAAGCTCTGAGATGTAGCTGTTGTTGCAGTAAATGCTGCCTACAAAAGGTCAGTAAACATTATTTCTACCATGTGATTTAGAATGGATTTGTGTTCCTTCAAAAAAGCCTCAACACTTGTCAGTAATTAAAATTAAAATATTGGATTTGGCTACAAAGTATTGTCTGGAATAAAATATGTCGGAAAGGAAATTATATATTTGTACCACATATGTATAGGCTGAGAATCATGCACAACACTGTGAATAATTTTTTGGTAATGAAAGTCACAAGATCTTCAGATTTTTAAAAGTTTTCTATGCCAAAATATAATTGTCATTTTTTTTTTTGCATTTCATTGAAGGTGCTTATTAGCTATTTAATATCCTTTTTGAGGTGTTCAAATCTTTTGCCCATTTTAAAAATGAATCTACTTGTCTCACTATTGAGTTATGAGTTCTCTATATAGTCTGGATATAATCCCTTTGTCAGATCTATGTATAGCCAATATTGCCTCCAGGTTTACAGTTTGGCTTTTCATATTCTTGTCCTTCATAAAACAGAATGTTCCAATTTTGATAAAATCAAATTTATCATGTATTCTTTTATGGTTCGTGTTTTTTATGACATGTTTAAGAAATCTTTGCTTAGTATAAAAAGACAAGGAGTTTCATGTTTCCTTTAGAAATTCTATTTTTAGGTCTAGTTCAATTTTGAGTTAATTTATATGTATATGTGAGGAAAGATTTTGATTTTTTTTTTTCAATTTGGTATTTAGTTGTTCAAATACCATATCTTGGGTTTAAAATCCTACTCAGATTAAGTCCATAGCTCGTCCATTCCACAGGAGGCCAGCAGCTGAACCAGTAGGGGGCTCTGTGCACACTCAGCAAGCAGCAGCTGTGGCTGGGAGGTGGGCCCAATCCATAAGGACTGTAGAACACAACCTTAAGGGTGATAAGATACATGTTTTAATGACACCAGCAGAGGCAAATATTTTCCACTGGGTAGGATGCATGCAAGAGAGTGGTCCTTTGATAGGACAGTGGCAGGAATGGGATATCATCCAGTCTAGTATACCAGACCTTCACCCCTGTGGGAGTCACAGATGGGTCAATATATCCAACCACTGCTGGTCCATGTGCTGAAATGTCCAGGGCCATGTCCACTCAACATAGTCTCCAGGGTTAAGAGCGTTTGGTGCTGGCAGCAGGATGTTGCTCTGCTGGCCATATACTGGCTTCAATAACTCCTTTTTGGTTTGCATATGAAGTTGTATAGATAAGGCAGCAATGTGTGTTAGCATGTCCACAGGGCTTAGGGCTCCTTTTCAGGGCTTCTCATTCAAATGCCGTAGCACTGTCCGCAAGTGGACTGACCATCCCTGTAGAGTATTGTTGTCTGACTTCAGTCCAGATTTCAACAAACCATTGTACTTCACTATCATGTCTGTCCTAGTAGGGTTATATGATACATGAAACTTCCACCTTATCCCTAATTATTGCACCCATTCTTGCAATGCACAACCAGTAAAGAGAGTGCCTTGGTCGCTCTCAATCACCTGTGGTCAGCCCTAGGCTGCAGAGACCCTCTAGGCCCCTTTTGGTGATTTGCTGATCTGCACAATGTGCAGGAAAAGCAACCAAGAGTCCAGTAGCTGTGTCCACACAAGTCATGGCATACCGATATCCTTCTGATAAGGGCAGATGCCAATACAGTCTATCTGCCACCTGATGAGGGGTATTGGCCCCTTAACTATTGACCCATGTTGCTGCAGGCCTCGATGTAAGCCCCTCTTAGAGCACACAAGGCACTCCTGCTGGGCTCTGCTTTCTTTTTTCAAAGGTCAATGGCAAGCCCCACCAACATCCTACAGCCCACGTTGTTTTTTTGCCCCAGATGAAACAAACACTGATGTAACCACTGGGCTACATCAGAGGCAGGATTTCTTTCTAGCCAACGCACCTGGGCCAATGTGTCTGCTTCATCATTCCCTGGGGATGCCAAGGGCAAATGGCCAGTCACATGATATACAGTAACTGTTCTAGTCTGACCAGAGGCCCATAGGTCTTGCCACAACTCTTGCCCCCAAAAGGGGACAGTGACAAACCATCCGTTTGGCATGGTATCATGTCAGTAGCTCAAGGTCAAACCCCAGAAGATTGCCTAGCTGTCCATGTAATTCCCGGGGAGGGCTCCTGGGTGATCACAAGCCATAATTCCTGCAATTCTGCCCATGGACTACTCTTCCCCTCCCCATCTTCCATCCATATTGTCTCAGTCTTGGAATGGAAAGCCACAGCCCTCCACTTTGTGGGCTGCCCATGACTGGAGCCGTCTGTGTACCGGGCATCTTCAGGCACAGGGGCTCTTCCCCCCTCATAAGGGGTCTGTTACTTATGGCTCCAGAGCAAGTTCTTCCTGCTTTCCACTGGTGTATTTCACTGGCCACAGGAAGCATCAGTGTTCTCCCTGAAGGAGCTAGTGGGGAGGGTGCTGCGCTGCTGCAAATATGCACCCCACTTGGCCAGTGTAAGTGTCTGTGCCACACCACTCCATGGACTTTGGGTCCAGTCTTGCACCCACCCTGTGATGGGATAGGTCATTATTACCTTGGTTGAAGCTGTTCTGGTGATGGGCTCCATAGTCAGCAAGGCATGGCACACAGCAGCCAGTTATTTCTCTATTAAGGTATACAGACCTCTGCTCCTTTCCAGAGTTGCATCCAGAATCCAATAGTTTGGCAGATCCATTCAAGCTGCTACCAGAGGCCACATCCATAACCATCTTTGGTTACATGAACATCTAGCTCACAGGGCCTTGATGAGTCCATTACACTCAAGGCCTATATGGTTTGACTGCTTGCTTAGCAGCAGTAAAAGCAGCTGCACATATTTCATCGCAGTCACCTTATGCCCTTTCGTACCAACCAGAAAAAGGGCTTCAGAAATTGTGCCAAGTGTGGGATAAACACTCTCCAGTAGCCCAAAAAACCCAGAAACTCTTGTAATATTGCTGTAGTGGTAGGGTTGGGAAAGCCTAGACCTTGTCTATGACTGCTTCTAGGATAACTTTAGTTTTATCAGAACAGACAATCCCCTATGTATTTTAGAGACAAACCAGGTCCCTAAACCTTGGTGCTGTTCACAGCCCATCCTTTCTCCTGTAGATGTTGCCCCAGTCTAGGTGCTGTACCTTCTAGATCTGCAAAAGAATCAGACATGAGCATAATGTCATCAATATAATGATACAGCTGCACTATTGGTGGTTTCTCCCATGCTCCCATGTCCATGCCACTTGTCCATGACAAATGGTGTGACTGTGGAGGTATCCCTGTGGAAGGAGAGTGAATATCCAGTGCTAGCCTTCCCACATGAAGGCAAATTGTTCTTGACTTTCCTGTGCTAGGTCAATAGAGAAGAAAGCAATAGCAAGGTTCACAACATAATGATATGTCCCTAGTTCATGACTGAGGGTGTCCATAAGGACTGCTGCTATAGAGGGGACAGCAGCATGTAGACAGGGTGTGACTTTATTCACTTCTCTGTAATACAGTCATACAGCAGTTGTCCAGCTTTTTCACTGGCCACACTGGGGAATTAAAAGGACCATGGGTGTGCTTTATGATGCCGTATGTTTTCCAGCTAGCAGGGAAATATGGTAAATCACCTTGATTAAACCATGTTGCCCTAAGGGCTGCAGTCAGCCAATCCAAAAGCACCACATGATTCCCTGGGATCTGATGGGCATTTTGTAACCTATGCCAGAGAGTGGTGAGTCATTAGGGAAACCAGTTTATGTATTTCTGACTCAGACCAAATAATACCCTCTACTCCTAAATCCCAAAGAGGCAAAAGCCATGTAGGCAGAAGTTCTGAGGGCTTCTGCCAGAACTGGGTGCTCAAATCAACCAGCTCGGCCTGGGTACAGGGGCAGAGCATGGAGTGCTCCACAAACTGGGGAGGAGGCTGCTCCTCTGCCTGAGGAACCCACGGTTGCATCTTTATTTTCTTAAATATAACTGGGTGGGCTTTTAATACAGGAGGGGCTGGTGCCTCAGGCAGTGGCCTCAGCCACAGTTCCACCCTCGGCCCCACCCCCTCATCCTCTCCCAGCTCCTCTTCCCCATCTCCAGGGCTGAAGGTATCACCTCTTCCTTCACCAGCCCCACGGCCCCTTGCAGTTCATATTTTTCTGCTGCCTGCTCCCATACCACCAGTCTGTCTCCCAGAAGCATGACCTCAGTGTTCAATAGCTTTCATTCCCTTTTCAGAGCATCCCACAACTCATCCTCCTGTCCTCCCAATCGATGCTATGTTCATCTCCCTCCTTGGTAACCCTTCCCAATGCTTCGAGAAACAGCCACCCCATGTATCCTGCTGCCCTGTGGTCACTCACTTCCCCTAAGGAGTCCCCTATTTTGCGAAGGGACAACTCCACTGCTTTCTTCGTAATTTCCAGTAATGATTAGTTGTTTTCAGTGCTTAGTCTTGCAAATATTCTATTAGCAGTATATTTCAGTATTTCGTGATTTTCAATATAGTTAAAAGTATCTTGAAACGAAATATTTGGTTTTTGTTACTATATAGAAAAACAATTGACCTTTGTATATTGATCCTTTACCCTTATGAATTCCAGAGTTCTGTAGATTTCTTAAGGTTTTCTACAATTACATAATGTGAAAATAAATAAATTTTACTTCTTTTGCCATCTGTATGCTTTTTATTTATATGTGTATATGTATGAATGTAGTATTTATTTATTGCCATTTTGTTCTGCTTAGGAAATATAATGTTGAGTAGAAGCAGGAGAGAATAGCCTTGGTTTTTGTCCTCCTTATGGAGAAAAGGATTCAATCTTTATCATTAACTTATCTGTAAGGTTTTTTTAAGATGTTTTTGACAGACTGAAGAAGATACCATTTATTTCTAGTTTATATTATAAATAAGTTTTGCATTTTGTCAAATATCTTTCCGTATCTATTCACTTGATTATATGATTTTTCTTTTCATCTATAAACATGGGAATTGAACCAATTGATTTTTTTTAATGTTAATCCAACCTTGTATTCTTGAGGTATGTCTTACTTGGACATATTTGTTATTCTTCTTATATATTGCTGGATTCTTTCTGCTAAGATTTTATGCCTATGTTTATAATATATAGGTATGCAGTATTTTTTAAATATGTGCACACTCTGGTATTGGTATTATAATGTTGGCTTTATAAATAGAATCGAGAAGTGTTCTTTCTTTTCTGAAGAGTTTTTATAGGCTTGGAATTATATCTTACTTAAATATTTGACTGTATTCAACAGTGAAGCTATGTCAGCCCAGAGTAATATGTGTGTGAAGGATTCTACATTCAAAATCAAACTTCTTTAATAGATATAGGAAAGTTTGGGTTTTCTTTTTCTTCCTGAGTTACAAATTTTTGTAGTTTGTCTTTCAAAGAATATGTCAAGGTTGTTGAATTAACTGGCATAAAGTTGTTAAAATATTTATTGTCCTTTTAAGTTTGCGTATTATCTAGTAATATCCCCTTTTCATTTCTGATATTGTTTTCTTTTTTCATGTTTAGGTAAAGAATTTTATTCATCTTTTCAAAGAGTCACCTTTCAGTTTCATTTGTTTTCTCTATTGTTTTGTTTATTTTCTATTTCACTGATTTTTTTCCTCCTCTCATCCTTATTATTTCTTTTCTTCTACAGTTTTTCCTAGCTCCTTAAAAATGCTTAAAGCAATGACGGGGGCCAGCCCGCAAGGAATTCAACCAGCGCCATTCCCTTTTTCCAGATGCAGACGAACATCCCGTTTTCGCCTTCAGAATAATTTTAGGAGATTATCCTAGGATGGTGGAGTTTAGGGATTTCTCTTCTGTCTTACTGCAAAATGTTAGGAATATGGCTTCTTAGTTCTTTTTGAGACTTACCTTCCTTGAACACCTCTTCCACCTTCATCTGAGCTTCTTTTTCTTTAATCCCAAGGTCTTCTTGTCTTGCCTAGCCTTGATTCTACTACCAGCAATTTCTTGTCCGTGTAATGCTTTGTTATGAAAGGAGTCTTGGATGGATGAATTTTTTAAGAGTTCTCAAGCCTAGACAACTTCAGCACCATTCGATCTTCTGACAGCCTTTTTGTACTGCCAACGAATTACGGGCTGTAAAGTTCCATCTCATTTTCAGCTGCGTTTTTCAGTCTGGTCCTTTGAGTTTTTACTCTGAGAAGGATCGCTTTCTTTTTGGTGATGGATATTGTTAGTGATGTCTGGATTCCCTGAATCGCAGGAATATCTTGTTGCTGTCACTTGTCTCACTTAATTTGATTGTATTTTGAGATGTGGGGCTATAACTTTTCCATCTACTTTTGATAAAGAATTTGCCAGTGGTTTGGTTTTGTTTAGCTATCATACTTGTTCTGTGCTTTCTATGAGGGTCTTGAGAAGTTTCACAAACTACATCATCATTGTCACCGTGTTGACATAGTAGTCTTCATTTAGTTTTGAGTAAGTAATAGTTATATATGGTAAAAAAAAGAAAGAGAAAGGAAGGAAGGAAGGAAGGGAGGGAGGGAGGGAGGGAGGGAGGGAGGAAAAGCTAGTTAACCCAAGTATATTCAGGAAAAACCAGGTCTGTCAAACTCTTATTTCCTAGGCCTCCTTTATTCTTCTCCAGAGACAACTACTATTATGAGTTTAGGGTTCTTCCAGAATTATTTTATGAATACTTGTGTAATATATGCATATTTATGTCATATATGTGTGTTTTTAACACAATTGGCAAATATTCTTCTATAATTTTTTAACACATAACAATTTAATTTGAACATTATATCAGTATGTATAGAACTTCTTCATTCTTATAAATGGCTGATAATAACCCATTGTATGGATGGTATGTTATAATTTATTTGGCCAGTCTCTATTAAGTCTGATGAACTAGGCTTTAAATCACAACAAGCATAAAGAATTTCAATGAATTCCTATTTGAATTGAAAGCGGTACAAAAGTCCTTGGCATATTGGGTAATAAACAGTTTCTGGTGTGACTGGAGTTTAAAGCCTATCTCATGGGCATGACAATTGAAAAAGTGATTCTCATAAGCATTTAAAAAATATTATCTCTCTTTTGCAAATGGAAAATGAATTTCAGAGAGTTTAGTGACATACCCACATTCCTTGTAAATAGCAAACTGCAGCATCAGGTCTCAGTTCAGGGTTTTCAAGATCTATCCTGTTTTTTTCTCCCTTTCATGTGCATTCTCACATAGAGGGCATACCTTAGACACAAAAAGTTCAGTTCATATATACAAAAAGCTAAGTTAAAAGGTAACACATAGCAAAATGAAACATATCTCATTTGGCCAGTTTTATATTTTTCAATCTTTTGCAGCTAAAAGTTGAGGCTCCTCCTGGTGAAACAATAGGATATGTTTATCAATACTTTCACCCATTTTTGCCAAAGTTTAAAATAAAAAATGAAAATAAGGAAGATGTAATGAAAATCAGAGGGCCATGTGTGGTTTCCAGGTGTCTCAAGATCTAAATTTTAATGTCAGCAATTCATTATGTTTTAAGATTATAATGTTCAAATTAATTATTTTATTATTTTGTAATACATATAATTAATAAATGTGCTTAAAGGAAAATATAAACATATTACCATGATGTGACTATAACTATTTTTCTATTTTTAAATTGAATTTCTAATTCATAATTTCCTTGCTTAATTAAACTCTTCAAGTCTATGAAGCATTTGTGGCCTCTTTTTAAGCTATATTTTAGGTGTATAATTATCAGACAACTTTGGTATTTAATATTTCAAGGAATACTGAAGGAGAAAATGTAACAACTGCAATGGACAATGACATAATCCAACATTAATTATAGATTATATATTAATGCTAATTTCTATAAAATTCTGCAACTGGTATGATACAATCTTATTAAATTTTTATGTGCTTACTGATTTATTTCTCAGATTAAGGCCAACATTCAGATAATAATTTGGGAAGTTAACTATTAAATATATTAAATATAGTTAGTAAACTAAAAAAATCCACTACACTTAATTAAATGTGAAGATTCTTAAGTAACAGAGACTATTGTTTTGGTATGATAAGCTATTCTATTTGAAAAAAGTACTGCTTCTCAGTCTCTCATCAAGGATGTTTACTTGTTTCTTTAATATCTGAAATGTCTAGTCAGAAATTTGGACACAGGCTAAGTAAAATGCTACCTGACGTTTTTTCCTTCTCTAGAATTATGTCAATTCGGTTTAGTGATACTGATTCTGATTGGCAACTGCATGCTAAGTAAAACATATGTAAGCAAATTAATTATAACTATAATATGTTTAGTTTGGAATATTTTAATAAAATGAACACACAGGACTCTTCTCTATTTCAAGATGGAAACCAATGAAACAGAGCTGTTTATGCATAAAACTCTGGAATCCAAAGCTACCTTGGCTCATTTTTTAATGTCATCAATAAACAAAATGCTTTTTGTGCATTGTTTCATATCTCACATTATGACCCAATAAATCCTACTTTATTATAATGTGTTCAGAATTTTTTCTGAGGTGTATAAAATACTTCCTGTTTCCTCTAAGTTTGATGCAAAGCTATTTTAAAGCTGACACACTCTTGGGTAAGCTCCAAGAGTGAGGAACAAGAAAGGGAGGTCATCATTCTGTGAGATGGGCATCTTGTGCACAAATGTAGACAACCCTTTTAACACTTTTGACTATAAAGGAGTAGCTTGTTACAGGGCCAGGACTAGGGTAAGGCAAATAAGGCATCATTTCAGGTACAGTATTAAGGGAGTTCCAAAAAACTTAGTAATTAAGATAAATGATATTTGAATATCACATTTTAAAAAATCAAAATTAATGCAAAATCTTCAGTATAAACAAATACCAAAAATTTAAGTTAAGAAAGAAACTGACTATACATTTGCATGACTTGTCTACTGTCTTACCATAATCCTGTTCTTGGCTGGATGGGGGCATAGGGTGAATGTAAATGTATCTTTTGGAAAGATGTCTTTAGCATGTCTTGATTTTAAAGGAAAGGAGCCGAATGGGAGGGAAAGTGTGGAGAAACAGGAGAGGTGAATATTTGATGAACCCCGAGTCTTACTTGGCATGGGACCTAGGGCACATGTAGGGAACTAGCCCTAAATAGGCATAGAGCTAGTACAATTATCATAAGAAGAAGGAAGTAGGGAGTGTTGATATGGATACAATAACATTCTGGGGCTGGTGTCTGTGAGTTCATAAATTCCTGACCAGTAGCTTCTACTATAGCATTTTGGTGAAACCAGTGTATCTGCTCTCTCCAACTTTTTCCTCCACCTCTCTGTATTTGTATTCTAATTATAGGCCGGACTTTTCTGCTTTTGAGTTCACATGGCAGGAAATGGTCCCTGAACCAATTGACTGTGGAGAGAGGGGGTGGTCATCTTGTCTATAAGAGATTTTGCTGACAATGTGGGGAAATGGTGTGTTCAGAGTTCTGTAACAACTGAAAAGTTGTGACATAGTTACATAAAACTCTTCCATATTTCTTTCCCCAAGTTCAACACTATTTACAAGACTATGTATGACCTAGCTCTGAATCTCTCTCTTTCTCACTCATTTTTTGCCATTAACCCCCTCACTCACCTTGCTCCAGCTATGCTCCCTCCCAACTTGGGACCTTTTCACATATTGCTGACTCTTTCTAGAATGTTCTCACACTCCCTATTCCTCTGGTTACTAATTTCTACCAATCCTCCATGTCTCAGCTTAAATGCTGCTTTGCCTAAGAGGCTTTCTCTAAAACGATCTCCCCAATTCTATTACTCTGCCTATTATCACCCTATTTACTCCATCATATCACCCTACCTCTTCCTTTATGGCATTCATTCATTACAAGACAAGTTGTAGGATTTATCACAGATTTTTTTTATATTTACTTGAGTATCTTTTATAAATTAAGAAATAAATATTACTTGGTATGAGAAGTGATGCTCTAGAGAGTCTATATGAGAAGGGAGAAAATAGAATGAGGAAAAGGTAGAGGCATCCAGAAAGCTAAGATTTCTTATAGAAGAGTTAACTGTGTAAAACAGCTGAACAGCTAGTGTCTTCATTTTATAATTAAGTTGATTCTCAGATCAAATTTAAGCAAATTATATACTAAGCATATATAATTCATATAGTATATGTTATATATATCATAATTTATCACATACAATTCATTTATATAAAGCATATATATAACATACTATATATAAAATATTATATATATATATATATATATAATCGGTTGTACACAATCAACTGGAACAACTTGTTTTACATAGGAATTGTCTGTAGGTGTTTTCCAGGCTACTATGTGTCTATATTGCATGTTCTTTTCATTGCAGGACACAATTAGTATGATTATAACTGAAATGGTACTATTTAATTGCAAAATTGAGGTAGGAATACTTACTATTTTTCAGAGACTTTATCTAAGATTTTTATTTATTTTAGTTATTTGTCTCTGGATGAAGAAATGGTTATTGGTAAAATTTCAAAACAGTTGCCTGGATTTATGAGGGAACTATTTACCAATGCAGATAAATTTGGGATACAGTTTCCATTTGAACTTGATGTTAAAATAAAAGCACTCATACTCGGAGCAGGTTTCCTCATTGTAAGTCTATTTTAATTCTATGGCTGAAAATTAGATTTTCTAAGATTATCATTGCACCTTTGCTAATATTTCTCCTCAAATCATCTAGATCAACTAAAAATTGTACCTTTTTGGTCTTGTCCTCAGTCTCCAAATTACATCATGGATTCAGTGTTCACACTGTAAAGGAAGTAAAAACTAAGTGCCCTGGAAATATGATCACTGAACTTGAAATCCTTAGTCTTGAAAAACAAGACTAGGTCTCTGAAAATAGGAATAAAATGGCTAGTTTACTATATCTTACTGTTATTTCACACAATTTAAAATTTTGTAATACCTTTTTAATAGATTTCATTTAAAAAGTAATGTATTGTTAATTTGGAAACTATAGATATGAAGAAATTTTGAAAAGAAAAATGTCAGTCTTGATTATTTTTGGTTCTTAGGGGACAAAATGAACATAAGTGACTACCTTCATTCTCCAAATATTATGAAATCACAGAAAATGGCAAGAGAGATATGTAGGTCTGGGTCATATACAACCTTATAAGTAGTATTAAGGAATTTGGAGAGACAGAAAAATAAATAGGTTAAATAGCAGATTAGACATAGCTGAGAAAAAAAATTAGTGAACTAAGGGATATATCTGAGTAAACTATTCATAATGCAGTACAGAGAGACAAGGAAGTATGAAAGTTAAGCGCTCCAGATAAGGTAGGAGAGAGAATAGATAACTGCTAAAAAATTTCCAAAACCAAAAACATGAATCCAGTGATTCAGGAAAGAAAATACAGCCTAAGTAATGTAATTAAAAATTAAATCTGTACAAATCAAAATGAAGGAGCAGATCAAGAAAAATAAGTAAGCAGAAAGAAAAGACAGATCACCCACACAGAATCCGAGTGACGACTGATTTCTTAACAGAAACAGTGAAAGCCAGAAGACAGTAGAATATCTTCAAAATACTGATTTAAAAAAAACAACTCTCAAATTTCATTTTCTTTAAGATGGACATCTCAAGGATGAGAATAAAATAAATAACCCTGTATTAAAAAACTCAGAGCTTGACAACACACAAATCATTTCTGAAGGAGATACTTTAGGAAGAAGGAACTGAAAAGGATCATCTGAGGTTCAACAGTATTTATAAGCAAATAAAAGCTAACCATATTTATGAATGCAAACATGTTTTCTAAAAAATAATAGCAAATGTCTAATCATGTGAGGTGAGAAAGAAGCAAACTAAAATAGTCAACAAGGGTGTGAAAGTTGTGAGAAAATGATTAGAATTAAAACAATCTATGGTCTTTGTGTTGTTCAGGAGATGAATTAAATTTAAATGTGTGTGTTAAAATTTCATGCATAACCACTGAAATAATGAAAAGATTGTATAAATTTCAAACTTGTAAAGACAAAAAATGGGAATAAAATACAAACAAAGAAAAAACAAACAAAAACCCATTGGGGGAAAAAACATAGATAAAGTGGGGCAAACAGAAATAGAGAATTAAAATGGTTAGAAAAATATATTTTTTTCTATATAAATATCTAAGATGAATTGCTGTATTAAGATGTCATTTAAATATATTTTATGCAAGTTTTACAATAACCACAATAAACGTAAATGGGCAAAACTTGAAAGTTAAAAGAAAAAGATTGTTAAATTGTTTTTAACTATCCAGAGACAAATCTAAAATAATGACAAAAAATTGAAAGATGTATAACAGAAAAATACTTAGCTAGTAAACACAAGAAAGGTAGCAAAACCAAGTTAATATCAGAAAATAATTAGACTTTAAGACAAAAAACACTAAGGGCAAAGATCCATCTCTAAAAAGTTAGTAAAAGAACAGAACAAACCCAAAGGAAGCATAAGGAAAGAGATATTGAATTATTGATTAACAAAAATAAACAAAAAGCAACCACACCTCATCTCTAGATAGAAAAGAAATTTCAAAGCAAGTAGATCACAAAGTAACAGGCTGCTAAATTAGAATATTTTAAACTTCTGTACCTCAAAACAAATTATAATATTAAATATTCAAAAGAAAACAATAAATATATGCTTCCAATAAGACCAAGGAATTATATCCTTATATTAATAACAATTTTATTTAAATAAGAAGAAAAATATCAGATTTCTAATGGAAATGGACAAAGAATATGAAAAAGTAATTCATACAAACATTTAAGAGGGAGAACAAATATCCAATAACCTTAAGAAAACATTTTTTCTTTTAAAAAAAAACACATATGAATAAAATAAAACAGTAAAATATCCCTTTTCATTTATCACACTAGAGTTGTTTTTTTAATGATGAACTCTGCTGATGAAGGTTTAAGTGATGAGCTACAGGTACAACTTTTAGGGAACAAATCGAAAATGTCAAAAATTTTAAGATTCAGACTCTGCAAATGTTACAATATTACCCACACACATCCAACTGACTACCGAGCATCTACATGGGAACATTTAGGTTCCTTTAAGTTAATACATCCAGGATAACTCAAAACTTTCCCTTGGAAATGTCACTGAGCCTGTGATTCTTCACCCGGTGAGCACCATCCCAGCAGTACAGCAGAGAAATTGGAAGACGACTGCATGAATCCACAGCCTTTCCCACACTTGTTCGTGTACGTGATCGTTGGTCATGTAAGCTGGAGGGACACTGTCATGGGGGATAGAATTTGGTGACGAAGGCACATGTGTCTAGGAGCAAATATACCAGTGTAAGCTCTGCTCCAGTGGAAGCCCGCAACCCCTAATCTGACATGACGACAGCCATGGAAGGACTGTTTGACCCAAATACGCTGGTAAAGAAGTTCCTGGAAGGGTTCCATCTGGTTACATATGCATTTCCCAATCAGAAATTTTACAAGGGAAGAAGAAAACGTATCCTTGTCAACTGAATGAAGAAGAATGGTACCTGGAAGCTACTTCCTGGGAGACAGATTTATATTCTAACAGCTGATGAGTACAAAAAAGCCAACTTCCTCCCTGATATTTTATAACATTTTCAAACGGAGGTGCCACCTCGACTCCACCCCTTGCCGGCTCCTGGAAGGACGCCCAGTGTCACTGGATGTCCTGGTACCACTTGCCCCCACATGCACATCAGTACATCTCCCTTCATTCACGAAGGTATTCCTAACAGGGCTCTCATATGAACTGACTTGTTCTGAATATTTGGTTGTAACAGAAAATGATCACAGGATAAGAGAAATAGGGAAGAGTCTTTGAATATTAATCATCTTCAAGTCCTTGTTACATATCATTAACAGAAAATTTATCTTTTGCCAGATTTCTCTTTAGGTCCTATATGGTGCATACTCTGTGGGCTTGTCTTTCCCCACTGCGGCTCATTACTCTCAGGCTGATAGCTCAAAACTCCAAATTTCTCTAACCTGTTGAATGTACAGAAATCTGTTCATTAGCCTGTGCATATACTAGGGCCAACACATAGCCTTGATAATCTAAATTCACTGGTGGGTCGATCTAAGCATATTATTAATAGATATGTGCCACAGTTATATTAAATATTCTACTACATTCTGAGACTGTAAGAGAATGCAATAATTTATTCCTGCCTTATGGGCAGAGAAACATCACTAGAATGCCATATATGAACATATTATATAAATCATGAGCAGTGTTCCTGCATGTTGCATGTTTTCTGGTAATTCTAAATTAGGTGAGATTATTTTTGCAGTTTTCGGTGTCAGCTCCAATCTACATCATGCCTTTGTTTCACTGAAAACTCAGAGATACGTATTCAAATTTTGGTGAGAATAAACAATGTATCATTGTGTTTAAAAAAAATTTTAAGGTTCACATTCTTTCATATGTACTAGTTTCTTCCAAAAAAAATCAACAGAGATACAGACAAATAATTATGTATACTCCAGTAAATATTTATGTATACTCTATGTGACAAACTTTACTACAATAACAAAAAGTTAAAACAACCTTTAAAACAAAATTTTTAAAAATTTTGTTAAAACAAAATTTAAAGAATGAGATTTATTCAATACATTATGAGTTATCTCTGAAACAGAATGTTAGACTGAAAATAAATATTCAATAAGTGAACTTTAATGACATGAAAACTCAGGATATATTATGCAGTGATAAAATCTGGAGATAAGCATATTAATACCAATTGCAGGTAACTGGAAGGAATTTGAACCAAAATGTTAATGGTAGATTTTGGAGGAATTCAAAATATAAATTTTTCCCTTCTCTAGTGCTATGCTTTTCTATAAGATGGAGTATATATCAATATGAGTATATATGCATGAATATATAATGAAGTAGAATTACTCTAGGAGATTTTATATCCAAATTTATTATTTTGGTGTGTTTAAGAGTAGTCAGTCATTCTTATTCTTTTAGAAGTTGTTTCCTAAGAGGTCTGATCCTCAGAATTCTGTTTTAACACAACACCCAGAAAGTACTGTCATGTCTAAAGTCTATACCTGTTTCTACTATTAAAACAATTTAATTGTACTTATTTTTCATTTGCACTCTAGGACTACATGTATTTTGAACTCTGGTCATAAGAATCAGCCTGAAAGAGTATGTCGGAGATTACTAACACATACCAAGTTTTGCCAGCCCTCAGGAAAACTGAACAACTTACACTGAGAATATTTAAATAAAGTTTTATTTCACTATAATTATTTGTATGTCTTTTTTCTGAATAGTAAACCACATTAAAATTTAGGAACTTAAAATGATCATTTTATTTAGCTTAGGATTCTTCTGGTCAACCCGGTTCACTCATGCTTTTGCAGTCCGCTAATAGATTGTCTGTGGACTAATTCCCAGTAGCCTTATTCATATGCCTGGCTGTTGTCTCAGGCAATACAGGCAACAGGCCATATATCTTTTGGCATTTAGGAGGCTAGACAGATCTTTTATACATGATGACTATGTTACAAAAGCAGCAAGAAAACAAGCAACTGTTCAAACTCATCTCAAGCCTCTGTTTCTATTACAATTGCTAATGTCCCTTTGGTCAAAGCAAATTGCATAGCCAACTCCAGATTAAGGAGTGGAAAAAAAGGCTCGATTTCTTTATGGGAGTTGCTGTAAAATATTGTGACCATTTTTTATTCCTTACCTCAGTCAACTATTGTCTGCCCTCTGGTCACAATCATTTCATTCTCCCCACATGGAAAATATCCTCAACCTTCTCAGGATTCCCAAAATTCTCTTTCAATTCCTACATCAGGCTCAAGTTCAGTATCATGTGATCTGCATCTTTTGTGAATGCAAGTGAGGATACTTGGATACAGCTCCTCTTGATTCAGAGACTTCAAAACTAAAAAGACACACCCAATAATGAGCTAAAGTCAAAATAATCACAATAAACAAATGGCACTTTCATAGCTGTCACTGATAAGTAACAATTGTAGAATTGAGATGAGTACATGTTGCCAGTTGCCCTGTCTGGGGACAGAGAATAGTCCAATCTCTGGTAGTGGCTGTCCAGTCCATTGTTTCTATGGATATGCCCTCTGGGATTTGGCTCTGCTTTCTGAGACATTTTTCCTTTTCTAAATGAAATAGCTGTGCATCCTGCTCCAAGCAATCTATAGACTCAATGCAATTCCCATCAAAATACCAATGGAATTTTTTAATGAACTAGAGCAAATAATCCTAAAATTTAGATGGAACCACAAAAGACTCCAAATAGCCACAGCAATCCTGCAAAAGAAGAACAAAACTAGGGGTATCACATTCCCTGACATCAAGCTATACTACAAAATTACAGTGATTAAAACAGTATGGTACTGGCACAGAGATAAATAGATGGATGAATGATACAGAATAGAGAGGCCAGAAATAAACCCATGCATATATGGTCAATTAATACATGACAAAGGAGGCAAGAATATACAATGGGGAAAGGACTGTCTCTTCAATAAATGGTGTTGAGAAAACTGGACAGCTACATGAAAAGAATGAAACTGGATCACTAACACACTAACACCATACAAAAAAGTAAACTCAAAATGGATTAAAAACCTCAATGTAAGACATGAAACCATAAAATTATTAAAGAAAACAGACATGAAGCTCTTAAACATCAGCATGATATATGCCCAAAATATATAAAGAAGTCATACAATTCAACACCAAAAAAATAACCCAATCTAAAAATGGGCAGAGGACCTGAACAGACATTTTTCCAAAGAGGATATATAAACAGCCAAGAGCACATGAAAAGAGGCTCCACATAACTAATCATTGGGAAAATACAAATCAAAACCATAAGGAGATATCACCTCACACCAGTCAGAATGGCCACTATCCAAAATACAAGAAATAACAAGTGTTGGTGAGGATATGGAGAAAGGGGAACCTTCTTACACTGTTGTTTGGAATGTAAATTGGTGAAGTTACTGTGGAAAGCACTATGGAGGCTCCTCAAAAAACTAAAAATAGAAATACCATACAACACAGCAATTCCACTTCTGGGAATTTATCCAAAGAAAACAAAAATCACTGATTTAAAAAGATATATGCACTCCTATGTTTATTGCCACATTATTTACAATAGCCAAGATAGGGAAGCAACCTAAATATCCATTAATAGATGAATGGATAAATAAGATGTGGTGTGTTTTATTTATACATATATATAACACAATAGAATATTATTCAGCCATAAAAGAGAAAGCAATCTTGACATTTACAACAACACGGATGGACCCAGATAGTGTTAAACTAAGTGAAATAAACCAGGCAGAGAAAGACAAATACTATATGACTTCACTTATATGTGAAATCTAAAAAAAAAAAAGAATAGAAACAGATCCACAGACACTGAGAAGTGACTGGTGGTTAACTATAGGAGAGAGATTGGGGTGGGCAGGTAAAATACGTGAAGGAGGCACAAAATCTCAATTATAATATAAATTAGTCATTGGGATGAAAGTATAGCATATAGAATATAGTTAATAATTAATGTCTTTCTTTGTTAACAGTAACTACCCTAGATTGGGTGAGCATTTAATAATGTAGATTACTGTCAAATCACTATGTTGTGTACTTGAGACCAATGTAGTATTGTGCATCAACTATATGTCAATAAAACTAAATGAAGTAGCTTTTAAAAATCAAGTTTAATATAATATATAGTGACATGTAGAAGTTCTATGAAATTCAAATTTTAGTGTCCATGAATAAAGTTTTATTGAATACACAAAATAAATAAATAAATGAAATGGCCATGTTTTTAGTTTGAGGAGCTTTGCAGCCATCTTCATAGATACAGAAAATTGGAGACAGGTCTCTTTTCACTTTAAACTCAGTCTCTTTTAGTGCAGGCTGGTACAACTCTCTTAAAAACTGTGACTTTCCATGTATCTGATTTAGTCTACTACATGGGAAAAAGTCACATCTACTCTTCTTTTAAAGGAAGGCTCTGTCTCTGGCTTTAGTCATAGGCAGCCTAGTTTTTTTATATGAAGGCTGAGTTCCAAAAGCAGGCAAAGCACACATCTTTATGTACAAGCACTTTTCACTGAACACAAAACACATTCTTACGTTCTCTGCTTGCATCAAGTTTGTTAATGTCAAACTGGCCAATTCAAGTCACCTGGCTAAATCCACATTGAAGGGATACTGAAGAAGATTCCATTCTATTAGGGGAGGGACTGTGAAATATTATAGACTTTTTTTTATAATTCACCACATTATTTAATGGGTAATTTTTCTTGATTTGTGTTTCCTATAGACTGAATGTGTCTCACCCCCTACCCTCCACAAAAAAATTTGTATGTTGAAATCAAATCCCCAGTGTGATAGTATTTGGAGGTGGGGCCAAGAAAGCAATGCTGCAGTCCCAGTGTTCACAATATCTGCACAATAGCAAAAGTAACTCTGCTTAGAAGTAGGAATTACCTTTGGACAGTCATTCAATAAACATTGGATTATAAACCCATGAAATCCAAAATAAACCAAACTAATCCAAAACTTCTTTAGTCATCCAGCAATTTGAATACTGACAATTCTCTAAAATTATCCTGCAAGATTTACATGTGGAACAGATGTTAACCAGTCCAATGTCATTAGCTGAATGGGATGGGAATTCTGGAATGATGATTCATATGAAATAGTTGTGAAACAGTTCTGAGAAGACAGTCCAACAAGGGCAGAAAGGCCCAGCAAAACTGACATCCCACAGGCACATCTTGATATAGATAGGGAAGTTCCTAGAGGCAGTTCCTGTGTACTAACATAATTGTAATGATTTCATTAAGTCAATGATACATTCTGTAGTGTATACCTGAAGATCCTCAACCATTTTGTTTGAAGGTGTGGCTATCTACATGATTCAGGTACCCTCTAAAATGCTTAATACGAGGAGATTACAGATGGTGGCATGAGAGGTGAGACAGAGGCTTCCTCCTAAAACCGCATTTAATACAAAAATATAATTAATACAACTAATCCTGAAAAAGCAACAGGAAAGAAGGCTGTGCCAGACAGCATATACCTGGAGAAAAGAATAAGCCTGACTGAACAGGGTAACATACTAAAGCTGTGGCCCGGTAGGACCCAAGCCCTTCCCCCACCCCAGCTCACTTGCCAGAGGAAGAGAAATGGAGTGGGGAGGGAGTGGAGGCCTGGGACTGCTGAACACCTAGCTCTGGAGATCTGCTCTGGGAGCACAAACCTACATTACATGGTGCTCTCGTGATTAGGGGAGTTGGAAAGCTAAGACAGGCAGAATACCTGGAGAGACTGAGATTCTAGCCACTTGTGGTAAACAGGAATCCATATCCAGCTGCCCTAGGATAAAAGTAAGGCAGGCAGTCTGACAGACTTCCTAACAGCAAGAGGGCTGCTAAAGGGGCAAGGATTTCACAGAGCTAACTGGTCAGGAGAAAGGAGAGGTAGAAAAAATTGTCCACATGCACTCTGCCCAGCAGGTTGGGAACTTTCACGATATTCAGGTGCTCCAGCACCCTAGCCAGCTACAAAGCTCCAAGGCCCCCCTCCATGATACACAGCCTGCTGCGCCTTCCTCCCAGACAGTCTGCTCATGGCTCACAAACCGCAAACCCTGCCATGGTGTCAGGCCAGCCAAAGGGAAATTCTGCCTACAGCAGCTACAAATGCAAAGCATAGAAGCTTATACCTGTGTGCTTGGCCCACTGGTTCAGGCAGTGGAGACAGACACAGCATCCAGAAAGCACGAAACAGCTCTTTCCTCCTCCCAGGAACCAACATCGCTCCCCTGCGACCCCCAACACTGCTCCAGGGACTGAGCAGCTCCAGAGAGTAGAACTTCTGGGCACTAGAGGGCGCCACATACAAATAGGAAATGTCAAAGGAACCTGGTTCAAAGGGAAATTATAAATACACCAGGGAAAGAGTCAAATGATATTGACCTAATGAATCTTAGTGAAAGAGATTTCAAAACAAAAAGCATAAACATGCTCATGGAGGTACAGAAAAATATTCAAGAACTCAGGAATGAAGTCCGGTCAAAGATCCAATCATTACAGAACACAGTATCAGAAATGAAACATACAAGGTTTTAAAAGCAGATTAGATACAGTGGAGGAGACAATAAATGAAATAGAAATTAGAGAAGAGGATTACAAAGAAGCTGAGGTACAGAGAGAAAAAACGAAATCTAAGAATGAAAGAATATTGAGAGAACTGTGTGACCAACTGAAACGGAGTACAGAAGAGGAAGAGAGAGAAAAAGGGATAGAAAGTGTCTTTGAGGAGATAACTGATGAAAACTTTCCCAGTCTGGGGAAGGAGATAGTCTCTCAGGCCAAGAAGGTACACAAGAAGAATGATCCCATATGAACATTCTAAACTCACAATTAATGAAACTAGAAAAAGAAGAACAAAAGAGGCCCAAAGTCAGTAGGAGGGGTATAATAAAGATTAGAGCAGAAACAAATAAAATCGAGAAGAATAAAACAATAAAAAGAATCAATGAAAGCAAGAGCTGGTTCTTCGAGAAAATAAACAAAATAGATAAATCAAGAAAAAAAGAGAGTCTACACACATAAACAGAATCAGAAATGAGAAAGGAAAAATCACTACGGACCCCACAGAAATACAAAGAATTATTAGAGAATACTATGAAAATCTATATGCTAACAAACTAGATAACCTAGAAGAAATGGACAACTTTCTAGAAAAATACAACCTTCCAAGACTGACCCAGGAAGAAACAGAAAATCTAAACAGACCAATTACCACCAATGAAATTGAATTGGTAATCAAAAATCTACCCAACAAACAAAACCCCTGGAACAGATGAATTCATTGCTGAATTACATCAGACATTTAGAGAAGACATAAGACCCATTCTCCTTAAAGTTTTCCAAAAAATAGAAGAGGAGGGAATACTTCCAAACTCATTCTATGAAGCCAGAATAACTCTAATAGCAAAACCAGGCAAAGAGACAACAAAACAAGAAAACTACAGACCAATATTGCTGAAGAACATAGATGCAAAAATATTCAACAAAAATATTAGCAAAATGAATTCAAAAATACATCAAGAGGATCATACACCATGATCAAGTGGGATTCATCCAAGGGATGCAAAGATGGTACAACATTTGAAAATCCATCACAATCATCCACCACATCAACAAAAAGAAGAACAAAAACCACATGACCATTTCCATAGATGCTAGAAAAGCATTCGACAAAATTCAACATCCATTCATGATAAAAACTCTCAACAAAATGGGAATAGATGGCAAGTGCTTCAACATAATAAAGGCCACATATGACAAACCCACAGCCAACATCTTACTTAACAGTGAGAAGCTGAAAGCTTTTCCTCTAAGATCGGAACAAGACAAGGATGCCCACTCTCCCCACTTCTATTCAACATATTACTGGAGGTCCTAGCCACGACAATCAGACAACACAAAGAAATAAAAGGCACCCAGATTGGAAAGAAAGAAGTCAAACTGTCCCTGTTTTCAGATGACATGATATTGTACATAACAAACCCTAAAGAATCCATTCCAAAACTACTAGAACTAATCTGAATTCAGCAAGGTTGCAGGATAAAAAAATAATACACAGAAATATGTTTCATTCCTATACACTAATGATGAACTAGCAGAAAGAGAAATCAGGAAAACAATTCTATTCACAACTGCATCAAAAAGAATAGAATACCTAGGAATAAACCTAATCAAGGAAGTGAAAGACCTATACCCTTAAAACTACAAGACACTCCTAAGAGAAATTAAAGTGGACACTAATAAATGGAAATTAATTCCATGCTCTTGGGTAGGAAGAATTAATATTGTCAAAACAGCCTTCCTTCCAAAAGCAATCTACAGATTCAATCCAATACCTATCAAAATACCAATAGCATTCTTCAATGAACTGGAACAAATAGTTCTAAAATTCATATGGAACCACAAAAGACCCTGAATAGCCAAAGCAATACTGAGAAGGAAGAATAAAGCAGGGGGGGAATCTCACTTCCCAACTTCAAGCTTTACTACAAAGCCACAGTACTCAAGACAATTTGGTATTGGCACAAGAACAGACCCATAGACCAATGGAACAGACTAGAGAGCCCTGATATAAACCCAACCATATATGGTCAATTAATATATGGACATACAATGGGGAAATGACAGCCTCTTCAACAGTTGGTGTTGGCAAAACTGGACAGTTACATGCAAGAGAATGAAAGTGGATTATTGTTTAACCCCATACACAAAAGTAAACTTGAAATGGATCAAGGACCTGAATGTAAGTCATGAAACCATAAAACTCTTAGAATACAACATAGGCAAAAATCCTTTGAACACAAACATGAGCAACTTCTTCCTGAACGCATCTCCTCAAGCAAGAGAAACAAAAGCAAAAATGAACACAGGGGACTACGTGACACTAAAAAGCTTCTGTATGGCAAAGGGCACCATCTACAAAACAAAAGGGCATCCTACAGTATGGGGGAATATATTTGTAAATGACACATCTGACAAGGGGTTAACATCCAAAATATTTAAAGAACTCACACGCCTCAACACCCAAAAAGCAAATAACCCAATTAAAAAATGGGCGGAGGATATGAAGAGATAGTTCTCCAAAGAAGAAATTCAAATGGCCAACAGACACATAAAAAGATGCTCCACGTCACTAATCATCAGGGAAATGCAAATTAAAACCACAATGAGATATCACCTCACACCAGTAAGGATGGCCAGCATTGAAAAGACTAAGAACAACAAGTGCTGGTGAGGATGCAGCAAAAGCGGAACCCTCCTACACTGCTGGTGGGAATGTAAGCTAGTTCAACGATTGTGGAAAGCAATATGGAGGTTCCACAAAAAACTAAAAATAGAAATACCATGTGACCCAGGAATACCACTCCTTGGAATCTACCCAAAGATACAACCTCTCAGATTCAAAAAGACATATGCACCCCTATGTTTATTGCAGCACTATTTACAATAGCCAAGATATGGAAGCAACTTAAGTGTCCATCAGTAGATGAATGGATAAAGAAGAGGTGGTACATATACACAATGGAATAGTATTCAGCTATAGAAAGAAACAAATCCTACCATTTGCAACAACATGGATAGAGCTGGAGGATATGATTTCCCTCATTTGTGGAATATAACAACGAAGCAAAACTGAAGGAACAAAACAGCAGCAGACTCCCAGACCCCAAGAGGGACTAGGGGTTACCAAAGGGGAGGTGTGTGGGAGGGCAAGTGGGGAGGGAGGGAGAAGGGGACGGAGGGGTATTATGTTTAATACACATGGTGTGAGGGGACTCGGGGGAAAACAGTGTAGCCCAAAGAAGGCAATTAGTGAATCTGTGGCATCTTGCTACACTGATGGACAGTGACTGCATTGGGGTATGGGGCGGGACTTGATAATATGGGTAAATGTAGTAACCACCTAGTTTTTTCATGTGAAACCTTCATAAGAGTGTATATCAATAATACCTTAATAAAAATAAACAAATATATAAATAAATAAAATAAAATGTTTAATATGTCTTCATGATTTTGCAAATCTCCACAAAATGCTCCAATGTATTTATTGAAAAAAATCCACATATTACTGGAGTCATGCAGTTCAAACCCACATTGTTCAAGGGTCAAGTATGTTGGCAATAGAAATCTTTTTTTTTTTTGTTCCCAATTTTCTTTAAGGGAAACCATTTGAATATTTCACCCTTACATATGTTGCTAGCTCTAGGCTTTCAATGAGATACTCTTAATCAGATGGAGGAAATTTCATTCTAATCCCAAACAGCTGAGATTTTTTTCAATTTAAATAGATTTTTTTGCATCTGGCAAAAAGGTCATATGGTTTTTCGCCTTACTGTGATAAGCTGGTGAACTACACTGATTGATTTTGGCCTATATAACTAACCTTGCATTCCTAAAATATTAGTCATATTTTCATATCCCATTTGATCATAATGTTTTGTTTGTTACAGTACTGATACTCTGTTAAAGATATTTAAGTCTGTTTTCATGAGTGATTTCAGGCTGTAATTTTCTCTTCATGTAATATCCTTGTTGAATTACGGCATCAGGGTTAATCTGACCCAGTCATGTGCTGGTAAATGTTAAATCATTGGCTTTCCAAAGGAATAAAAGGTCTAGATTTACAGGATTGATGATTACCTTCATGACCATACCCCCGTTATAGCTGATTCCAACCTACCAACGTAACGTCAGTGAATGCGGTGTTGAGAAGACATGCTCCCAACTGGCTCTTGTGAGCCTGTGCCCGCTGACCTAGAAAAAAAAGAGAAAGAAAAACAAGTTGGGAATTTTTCTATCATGCTTTGTACTCTGAGAGAATTGGTGTAATATTGGTATTTCTACTTCTTTAAATTTTTGTTGGCATTCAGAGTTTTAATTAATGAGTTTGAACAGTGATTCTATCACTCCTGAAACATATGTTTTCTCTTAATGTAAAAAAAAAAAACAATCCCTCTTCTACAAAGAGCATATCCTTAATTGTGCAGTGTCTTTGAAGAAAAGCTCGTAGGTAATATAAGCACCATATTGTCATAGTCCAGGAAAAAGAAAACCAAATGGAGACAAAGGTAAAAAGAACCCCAGGATTCTACTACCTGACAAGTACATTTATAGTTGGCTAAATAATTAACAATAGTGTTTGTCAAACGCTATGGGAGAAAGATGTATGCTAATGATGCTGCTTTGTCTTACGAAGACATTAGCTTAATCAGTGGCTCGCTTTCTCTTTAGCTAAAACATTAAGTAAATCACATTGGGAAAATAAAGCCCAGAGGCGGAAACTAATTGGAAACATTGCTTTTAGGAAATGAAGCACTTTCACATCCATTTTCGGGATTCATTAAGTTTCAGTTTGGGGAAGTTTTCATATAACTCACCTGAGAATCTCATAATTGTGTTGGAGATATATAATTGCCAAAATCTGAGTAAAAGGGGAATTTGGCATTTCATTTTACCGATCATGTCTTCAAAGTTTGACTGAATTTTAGGGTACTAAAGATCAAAAAGATGAACAAGGTCCTATTCCTCTACTAAAGGAGCCTAATAGGAGACAAACACATTGAAACCAGTAAGAACTCTACCAGGTGATAAGGGCAATTACAGAGATTTATCTGAAGTGCTACAGGAACACAATGAGAGAGCAATACATTCTTTCTTGGTGGGAGACAAAGTCTATTGAGAGTGTTATAGCTCCTCTCTCTTTCCACCTCCTCCTCCCTCCCCGCTCCCATATTATTAATTTAAAGAAAGACCAAAGTATCTCTTCAGTAAACCACTTTTGTAAGGAAATCACTGTTATTCCAAGTCCTGCAGTTTGCGAAGAGGTTTGCAAAACCAAAGGAAGGGGCGTTCATTCCCAGTGGAAAGGCCCCTGCATCTGGAGAACCCCAGAAGCATTACCACGGGTGAGGGGCAGGTCAGCAACAGTGAGCATATTCAGGGTCCGTGGGTACCATCCCCACAGGAAAGGCAACACTAGATCCCAGAGGGTAAACTGTTTTACTGATAAAAAGAAAGGGATCAGTCCCCAAATTGTCCAGGAACAATCTTGTTTGTTGATTAGGATTAGTTTTATCATTATGTTTAACCGTGAAGACTGTTCAAAGAGCTGCTGAATCAGCTATATAATATGCTGGGCCCCGTGCAAACTAAAAATGCAGTGCCAGCTGCTTAAATATCACTAAAATCTCAAGATGGCAATAGCAGTACATGAAAACAAGCAGAAGATACCAGGCCTATGAAGCGGCCCCGACTAGAGCAGTATCACTTTACATATTGAAGCAAGCTAAACATTTCTCATTTGCTCTACAATGGGAAACTTTGAACTGTAGCAAAAACAAGTCTGAGTCCTACTTCCATCACATATTACCTACTGGATAGTGAACAAGTTATGAAAATTTCCATCTCCTCACTGAAATGTGGTCAAATTAAAACTTCCACTTCAAGTTCCAATCATATATATGAATACATGTGAATTTTCTTCTGGTGAATTTACAAATAATAATTTGCATAATTATATAAAATAATTATATTACAAATAATAATTATAAAAGAATTTGAGTAAAATTATTGGCTTTGTAGTACCGCTGTTCATTTTGGGAAAATAATTATGTTAAGACAATCTTGTGTTTTTTAAAAATTTCCTTATCAAATAATATATTTATTTATGATTTAGGATTAAGAATGTAATATGTGCATTATATATTATGCATATTATATTTTTCATTATAACATTTCAACATTACTATAGGGTATTCATAGTTAGTTTATGAATAGTTTAAATATTCATTTAATTTACATTAACAATTTAAAAAAATCATTTACTAAAACAGTATGCTGCTGACATAAAAACAGACATATAAATCAATGGAACAGAATATAGATCACAGAAATAAACCTACCCACATATGGACAATTAATTTACGATAAAGGAACCAAGAATACATAGCTGGCCCTTGGACTGTGCAGGGGTTAGGAGTACTGACCGCCCATGCGGTAGAAAATCCAGGTATAGCTTTCTTAACTAGTAACTTATTGTTGATCTGAAGTTTACGTTACATAAACAGTCCATTAAAAACATGTTTTATATGTTACATGCATTATATATTACATTCTTACAATGTAGTAAGCTAGAGAACAGAAACATTTTTTCAAATTGTTGCAAATCTCCAAGTTTTCCATTATATTTATTGAAAAAAAATCTACATGGGGACACACACAGTTCAAACCTGTGTTGTTTAAGGGCCAACTAGGTAATGGGGAAACGACAGTCTTCAGTAAGGGCTGTTGGGAAAACTGAAGAACTACGTGCAAAAGAATGAAGCTGGGCCACAATTTTATACCGCACACAAAAGTTGACTGACATGGATTAAAAACTTAAAGTTGAGACTGTAAAATTTCTAGGAGAAAACAGGTGGTAAGCTCTTTGACACTGGTCTTGGTGATGATTTTTTTTTTTATTTGACACCAAAAGCAAAAGACAACAACAAAAATAAGCAAGTGGGACTATATCAAACTAAAAGCTTCTGCACAGCAAAGGACACCCTCAACAACATGAAAAGGGAAACTGCTAAATGGGAGAAAATATTTGCAAATCATATATCTGATAAGGGGTTATTATCCAAAATATATAAGGAACTCATACAACTTAATAGTAAAAATGAATCCAATTTAAAAATGGGCAGAGGATCTGAATAGACATTTTTCCAAAGATGACACACAGATGGCCAACAGGCACATGAAAAGATGTTCAATATCACTAGCCATCATGGAAATGAAAATCAAAACCATGATGAGATCTCACCTCACACCTGTTAAAATGGTTACTATCAAAAGACAAGAAAATAACAAGTTTTGGTGAGGATGTGGAGTAAAGGTAACCCTTGTATACTGTTGGTGGGAATGTAAATTGGTGCAGCCACTATGCAAAATAGTATAGAGGTTCCCCTCAAAATTAAAAATAGTGTATGATCCCACAATTCCACTTCTGGTATTTATCCAAAGTAAATGAAAAACACAAAAAGGTATATCCATATATCCACCCCCATGTTCACTGCAGCATTATTTACAAGAGCCAAGATATGGAAACAACTTACATGTCCATCAATGGGTCAACAGATAAGAAAATGTGATATATATGATTAATCTGACATAAAAAAGAATGAAATATTGCCACTTGTGATAACATGGATGGGCTTTGAGGGCATTATGCTAAATGATATAAATTGGAGAAAGACAAGTACCATACGGTCTCATATGTGGAATAAAAAAATAAACAAAAGATGAGCACATAGACTAGATTAGTGGTTGGCATGCAGTGGGAGGGATGCTAGGAAGAGGCAAAATGGGTAAAGGCATCAAAAGGTACAAGCTTCCAGTTATAAATAAGTCATGGGGATGTAATGTACAACATGGTGATTATAGTAAATAATACTGTATTGCATATTTAAAAGTTGCTAAGAGATCTTAGAAGGTCCATCACAAGAAAAAAGAATTGCAACTATGTATTGTGATCAATGTTAATGAGATTTATGGTGGTGATTATTTCATAATATATACTGAACATTCTGTTGTACACCTGAAACTAATATAATGTTATATGTCAATTATACATCAGTAAGAAAAGGAAAAGAAGCAAAAGTAAAAATTAAAAATCATGTACTTATATTTTGTCTTTGTGTACAGAAAAACAGGAGTAATGGTTCTGGACTACAGAACTCTCTCTGGGTGGCCTAGCAACTTCCTTCACTGTCTCCAGGTAGACAGTGCTGGCTTTTCCCAGCATATCATTAAGAAACCAGAACCACAGCTTCAGGTATCCACTCCCCGGAGCAAGATCAGTGTTGTGCTCTCTCCATTGAAAAGAGAAAGAGCATTTCTGCCAACACCCGGCCCCATGGTCTAAACACATCTCTCTAGGAAATTGCAAAAACAGGGGACTCATACCTTTGATGAAACTCAGTACATGATGCTTGCTGCTGTGGGCCCAGGCCTTTGCAAGAAAGCCCTTATTAAGTCATTATGGGAAAAAGAAGGCAGGAATTATTCATCTCCTTTTACTAGTGAGAAACATGAAGTCAGATAAATGAAATACCCAAGGTCACAGATCTGGTGATCAGCACTGAGGTGGCCCTTGACTTCCCTATTCCAAGATAAGTCACCACTGAGGCAGGCTACCAAATAAAAAAGTTCACATATTACTCTATGCCATATCCTCTCACAAACACTTTACATTGATTGACATATTGAATCTTACCAGAAACCTCTAGGACAGGAACTATATCATACCCTCTTTATGGTGGAAGAAACTGAGGCAAAGGACATTTGGTGATTTCGTCAAGGTCATCTTACTATTAGTAAGTTACAAAGGTGGAGTTCAAATCTAGATGATCTAGGCCCAAAGTCCAGGTTCCTACTTTCGAGCTGTATTTAAACTTACACCTGCTAGCTCTGGGAACCCTTTCCCAGTGGTGGGAGAGCTGTCTGAATATGCCTGTTTCCAGATCACATAAGCAGTTTAACCTAAGGAAAGGGAACAGAAGGTGTCAGGGTGGTATGAGGACGATCTAGGATGCCTTTACCCCAAGGAGTTTTTGTATTTCTGAGGTTCTATTCGTAATTAGTTGAAAGGTAGACTATATACATCAAAAAAAAATTTCACTTGTAAAACTGTACCTAGCATTCCCAATTCCTTTTGCACAAGAGAAAAAAAAAATCTGTTCATGAAAACTAATAAATACAGAATTGATTGAGTTTAAAGAAAAATAATTTCATTATTAAAAATTCACTTTACCTATCAAAGTAAAATACTTCAATCAAAAATTTTGAAAGAAAATGTAGTTGGAAAAATTTTGTCAAAATCTCCTATTCAGGACTTCTGGGAATATGGCGTCATGAACGGACCAGCAGAAAAATTCCTCCCAACATTATATTTATTCACGAAAATACAGCAAATACAACTATCCCTAAAAGAGAGACCAGAATACACAGGAAAGTGCACAGCGTACAGCTACACCTGGGAGAACTTGGCAGCCGGTGAGGCGGACGGGATACGGACCAGCGACCTGGTGGGACCGAGCGCTCCCCCCTCCCAGAGCTCCAGCGGCCAGACACTCCAGACAGAGGACTCGGCACCCGGTGAGGCGGGACGGAAACGCGATCCAGCGAGACCAGAGCGCCCCTCCACCCCAGCACTCCGGCGGGAGTCCCGGCAAGGCGGGTAAGGTACGGAGCCGCGAGTGGACCGAGCGCTCCTCTCCCCCAGCACTCCAGCGGGAGGAGAGGGTTCAGAGCCAGGAGGGAGTAGAAGTCTGCGCCAGGAGCGCCGATACACAGCCTGCGCCGGGAGCGCCGACACACAGCCTGTGGTGTAGCGGAGATAGGAGAGACAGAGGGCACAGGGTCCCAGCCCGGAACATGCAAGTTGCCCGCGGCAGGCTCCGGGAAGGAAAAAGAAAGGAGAAAAAAGGGAAGAAAAGCGCGCGCTCTACCTCAGCGGTCTTAAAGAGACAGGAGCTCAGTAGAGGGGCCGGATAGCCCCGCAAACTGAGCCCAGCACGCTGGGAGTCCTGGGGAGCTTTGGACCCCTTGGCTGGCGACTGGGAAAGGGTGCCCGCCATTGAGACCCCCACGGAGATCAACAGCTTACCATTCGTTCCCAACCCAGCCAGGACTATAGAGTGGCACTGGAATAGTGGAGCAACAGCGCCACCTACAGCACTCGCGCGGAACCCACTCTCAGTGGCTTTTTTGTTGTTGTTGTTGTTATTGTTTTTTCTCCCTTTTCTTTTCCTTTTTTTCTTTCCCTCTCTTTCAACAGCCTCCCATTCATTCTCACCCGGCCACAGCTTTAAAGGGCTGTGTGGAGCGACGTGCCACAGCTCTGGAATAGTGGAGCAATAGCGCCACCTACAGCATTCACACAGAAACCACCCCCAGTGGGAGTTTTGGTGTTTTTTTTTTGTTGTTTTTGTTGTTGTTGTAGTTGTTGTTGCTGTTTTCTTTTACGTGTTGCTGCCTTCTCTTTTTCTTTCTTTTCTTTTCCTTTCTCTCTCCTTTTACTTTTTTATTATTAGTAGAAATTTCTTTATTTTCTTTTGTCTCCTTTCTTATCTCTCCTTGCTACCAACAACCAATTCTATAGTCATGAGAAGACAGAAGAATATGATACAGACAAAACTTCAGACAAACACCACCCCAGAAAAAGAAGCGGAAGGAATGGACATACACAGTCATCCAGAAAAAGAATTCAGAATAAAAGTCATAGCCATGCTGACGGATCTACAGAAAAATGTGCAAGAGCTGAGGGAGGAAGTGAGGGAAGTGAGGAAAGATAATGCACAAATGAGACAAGCCATCGACGGGCTCAACAGCAGATTGAATCAGGTTCAAGACACGATCAAGGAATTACAAGACAGGGACCAGGAATACAAAGCAGCTGAGGCAGAGAGAGATAAAAGGATCTCTAAGAATGAAAGAATATTAAGAGAACTCTGTGACCAATCCAAACGGAGCAATATTCGCATTATAGGAGTACCAGAGGAAGAAGAGAGAGAAAAAGGGATAGAAAGTGTCTTTGAAGAAATAATTGCCGAAAACTTCCCCACGCTGGGGAAGGAAATAGTCTCACAGTCCACGGAAGCCCACAGATCTCCCAACACAAGGGACCCAAAGAAGACAACACCAAGACACATAATAATCAAGATGGCAAAGATCAAAGATAAGGACAGAGTATTAAAGGCAGCTAGAGAGAGAAAAAAGATCACCTACAAAGGAAAACCCATCAGACTGTCATCAGACTTCTCAACAGAAACCTTACAGGCCAGAAGAGAATGGCATGATATATTTAACGTAATGAAACAGAAGGGCCTCGAACCAAGAATATTGTATCCAGCACGATTATCATTTAAATATGACGGAGGGATTAAACAATTTCAAGA
>JAQQAC010020790.1:12980648-13021034 GCA_029783875.1 Phataginus tricuspis
GAATGGACTAACAGTTACCAAAGGGAAAGGGACTGGGGAGATGGGTGGGAAGGGAGGGATAAGAGGGTAAAAGGGGCATTACGATTGGCAGACATAGGGTGGGGGGGCACAGGGGGGACTGTACAACTCAGAGAAGACAAGTAGTGATTCTCATCTCACTACACTGATGGACAGTGACTGTAATAGGGTTGGTGGGGGGGACCTGATGAAGGGGGTAGTTTAATCATCACAATATTGCTCATGTAATTGTAGGTTAATGATACTAAAATAAAATAAATTGAAAAAAAAATCTCCTATTCACAGGTCAGCATGGAAAAGAAAGGTAAAAGCCCTAGGTAACCCCTCTGTAATTGGACACTATTATATTACCTGCTCTTGGCCCCTTTTTCTGGAAACTGGACATTTTACCATGGCCCATTTTTATCTAGAGGTTACTACAGAGGCAACCAGGCTTTTACAAGATGACCACCCCCTCTCTCCACAGTCAACTGGTTCAGGGACCATTTCCTGCCATGTGAACTCAAAAGCAAAAAAGTCTGGCCTATAATTAGAATACAAATACAGATAGGCCGAGGAAAATGTTGGAGAGAGCAGATACACTGGTTTCACCAAAACACTATAGCTAGAAGCAGCACTTAATTTCTGGTCCTTAGATCAGAACAATTAAATCAGAGTTTCTGGTGGGGAGTCTGGATTTTTAAAAGGTCTCTCCAGACTAAAGGGCAGCCAGGCTTAAGAATCATGGTTCTAGACAGGTGCTGAGGCCCAACAGCATCTCTCATCTGGAGCTTGGAAGATAGTCCAGGATCCGTCCCATAAATGACTCTTAACTAATATAGTTTCTCTGGCAAAATTTTAGAACATATCATGAGTGCTACAAAGAAAGCAAAGCAAACTGCAAATAGATACCATTTTAATAATTTTGTTCAAGAGGAAATTTATCTTATACCTACAGTGTGATTCTTCCGACGAGTGTGATTCATTTTGGCCCTTTAAAAAACAAAAGACCTTGTACTCTTATGTGGATATACAAAATAAATATAACTAAATTGTTTTAACAGAAGTCTGAGTTTTAGGCCCAAGGTATGCTAAACCTCATTCTATAAAAAAACTTGCTCAAATTCAGTATGTAAATTAATAACAGAGTTCTAACAACCCCCCCACCCTTTTTTTTTTTTTTTTTACCATATGTGGCTATTAGAGCAAATAAGTAGTTAGGGAAAGTGTTATATTATTTTAGCCTACATTTTATCTGCTTTTTAATGAACTATCCACAATATCTTAGAGATAATGTTAAATGAGGAGAGAGAGAACCAAGAGGGGAAGAAAAGGAGAAAATAAACATTTTCTTTGGCCCTTATTAGCTGCTGAGAAATCAGCTTCAGATCATTCTATGAGGGGTCCGGATTGGTCAAGGTTCAGTACCTTTCCAAAATGTATTCACAATACTATTATATCTGACCCAAGGTAGTCACAGGTATTATTTTATCTGATCCAAAAGGTTTAATAGCAAAGCGTTTGTATACCTCTTCATATAAATATATTTGCAATATATGGGATCTTATTCATCTTTTCCTTCTTTTGCATCATCCTTGTCTCCCTGTTATTTTTCAGGTTTGAAGTTTTTTTTTTTTTCTCACGCCCTCAGAGCATCTGCCTCCTGCAATTTCAACACAAAAGAAAATTCAAGACTCTTCCCCCAGCAATTTACTTCTGCTTTCTCCATGAGTCTAAGACAATATGGTATTTTCCAGGCTTCTCTCCAGAGACGGATGCCAACAGTTGTTTCCTCGGTGTGCTCGGTTTTCCCAGATGTTGACGAAAACGGTTATTTTCATCAAATTTACCTGCTTGGGAACCAAGTGCACTCTCATAGTGGGAATGAACTTTGGGAAAATGAACACCAGAAATTCATCTTAAAATGAACCTTTCTTTTTCTGAAAAGAACCATCTTCCAAGTGATGATATTGTTAGATTTTCTTGAAACTTCTTTTGGCTTCTTTTTTCTGGTTCAAGCCTACAGGCAAATTTTTATTTTTTTCAGTCTCTAATGAGCTTCATATTTTTCTTCTGTCATTTTCTCTAGCTTTTTGATATACACTGGAAGATTTAACTAGTTTTGACACAATTTCTTTGTCTTATTTTTATAAGCTCCTCCTATTTAACTTGTTCCAGAATTCTCTATATCCAAAGTAGGAAGAAAGAGTATTGCATCTCTCAGTTTTATTAAATATTGCCTTTCTTCTTCTGCTGCTGAGGAAGAACTATATAGCTTTATGTGTAAAGGGCAGCTTCACATAGATCAGATTGGGCCTAAGTCCACCAATTTGCTTGGTCATGAAGATAACCATACAGGCATAGTCAGTCAATCCAACATTCCTTTAACCCAAGTAATAAGAAATATTACCATGCCTCTATTCTTTAATGAGTTTGCTCATTTTTCTCCTGCCAACACAGAAACCAGTTACTTTCTCCTTTGAGGTCCTCTCTGAACTTGTATTACTCCATCTGCATAATGTAACAACTTTCACTACAAATATGTTGTACCTTGAAATCAGTCGTCACAGTTAGCAGTTCGTTCTTGAAATAATGGTTGTTGTAAATTTTGTTTAGTTTAGATTCTTTGATTTTTGTTGTACATTTTGTTTAGATTCTTTGATTTTTTCTTAGCATTTCAATTCTCTTGACTCTGCTATAAAATAATAGCAAAAGGAATTTCTTTTCTCAGTTCCCAAGATTGTTTAGAACTCAATAGTGGGGCAATGTTCAGTGCACTTTTCGCATGAAACATTTTTTATCACAGTCCACCTCAGCTTTTTGGTATTGCTATTATTTGGTTCCTGATGGTCTATACTCCAAAATTAATCCCACTTTTCCCTCTCTTTCTTAACTCTGTCCTGATTCTGCAAGAGCTAAAATTTCTCTTTTGATGCAAGTTTAATGTGTCAGAAACTTAATAGGTTTCTGCAAGCCTTTATTCTTCAAGAGCAGGAGAAGTAAACACTGACAGATGGAGAATTCCTTCATTGTATAGACACTGTATTCACTGTTTTCAAACGGCCTAGAACTCATCCAAGATTTGTAGACAAGGAATGTTTTAGTGGACACTTCCACTGAAGAAAAGGTATTACAAAATTTTGAAGAAATTGCTCAGAAATGATGACCAGGTAATCTAAACTTGTAAAACACAGAATAATCAAACTGGCAAACTACACATGTCCAAAAGAGAAATGTCTTTTCAATGCTACTTCTAAAAGCCATTTGAGTAGCTACACAACTGTGAAATATTCATTAAGTACTTAGTCCGTACTGTGCTGGGACAGGACTAATCCCGGATTTGAAGAAATTGTCCTCATGGGGCTACAGCCTTTTCTCTTTTAATCTTCATAAAGACTCTTTAAAACATGAGGGTTGGCATCATTATGCCAATAATAGATAAGAATAAAAATTCAATGTCTTGTCCAGGGTCAAACTGGTAATTAAATCTCCATATTTTTCAGGACTTTTTCAATATACAAAAATACAATTTTACTGTCAGTTAAAAAATATCTTGATATCAAGATAAGAATAAACCAAGAAATAAAAGAACTAGAGCCACTTGTTTTGGTTTTCTTTACTTGGACAATTTATACTCTGAATTAAGGTATCTTGATTGCTTATTTTGCAGCGATATCTTCTCCAAGCAAGATATTCATTGCTTCCTATTGGATGTATTCCTTCATTCCACAAAGAATCTAGTACCAGACATGTGTCATATACTGTGCTTGGCTTTATTCCAACTTCTTCCACAATAATAAAAGAACCAGCACAGACTTTCTGAAGCCCAGCTGGGTTCTCTTCCCATTAAACCCTTCTTCCCTTGTTCTTACCTCTTGGTGCATCTGACAGTTACATTCCATCCCACCTAAGCTGAGTGTCATGAGCTCTGTTAAGTGTACCTTCATGAAGCTGTAGTGTTCCTGCTTCTGTGGCAATTGTCCACCGACTTCTCATGCATTAGGTAATATCTCCATTCTTTGACCCAAAATAAATATATCATCTTAACCCAAAATAAATATATCATCTCCCTGCCACTGTAGAATTGTTACCCATGCACTCCAAAATCTCTTTCATACAATGTAATGAACATATCAACATGCCAGTTTGAGACTTATTTTCATGAAACTGAGTTCCATATTTACAGTTTTATTAACTGTTACTTTTCTGCCTTCCAAGACATTTTAAGATTCATAGAGAAAGTATTAAATTTCCTCATTAGAACGCTTTCTAAGTGCCTACTACATTGCTATGGGTCTTGTAGACATGTAACATCTATTGCCACATGAACTTCAATATTTTCAGGCTAGTCTGTCTCACACTGCCTCTCCATTCCTCGATTACTCTCCTTGAGGTGTGGCTGAAAAGTGGAAAGCAACAATTATTTTTCCTTCCACATGTCAAGAACCACTGTTTATCTTTTATTAGTTTCAAGATATGTTGTACTCATCCTATAGCCTGGTATGTGGGTGGAAAAGTATTAACCTGGAAGAGATGTGAGCCTGGGAACTGGTAGTGAGAGTGAAAAGCCTCTGGGGAGATCAAGGTGCTATGGTTACAAAGATTCTCTCTTTGACTGACCTCCAGTCAGGCTTCTCTAAGTCCTCTTCTTGACTAGGCCTCAACCTTGGCCTCTAAAGACTTGAACAGCTCAGAGCCATATCCAGAGGATGACCCTATCCTGCCTTAAAGGTACCTGCCTAAGAAAACTCAAGGCTTCCAAAAGAATCTACCGTTTGTTCCGGCAAATGCCAAAGATAGTGCCCTGTCTTCCAGCAGCTGTGGGAGAGATGGAACCTAATTTCAATAAGCACAGGTTACCAAACCCTGGGGGTTTCACAAAGACCAATACCTGCTTCCCACTTTGTAATTTTTACTTCTTTGATTCTACAGAGCCCCCACTAGACCCCCTCCCTAGTTCCTCATACTCTTAAAATACCCAGTCACCTCTATACACATTAGACGTGTTAAGGTCACACTGAACTTTTTTCCCTATTGCAATAGTATGTTAGGAATTAAAACCTGGTCTTACCATTTTAACTAGTGTCTGGCTTTGTTTACCTTTAACAGTGGGAGCAGGTGGGTCTGCCAGGGAAGTGTGCAGCAATTATTGCTTACTGAATGTACTCAGCCCAGAGCCTCCATAACTCAGATTTCCACAGGTGTAGGACACATACTACTAAATCAGTTTTTGTTATTCGTGTTTTTTTCACAGATTCAAAAAATTGTTTTAAGTTTGTGCATACTGATGGCACAATTCATCCTCATTTTGATGTCTAAGAAACCAAAATATATGATTCATCATAGACATTTAAAATTATCTGGTGAAATTATACCAGCATAGGTATTCGATATGTTTCTATTTTTTTTGTTCCATTAAGAGCTCCAAATGCTGGCTTTATTAACTTTACAAATTCTGAGATCTAGCGGATATCTTACCTAGATAAATTCAGCTCTGAGCCTTCTACAACTTTGTTAGGTTTCTAGTTCTAGATTCTTCCTTTTTGCAAAATATCCTATATACTCAATTGAAACAATTGTTATCTTGTCCCCTGCTACACAGTAATATGTTTATATTGTACACAGTATAATATTTGGAACATATATAGGTGAAATACGCAATGAGTATGAAATTAAGCATTTACGCTCAACTTAAAGTCTAAATGTAAAGACTATATTTAGAAAAGCAATCTGCAGAACAGAGTATCATTTTAGGAATATATAAACCCACCTGTTACTCAGAGAGTAAATAAAGGAGTAGCAGACTACCCAGGAAGTTGCCTGGGGAAGGCCTACACATGGAATGGATTTGTCAAATGAAGGATACAGTAGTGAAAAAGTAGATGACAACTATGGTGAAATACAGCATTTGCTTTTGCTGACTTATCACTGTTAACTTTCTGTTACTTGATACAGTTATCATCTAGCTGAAATACCAAGTAAGACATGATGAACACTTTAAAGGGAATAAGTGACTTACTGCATTATTCAAATAGTAGGCTTTCTCATATGACTCCCCAGAAACTTTCTGATTTAAAAACTTAAAAAAGAAAATGGAAAGAAGAATAAGAATTATGGACAAGTGAAAAAATGTTTCTACAGTTATCTTCAGACTAGATTTAGTTTTGACAAACTGCTCAGAAAGTACTTAGAAGTGATTTAAAACCATTTTTTTATCCAAGTCTACTAAGAACTACTGGAAAATTTCTGAAGCATATTACTTTGAACAAGGGTCACATTTTTATCTTTCCCAGGGTAACTTACTGAGCTACCTTCATTTTTGCCCCAGATGAATCAAGTAATGATAAAGCTGTGTTAAATGAACAGAGATGAATGCTGAAATTCACTTTGGATTTATGCAGTTGCCATTATGTGGATACATGAATGAATAAAAGATGAATGAAATTGTAAGGCAATATAACAGCATTTCACTCAACTATGAGAAACTTACCCTATATATTTTATTAGTCAGGTTTCTCCAGAGAGACATTTATTATGAGTTACAAAATTGTGGAAGCTGAGAAATCCTATGCCTACTGTCTGCAAGCTGGAGGCCCAGGAAATCTGGTGGTGTAATTCTCCATACAAAGGCCACAGCACCAGGGGAGCTGATGGTGTAAATCCCTGTCCAAGGACGGGAGAAGATTAGATGAGATGTCCAAGCTCAAGTAGTGAGGCAGGGAAAGGCACATTCCTCCTTCCTCTGTCTTTTGTTCTATTCAAGCCCTCAATAGATTGGGTGATGCCCACCCACTCTGAGGAACAGAATTACTTTACTGAGTCTCCCAATTCAAGTACTAATCTTATTCATAAACCCTTTCATAGACACACCCAGAAATATTTAATCTGGGGACCTCTAACCAGACAAGCTGACACATAAAACTAACTATCACACTTACATTCACACATTTGATAAAAGATGTATGTACATAAGTATTCATTGAGCATTCAGCTTTTAGTGAATGAAACCTGCAGACTTCCATATGTTAGCCATTAAAGCTCATTGATTATTGTCTTAAAATATAATTGTAAAAGCATTACATTATTTGGTTTTCTGAAATGCCTTATTTTTTGAAATACATGCCAGTGATAGAAAAACAATTTTAAGCCCATCAATTTATGAATGGATAAATGTGATATATCCATAAAATGGAATATTCAACAATAAAAGATGCTATAACATACGTGAACCTTGAAACCATACTAAGTGAAAGAAGCCAGTCAAAAAGGACCACATATTTTATAATCCCATTTATACAAAAAGTCCTAGACAGACTAATGTCCAATATATATAAAGAATTCATATGACTCAACACCAAAAATACAAATGACCCAATTAAAAAATTGGCAGAGGACTTGAATAGACATTTTTCCAAAGAAGACATACAGATGATCAACAGGAACATGAAAAGATGCTCCACATTATTAATCATCAGGGAAATGCAAATCAAAACCACAATGAGATATCACCTCACACCAGTCAGAATGGCTACCATCCAAAAGACAAGAAATAACAAGTGTTGGTGAGGATGTGGAGAAATAGGAACCCCCTACACTGTTAGTGGGAATGTAAATTGGTGCAGCCACTGTGGAAAGCAGTTTGGAGGTTCCTCAAAAACTAAAAATAGAACTACCATATGACCCAGTAATTCTACTTCTAGGAATTTACCAAAAGAAAACAAAATCTGTGATTCAAAAAGATGCATGCACTCCCATGCATGCACTCTCATTATTTACAATAGTAAAGATAAGGAAACAATCAGTGTCTATCAATAGATTAATGGCTAAAGACATGGTACATATACACAATAGAATATTATGCAGCCATAAAAAGGAAAGAAAACTTACCATTTACAACAAGATGGATGGACCTGTAGGGTATCATGCTAAGTTAAATAAGCCAGGCAGAGAAAGACAAATACCATATGATTTAACTAATGTGTGCAATCTAAAAACAAAACAAAAAACAGCAGTAGTCTCAAAGACACTGAGAAGTGACTGTTACCATGGTGCGGGGGTTGGTGTGGGTACCTGGGTGAAGATACAGGGCTGTAGGGACTGAAGATTCTGCTCTTAAAGGGCTTGCACATAGGCTCACTCATCCCAGGACACAGAGCAAAAGAAGAAGTTTGAAAACAGCTTAGACCATATGTAAAGAAACTCAATTGCTAGTCTTAAAGCCTGTTGAGACTTTCTCTAGGAAGAGAGGTACTGGTGCGTGTCATTTTTACATTTTTCTCTGAACTTGCTAGTACTGGTGCTTTTTGAATTTTTTCAGTTATTGCACTATAACTCTAACTTGCTAACCCCAACCCCTGTGCAGCTGCAGAGGCCGAGATAGAGGTGGCAAACAAGGACCCACCCTACACCACTGACTTGGTGCCACCAGGGACAGCAGGTAAGTGTCTTGCCACTCCAGCCACTAGAGCTATCCTGCCACCATGTACCACTGCCACAGCTCCACCTACCCATGCCACACCTGCAGCCTCACCAGAGGCAGAGATGAGTACCCTACCGACCCCAGCCCCCAAAGATGGGCATGCTTGTAGTCCATACAGGGAAAGCTCTCAAGAACCAGTATAAGGATAAACAATAAGGTTCGTCTCCCAAACAGAGCTACCATTTCATGATTGAGAGACATAGCTGTTCTGCCTGACAAAGAGAGACAAACAAAATAAGAACACAGAAATGTGTTCCAAATGAAAGAAAAAAGATCGGGAACAAGACAAGGATGCCCACTCTCCCCACTTGTATTCAACATAGTACTGGAGGTCCTAGCCACGGCAATCAGACAACACAAAGAAATAAAAGGCATCCAGATTGGCAAGGTAGAAGTTAAACTGTCCCTGTTTGTAGATGACATGATATTGTACATAAAAAAAAACCCCTAAAGAATCCATTCCAAAACTACTAGATCTACTATCTGAATTCAGCAAAGTTGTGGGATACAAAATTAATACCCAAAATCTGTGGCATTCCTATACACTAACAATGAACTAGCAGAGAGAGAAATCAGGAAAACAATTCCATTCACTGTGGGAAATTATATTAATCACTTACAAGTTAATCGCTTCTCACCTCATATTAATCACTTATAAGTTATTGCTTCTTACCTGCACTAGTTCCCGTACCTGTGACTCTTGATGCATAAAGGAATACGGTATATTACGGTTATGCTAGAAAAACAGTATATTTCGGTTATGCTTGTTTTCATGACGTGACTGTACTTACATTGCTTACATTGCTTCCTGTAAGTAGAAGTAGATCATCAATCACGATGTAATGGGGTCTTTCCCGGACCTTTGTGAATTATTATGTAGTGTGATTCTCCCTGGACCTCTATTGTGTTTTCTGATCAATAAATGTGAGAGGTGCTCTCTCAGTCAGCATGACTCTTGAGCCGTTACGCCTTGAGTCCCCGGGCTGGTCCTTTCAGGTCTTCGATATCTCATCGTGTTGCCTCCCTTCCCTGCGGGTTGGTGGCAGGGAGGAGCTGACAAGTGGCGCCGGAACAGGGACCCTTGAAACTCAGAGCGGGGAAGCTCCGAAGATCATCGACTCGGGAAGGCTCCTAGGAAAGCATACGCAGGGACAGGGTCGAGACGTCAGGGACACAATAATGGGCCAAAACAAAACTAAAGATACCAAACCGGAGGATTATTTAAAGTTACCCCATGCCCTCCTAAAAACATCAGGAGTGAAAACGTCCAAAAGGGACTTTGCTCAGCTCCATAAATACATTAAAAAACATTGTGATTGGTTGCCTCCACATGGAACTCTTAAACAAGCTGATTGGGACAATGTGTTAAGAGATTTTAAGAAGGCTCACAGACAAGGCAACGTTATCCCTGTGCCTGTCTGGCCTTTGTGTCATCTGATCACTCTCGCTCTGCAGCCTTTGCAGACGGCCCAGCTCTCCGATACTAGAACGGATACGCAGGAGTGAGAGACAGACGTGCTGGACGCTGGGGTGGAGTCAAGTCACGATCCTCCCCCCACCACATACGTCTGACTGCTCTTCATCCTCCTCGTCCTCCTCTTCGGACTCTGAGGATGAGAGTCCTGCTCAGCCCTCTCGTCGTGGAAAGCCTTCTGTTTCTGCTCCAAGTGCATCTGCCTTTGCGGCAGGAATACGTACAGCCCAAAGGGAAGGTGACCTAGCTGCCTATTTAACGCCTTTAGTGGCACCTGTCACTTTAACTCCTTTTGGAACCTAATGAAGATCCTGACTTCCCACAAGGGGGAGTTAGAGTGCTTTACACGCCCATGCCTTACAATACATTAAAAGATTTTAAGCAAGCTATTTCTTCTTATGGTACTACTTCTCCTTATGTTGTGGGTCTCTTAAATGTTTTGGTTGTGGCAAACAAGGACATATGAAGAAAGACTGCCGATCACAACAGAGGACAAAAGAATCAAATTTAAAAAATAAACTGCCATTTGTTTGCCCAAAATGTAATAAGGGGAGACATTGGTCTAATGAATGTCGTTCAAAATATGATAAAGATGGAAATCACATCAATGAGTCTCAGTCTTTAAACCCCCAATTGGGCCTGCCTCTGAGGCCCTAGAAAATAATACAGAGGCATCTTCCCCAGTTAAAAGAACATGGCATGATTCACAAGCAGCCACTAAAGGAAGTGCCACTGTAGATCTTGCCTCTTCTCAGTCTGTAAATTTACAGCCTTCTCAAGGAGTTCAATTACTGAATACAGGAATTTTTGGTCCCTTACCAACTAATTCTGTGGGATTACTTTTAGGTCGCAGTAGTTGGACACTAAAAGGATTAATAGTAAAACCCGGAATTATTGATCAAGTTTATACGGGTGAAATGAAAATAATGGTATCATCTGATAAAGAATTATATATACCTCAGGGAGAAAGAGTTGCTCAATTACTTTTACTTCCCTATCTCCCACCTTCAAAAACACCTTATGAAAGGGGACAAGGTGGATTTGGGAGTACAGACAAACAAATATGGCTTAACACAAAAATTACATCTGACAAACCTCAATGCAAAATTTGTATTCAAGGCACGTCTTTTACAGGCTTGTGAGACCCAGGAGCTGATGTCTGTAATTGCTCTTAAACTCTGGCCAAAAAACTGGCCCAAACAAGAAAAACATATTCAGGTTTCAGGCATTGATACAGCTACTCAAGTATGGCAGAGTTCAGCCACATTACGCTGCTCAGGTCCCGAGAAACAAGTAGCTTTATTAAAACCTTTAATTGTAGATGTAGCAATTAATCTCTGGGGACGAGATTTAATGCAGCAATGGCATGCCACACTGTCTTTTGATGAACCTTCATTGGTTCAATCTTTTTCTTAAGGGCCATTGATACATGGCTGCCAGCTCCTATACCATTACAGTGGACCACTCAAACACCTGATTGGGTAGATCAATGGCCCCTTAAAAAACAAAAATTGGCAGCCTTACACATGAGTTCAAGAACAACTTCAGTTAGACAGATTAGAATTTTCCACAAGTCCGTGGAATTCTCCTGTATTTGTTATAAAAAAGAAGTCAGGAAATTAGAGACTTTTGCATGACTTAAGACAAATTAATGCAGTTCTTAAACCTATGGGACCTTTACAACAAGGTCTCCCTTCTCCGGCCATGATTCTAAAGGATTGGAACATGGCTATTATTGACTTTAAAGATTGCTTTTTTACAATTTCTTTAGCTATAACAGATAGAGAAAAGTTTGCTTTTACTGTTCCCTCTTTAAATTTACAAGTCCCTTCGGAAAGATACCAGTGGAAAGTGCTTCCTCAAGGAATGCTAAATAGCCCAACAATTTGTCAGAATTATGTACACAGAGCTCTTCAGCCTATACGTACCAAATGCCTTTCAGCCTATATCATTCACTATATGGATATCCTCATAACTCTACCTAAATATCCATCTCTTACTGCTATTCTTAACACTGAAGTAGAATTAAAACAATGGGGCTTACGAATAGCTCCTAATAAAATACAACTACAGTACCCAATGATTTAGGAAATAAACTTCAAGAAAATTCAATAATCCCTCAGAAAATTCAAATAAGAAGAGATCATCTTAAAACTTTAAAAGATTTTTAAAAATTATTAGGAGATATTAACTGGATTCGACCTTTATTAGGTATTCCTACTTATAAATTACAAAACCTTTTTGATATTTTAAAAGGATGCCCAGATCTTAATAGTCCTAGAGACTTAACCTCAAAAGCTAAGGAAGAACTTAAATGGATAGAACAACATATTCAAAAAGCTCAATTGTCAAAAGTTGACTTACCCAAACCTTTGCTTTTATTAATTTACTTTACTCCTCATTCCCCCACAGGATCGCTCTGTCAGTGTAACGGATGGTTAGAATGGGCATTTTTACAATATCAAACTAAACCTTCATTACAACGTTACATTGACAAAGTAGCCTCCATTATCCTTAAAGAACGACAGAGATTAAGACAGATGATCGGTCAAGAGCCTCACTCTATTATTCTTCCATTATCTAAACAAAATATCATGCAAGTATTTCAAGAAAACACTCATTGGCAAATTGCACTTTCAGACTTTTTAGGAAATATTGATTGTCATTACCCTAAAAATAAATTATTTTCCTTTTTTCAACATCATCAATGGATTCTCCCTCAGAAAGTTTCCATAAATCCATTAATACATGCTACTACTTGTTTTACTGATGGAACAAAATCTTTTAAAGCAGCCTATGTAACTTGTTTTGGTTTATTGAAAACTTTTCGTACATCTTTTACTTCCGCACAACAAAATGAACTTTACGCTGGATTGCAAGCTCTACAAGATTTTTCAAATCCTCTCAATATTGTTACTGACTCTGCTTATGCTGCCTTCTCCATTCCTTTTAGAAACTGCAACATTAGGAACTACACACTCCGCGATTAACACTTTGTTTTCTCAGTTACAAGCATGTATCCGCCAACATTTACACCCTTTCTTTACTACTCATATACGATCACATTCTAATTTACCAGGTCCTTTATCGTATTATAATGATAAAGTAGATAAACTTGTTTCTTTAGTTAATTATTTACCAGCTCAACGCTATCATGACCTGACCTATGCTCCCTCCTTTACCTTACAAAAACGTTTTTCTCTCTCTGCTTCTGAAGTTCAAAATATCCTGAATTCTTGTTCAACCTGTTCTCAAATTAACTCTCCTCATTTGCCAGCCAGAACTGTTCCCCGGGGAACGCGTCCTAATGCCCTATGGCAAATGGACGTTACCATTGTTCGTGAATTCGGAACTCCCAAACACGTTCATGTCTCCATAGATACTCATTCCTCTGCTTCATGGGCCACAGCTTTAACAGGAGAGCGATCTCATCATGTTATTATTCATCTTCTGCAAGCATTTGCAGTACTACGCATTCCAGCCGCTATAAAAACTGACAATGCTCCATTTACCTCTCCTCTACGCTAAAAAATTTTTTCAGCTATATAATATTACTCAGAAAACAGGTATTCCTTATAATTCTACAGGCCAAGCTTTAGTTGAACTTCGTCACCTTACTCTTAAGCATTACTTATTAAAACAAAAAGGGGAATTACTCCCTGATATGATAAAATTAACAGCTAATCAACGATGAATGCATGCTTTACATATTCTTAATTTTGATCTTTTAAAGGATGACAGACGATCAGCTATGGAAGTGCATTTTTCTGATGATACTTCTTTTTCTAAAACAGCAGCAGTTCCTGTATGGTGGTCTCCAATAGGTTCTTCACCATGGTATAAAGGTCATGTCAAAGTGTGGGGCAGAGGGTTTGTTTGTATTGTTACAGATGACCAACGCCTGATTTGGCTGCCCAGGAAAAGAATTAAACTATGATATGCAGAAGAACTCCCAATATCATCACCTCCAGGCCATCAGCAGATTCCACCCGCTGAGAAATGAGGCCTCACGCATAAAGATGCTTCAGTTCTTATTCCTGATGGTGATGCTTATGCCTACACACACTACTCTAGCTTGTGAAATTACAGCTAGTGTCAGTAATCCTCCATACTTAGGTCGTGGAGTAGTTCTTCGTTGTTTATCTACGTGCTCCACTCCTGTAGGTCCTATTATATGGAAAAAGGATGGTGAAGAAATATATAAACAAACACCTGGAGGAAAATTTGGATGGCATAATGCCACTGATCAATCTAAAAAAGATAATAATCGATATGATATTTACAAAACAGTATTGACCCAAGAAGACATTGGCAAATATACCTGTGAAAAATTCCAGAAAGGGAATACTGATATATTATTTAAAAGTAGTTATGTGTATTTAAATGTACCACTTGCCCCAGAACGGGAGTATTCCTCACCTAATTTGTGGTTAGAGCTCGCAAGTCAAGGCTTACAGAAGTCATCCTTCTGTGTAGCAGGAGAGTCTTCTATTAGTGGATTACTGAAAAGGAATTTAATAGGCATAGGACTTCCTTTTTCAGTGTTTACTAATATTTCAAGCATAAATATGATTATTCCTCCTAGGATACTTATTCGTGATATTCAATTGAATTTGCCTGTTAGCACTACTATAGTGTCAGATTGCTTGTGCATTAATTGCACACAAATACCTTCTTATTGCAATTCTGTTACTCGAGTGAAATGACCTTTTGGATATCAACTTCCAAATGACTGGGTGTTTTTGTGTAATAATAAAATATATCAAGACCTTTGTTCCCATTATTGAGGCGTTTGTGGAGTGGGACACATTCTTCCAGCTTTAATAGATCGTCCTGGATATCAGCATACAAGGTCACTTCGCTCTTTGTTGTCCAGCTGTAATGACAACCTGAAGCTATTGAATCCTACTGCTATTGCTGTTGCAGCTGCATTTCTTCTACCAACTCCTGGACTTGTTTTTGGAATGCAAGATGAACTACCTAAATTAGCCTGTGTTTATAGTAGAACAACAAATATGACTGCATCCATACTATCTGAACTTAATCAAGAGTTAAGGGAAGTACAAACTGCTGTACTTCAGAATTGTGCTACTATAGATTATCTGTTGTTGAAAGAACATATGGGATGTGAACAATTTCCAGGAATGTGTTGTTTTAATTTGTCTGATTTTTTCTCATACTATTCAAGATCAAATAGATGATATTCAGCATGTTATTGATAAATTTTCTCAAATGCCTGGATTATCTTCTTGGTTTTCTTGGTTTCATTGGATATGGCCTATAATTATAGGTCTAATTTTGTTATGCATTTGTATTCCTGTTCTCCTAGCATGTGTACGAAGGGCAGTTGCTAATCTTTTAAAGCCAATACATGCTTATGCTACTTTTCAAGAATTAACTGCAAGAAATCAGTGATTCCTCTTAAGCAACCTTTTGAAATCATATGCTGATTCCCCACCTGCATGATTTTATCCAGAATTATAGCTGCTGGCTGTCCTCTCTTTTATATTTTATCTCCCTGTTTGGTCCCAGGAGATGGATGGTTAGCCAGAGACGGGTAAGATTCCTCATGGGAGGAACAACCTAAGACAGGCACAGTCACAAGGGACCTCAGGTGAGCAACGTGGGGGCCAACTGAGGTGAGGCATAGAACCTCACCCCCCCAGATGAGAGAGACGTTCCTTGCGACATGCTGTGTCACAGGTCGAGCCCAGCTAATCACTATTCTGGTATCTTTCTACAAATATATTTGCAAATGTTTCTATCATTTAAAAAGAAAAAAGGGGGAAATGTGGGAAATTATATAAATCACTTACAAGTTAATCACTTCTCACCTCATATTAATGACTTATAAGTTATTGCTTCTTACCTGCACTAGTTCCCGTACCTGTGACTCTTGATGCATAAAGGAATACGGTATATTACAGTTATGCTAGAAAAACAGTATATTATGGTTATGCTTGTTTTCATGACGTGACTGTACTTACATTGCTTCCTGTAAGTAGAAGTAGATCATCAATCACGATGTAATGAGGTCTTTCCCGGACCTTTGTTAATTTTTATGGAGTATGATTTTCCCTGGACATCTATTGTGTTTTCTGATCAATAAATGTGACAGGTGCTCTCTCAGCATGACTCTTGAGCCATTATGCCTTGAGTTCCCTGGCTTGTCCTTTCAGGTCTTTGAAATCTCATAGTGTTGCCTCCCTTCACTGTGGGTCAGTGGCAGGGAGGAGCCGACAATTCACAGTTGCATCAAAAAGAATAAAATACCTAGGAATAAATCTAACCAAGGAAGTGAAAGACCTTTACTCTGAAAACTACAAGACACTCATGAGAGAAATTAAAGAAGATACCAATAAATGGAAACACATCCTGTGCTCATGGATAGGAAGAATTAATATTGTCAAAATGGCCATCCTGCCAAAAGCAATCTACAGATTCAATGCAATCCCTATGAAAATACCAATAGCATTCTTCAACGAACTAGAGAAAATCATTCTAAAATTCATATGGAACCACAAAAGACCCTGAATAGCCAAAGTAAACCTAAGAAGGAAGAATAAAGCTGGGAGGATTATGCTCCCCAACTTCAAGCTCTACTACAAAGCTACAGTACTCAAGACAATTTGGTACTAGCACAAGAACAGACCCATAGACCAATGGAACAGACTAGAGAGCCCTGATATAAACCCAACCATATATGGTCAATTAATATATGATAAAGGAGCCATGGACATACAATGCAGAAATGACAGCCTCTTCAACAGCTGGTGTTGGCAAAACTGGACAGCTACGTGCAAGAGAATGAAACTGGATTATTGTTTAACCCCATACACAAAAATAAACTCGAAGTGGATCAAGGACATGAATGTAAGTCATGAAACCATAAAACTGTTGGAAGACAACATTGGCAAAAATATCCTGAATATAAGCATGACCAACTTCTTCCTGAACGCATCTCCTGGAGCAAGGGTAACAAAAGCAAAAATGAACTCATGGGACCACATCAAACTGAAAAGTTTCTGTACGGCAAAGGACACCATCAACAGAACAAAAAGACATCCTACAGTATGGGAGAATATATTTGTAAATGACATATCCAACAAGGGGTTAACATCTAAAATATATAAAGAACTTACATGCCTCAACACCCGAAAAATAACCCGATTAAAAAATGGGCAGGGGATATGAAGAGACAGTTCTCCAAAGAAGAAATTCAGATGCCCAACAGACACATGAAAAGATGCTCCACATCACTAATCATCAGGGAAATGCAAATTAAAACCACAATGAGATATCACCTCACACCAGTAGGATGGCCAGCATCGAAAAGACTAAGAACAACAAATGCTGGCAAGGATGTGGAGAAAGGGGAACCCTCCTACACTGCTGGTGGGAATGTAAGCTAGTTCAACCATTGTGGAAAGCAATATGGAGGTTCCTCAAAAAACTAAAAATACAAATATCATTTGACCCGGGAATTCCACTCCTTGGAATTTACCCAAAGAATACAACTTCTGAGAATCAAAGAGACATATGCACCCCCATGTTTATTGCAGCACTTTTTACAATAGCCAAGATATGGAAGCAACCTAAATGTCCATAAGTAGATGAATGGATAAAGAAGAGGTGATACATATATACAATGGAATGCTATTCAGTCATACGAAGGAAACAAATCCTACCATTTGCAACAACATGTATGAAGCTGGAGGATATTATGCTCAGTGAAATAAGCTAGGCAGAGAAAGACAAGTGCCAAATGATTTCTCTCATTTGTGAAGTATAACAATGAAGCAAAACTGAAGGAACAAAATAGCAGCAGACTCAGAGACTCCAAGAAGGAACTAGTGGTTACCAATGGGGTGGGGTGTGGAAGGGCAGATCAGGGGGGTGGGAGAAGGGGATTGAGAGGTATTATGTTTAGTACACCTGGTGTGGGGGATCAAGGGGAAAACAGTGTAGCACAGAGAAAGCAAATAGTGAATTTGTGGCATCTTACTACACTGATGGACAGTGACTGCATTGGGGTATGGGTAGGGACTTGATAATATAGGTAAATGTAGAAACCACATTGTTTTTTCATGTGAAACCTTCATAAGAGTGTATATCAATAATAGCTTAAAAAAATAAAAAAAAGAAATAATGGCTGAACACTTCCCAAATTGGAAAGAAAATAGATATACAGATCTAGGAAGTCCAGAAAGTTCCAAACAAGATGAACCCAAGGAGACCCATACCAAGACACATTATACTTAAAATGTCAAAAATTAAAGAGAGAATCTTAAAACCAGCACAAGAAAAAAACCCCTTGTTCCATACAAGGGAATCCCATAATACAGTGCATTTCTAAGCAGAAACTTTGCAAGTCAGAAGGGAGTGGCATTATATACTCAAAGTGCTGAAAGGAAAAAACTGGCAGCCATGAATACTCTATCCAGCAAGATTATCATACAGAATTGAAGGTGAGATAAAAAGTTTTCCAGAAAAATAGAAGCTAAAGTAGTTTGCCCCTCCTAAACTGGCCCTACAAGAAATATTAAAGGGACTGGTTTAAGATAAAAAGAAAGGGCCCCAATCAGAACAAGAAAAAATTTCAAAAAAGTAAAAATCTCTCTGGTAAATGTAAATGTATAGTAAAAGAAGTAGATTAATCACGTATAGCTAGTATGAATGGTAAAAATATATATATAGTAGAAACAATTATTAATGCAATAATTAGTTGGGATACACAAAATAAAAATATGTAAAATGTAATATCACCAAAAACCTAAAACAAGGTTGGGTGGGGAGATGGTAAAATTACCGAGTTCTAGGCTGCACTTAAACTTAACTTGCTATCAACTTAAAATAGACTTTTTGTTTCTTGAGTTAGGCCTTTATCATTATAAACTTATACATGAGTGTCATGGCAACCACAAACCAAATAACCTATAATAGACACATGAAAGACAATGAAAAGGGATTCTAAGCATAAAACCACAGAAAGTCATCAAACCACAGGGAAAAGCATGAGAACAAAATAACAGATGGAAAGTACAAAATAGGACAGAAACAACAAAATGGCAATAAGTCATACCTATCAATAATTACTTTAATGTAAATGGACTAAATTCTCCAATCAAAAAACACAGTGGCTTAATGGATAAAAAAAAACTAACACCCATGCTGTGTATAAGAGACTGACTTCACACCACACAGATGAATTGAGGGTGAGAGGATGAAAGAGACATTTCATGCAAATGGAAACTGAAAGAAAGCTGAGGCAGCTATACTTAGACAAAATAGACTTTACAACAAAGGGTATAATAAACAACAAAAATGAGTATTATATAATGACAAAGTGGTCATCCAATAATAAAATATAACATTTGTAAATATTTATGCACCCAAAAGCTCCTAAATATATAAAGTAAATATTAGCATACCTAAAGGGAGAACTGACAGCAATAAAATAATTGGAGGGTACTTTAATACCCCACTTACATCAATGGATAGATCACCCAGACAGAAAATCAATAAGGAAATATCAGCCTTAAGTGACACATTAGGCCAAGTGGACTTAATAGATATATATAGAACATTCCAACCAAAAGCAAAGGAGTACACATTTTTCTCAAGTACAGATAGAACATTTGCCAGGATAGATCATATGCTAGGCCACAAAATAAGTCTGAAGTAATCTATAAACATTGAAATCATATCTAGCACCTATGCTAACCACAATGGTATGAAATTAGATATCAATTACAAGAAGAAAGCCAGAAAACCACAAAGATGTAGAGATTAAACAACATGCTATTGAAAATTAATGGGTGAATGAATATAAATAAAAACACCTGGAGACAAATGAAAACTAATATACAACATAAAACCTATGGGACGCAGCAAAAGCACTTCTAAGATATTCATGGTGATAAAGGCCTAGTTCAAAAAGCAAAAAAAAAAAAACAACTTAAATAAACAATCTGAATTTACATCTAAAAGGAGTAGAAAAAGAAGTAATAAGGCCCAAAGTTAGTAGAAGTAAGTCAATAACAAAGACAAGTAGAAATAAATGAAATAGACTAAAAAGACATTAGAGAAGTTAAAAAAAAAAGGGGACTAAGAGCTGGTTCTTTGAAAAAATAAACAAAATTGAGAAACCTAATCATGGAAAAAAAATAGAGAGCTCAAGTAAATAAAATCAGATATGACAGAGGAGAAATTAAAACTGATATCACAACAATATAAAGGCTCATAAGAGATTACTATGAAAATTACATACCTGCATACTGGACAACTTAGAAGAAATGAATAAATTCCTAGAAAAATACAATCTTCCAAGAAAATCTACAATCAAGAAGAATAGAAAATCTGGAAAGACTGGTTGCTGGTAAGAAGATTCAATCAGTAATCAAAACACTCCCAAGAAACAAAACCCAGGACCATACAATTTCACTGGTAAATTCTACCAAACATTGAAGATTTAATAGGTATCCTTCCCAAACTTTTCCAAAAAAATGAAGAGGAGGGTACATTCCCAAATTCATGTTACAAGGCCAGTATCAACCTGTTACCAAAACTATACAAGGGCACCACACAAAAAAGAAAATTACAGGTCCAAATACCTAATGAAGATTAATGCAAATATTCTCAATAAAACTAACAAACTGAATTCAACAATACACTAAAATAATCACACACCATGAGAAAGTGGGATTAATTCCAGGGATGCAAGGATAGTTTAATATCTACAAATCAATCAACATGATACACCACATTATCAAATAAAGGATAACAATCACAATATCATCTCAGTAGAAGCAGAAAAGGCATTTGACAAAATTCAAAATCTGTTTATGATAAAAACTCTGAACAAAGTGGGTACAGATGGAATGCACCTAAACATAATAAAGGCCATATATGACAAGACCACAGCAAACATCATTCTCAATGGCAAAAAGCTAAAAGCATTTACCTTAAGATCAGGCAGGAACAAGACAAGGTTGCCTACTCTCACTATTTTTATCCAATATAGTATTGGGAGCTGTGGCCATGGCAATCAGGCAAGAAAAAGAAATGTAAGGCATCCAAACTGGAAAGGAAGAAGTAAATGATTAACATTTTAGGACATGATTTTATACATAGGAAACCTTAAAATACTAACAAAACTATTAGAACTAATAAAAGGGATTCAATAAAGTTGCAGGGTACAAAGTCAATATACAAATAGCTCTTACTTTTTATACATTAACAACTGCACATTTACAATTGCACCCAACAGAATAGGATACCTAGAAATAAATTTAACCAAGGAGGTGAAAGACCTATATTTTGAAAAGTATAGACATCAGTGGAAGAAATAAGAAGACACAAATAAATGGAAAGATATTCCATGCTCAGGAATTGGATGAATGAATATTGTAAAAATGTCCATTCTACACAAAGCAATCTACAGATTCAATGCAATCCCTATCAAAATCCCAATGGCATTTTTCACAGAAGTTGAACAAACAATACTAAAATTTGAAATCACAAAAGATCTTGAATAGCCAAAGCAATTTTGAGAAAGAAGAATAAAACTTAAAGCATCACACTTCCTGATTTCAAACTATATTACAAAGGTATAGGATGGAAAACGGTATGGTATTGACATATACAGACACATAAATCAACAGAACAGGATATAGAGCCTAGAAATAAAATAAATCCATGCATATGTGGTCAATTAATTTATAACACAGGAGGCAAGAATATACAATAGGGTAAAGGCAGTCTCTCCAATAAACGTTGTTGGGGAAATTGGACAGTCACCTGAAAAAGAATGAAATCAGACCACTATCTTATACCATATAAAAATTAACTGAAAATGAATTAAAAACTTGAATATAAGACCAGAACCATAAAACTCCTAGAAAAACACATAGCTAGTAATCCTCCTGTCATCACTCTTGGAGACATTTTTTTGAATCTGATTCCAAAGGCAGTGAAACCTAAAGCAAAAATAAACAAGTGGGACTACCTTAAACTGAAAAGATTCTGCACAAAAAAGGAAACCATCAACAAAATAAAAAGGCAATCTAATGAATGTGAGAAGATATTTGCAAATCCCATATCCAAAAAGGAGTTAACATCCAAAGCACATAAAGAACTCATACAACTCTATATAAAAAAATTAACAATACAATTAAAAATGGGAAGAGGACCTGAATAGACATTTTATCAAGTAAGATGTACAAATGATCAACAACCATTTGAAAAGATGCTCAACACCACTAATCATGGCATGCACATCAAAATCACAGTGAGATATCACCTCACACCTGTCAGAATGGCTATTATCAAAAGAACAAGAAATAACACGTGTTGGTGAGTATGTGTAAAATGAAACACTTGTACAGCTGACAGGAATGTAAATTGGTGCAGCCACTATAGAAAACAGAATGGAGATTCCCCCAAAAATCAAAAACAGAAGTACCCTATGATTCAGCAATTCCACTTCTAGATATTTATGTGAAGAAAAACAAAACACTAATTTAAAAAGATATATGTACCCCCATGTTCACTGCAGCATTATTTACAATAACCAAGAAACGGGAACAACCTGTCTATAATAAGTGAACAGAAAAATAAGCCATTACATATATATGTGCTAGAATGAATTCCTTTATATGGCTGAGTAATGATATATCATTACATATGATCATATGTAATGACATATGATAATCACTTATCATTACAATGATATATATATATCATTACTCAATCATTCAAGTGAATTCATTAATAGATATACTATTAATGTCATTTTATATATTATACACATATCGTATTATATAATTATGTATTTTGATATATATTATAGATTAATTATAATATTTATATATGTATCATTGCTCAGCCATACAAAATTTTTTGTATTTCACTTATACATTAATACATAATGTTCCATATATATAGTAACATACCAAATATATACACACACAGGCATGCATACACACACACATATAAAAGAATGAATTCTTGCCACTTGTGACAACATGGATAGACATTAGGATAATATGCTAATTAATGGCAGAAAAGACAAACACTGTATGATTGCACTTATATGTGCAAAACAGGTCCTACAGAGAAAGACAAATGCTATATGATAGCACTTCTATGTGGAATATAAAAGAGAAAGTAAATAAAATGCTATATGATAGCACTTCTATGTGGAATATAAAAGAGAAAGTAAATAAACAAAGGAAAACCCACAGATACAGAATACAGATTGGTGGTTGCCAGAGGGGAAAGGGTGGGGGCGAGTTGAAATGGGGGAAGGTACAAACTTCCACTAATAAAATAAATAAGTCATGGGATGTCATGTACAGCATGGTGACTACTGTCAATTATATTGTATTATAAATTTAAGAAAGGAAATAACCAAATAGAAAACTAGAACTGAAAAGTATAACATCTGAAGTGGAAAAATCACTGGACAGGCTTAACAAATTGAAATAAAGATCAGTAACTTGAAGAGAGATCCATAAAAATAACCAATTCTAAGAAAAGAATAAAAGAATGAAAACACAAACAAATTTGTGAGACAATATCTAGAGTTCTCACATATATTTAGTTGGATTCCTAGAAATAAGGGAAAGATTAGAACAGAGAAGAAACATAAAAGAAAAATGTTTGAAATGTAACCAAATCTGGGGAAAAATATCAATAGACATATTCATAGAAGAAGAGAAGCTCACAGAACAAGCAGAAAACATACAAAAAACCCCACATATCATAGACAAATGACACAAAACCAAAAATAAAAAGGTATCTTAAAAGTAATGACAGACTTCTTTTAATGAGATAAAAATGGAGGTCAATGGGATGATGTCTTTAAAGTGTTAGGAAATAAAATATTGCCAATCTAAAACTGTATGTTCAGAAAAGATGACCTTCAAAAATGAAGGCAAAATAAATATATTTTCAGAATAATAAACACTGAGAGAATTTATTGCCAATAGATCAGCACTTTAGATATCCACAAGGAAATTCTTCAGCCTGAAGAGATGTGACACTATATAAAACTCAATGGTCCAGGGAAAAATGAAATGCACATGGAACTGTGTAAATGTGGATAAATTCAAAGGTAATTTTTTTTCTTCTCAACTTCTGTAAAAGACAACTGAAATTTTAAGCCAAAATTATAAAAATGTATATGGAGGTTATATCTTACATACATGTAAAATATGTGAAACAGTGTCACAGAGGACTGAGAAACTGAAATGTAATGTTGGAAATTTCTTAATTTTGTACTAAGTGATATTATATTAATTCTAAGTGGACTGTGGCAACTTAAGAGCAACCAATTAAAAAATAATAAAATTGAAAAGATGAAGCTAAAAAGCATCAAGACAAGTAAAATCAGGTATTCTTTAAAAAAGGAGTAAGGTTGTTATCTCCTAACTTATTATTAATCAAGTTGGAACATTATCAGATCATGGCTTTAAGACTTGAGTTTAGATCGCCATAGCTTTGGTTACTACTTCTTAGTTTTATACTTTAGCATAGTAATCCTACATTTGAGAAATGTCCTGTGCAATCTCTAATGAAAAATAGAGTACAATTAAAAAATCTATTGTCACATACTATCAATAGCATACATACAAAAGAAAATGGTAAGTTCCAGAACTTCATTCCCATATGTCTTCCTTTATCCAAACTTCCCCCATAGTGGAGCACTGCCAAGCATTCAAGTTTAAAGGTCATCAAATCAGTAATTTCAAAAAGACATGGATTTTGAATCATTCTTCCTACCCTCAAAACACGTGATTTGTGGCATATGATGTACTTTCACTTATTTATTCATTGCCTCCCTAGAACAGTATGTTTCACAGCACATGAATTGCTCTTGACTTCTCTGGGGCCTTTCATGTGGCCACTGTGGACGTTTGCATTCATAAACTCAGTTTCTTGATCATTCTCATTAATCTAAAACAAGGCTAATAAACAGTATATTTTGCTGTACTTTTGGTATGGGTTCTTTACTCTATTTTTCAATAAACACTATTTCTGTATTTGGGTAAATCTTGGGAAATTATAACCGAGAAATACAATGAGTTTTTAAAAACTATTCTCACATGTATCCTATCAATAGCATACATACAAAGGAAAAAGGAAAATTCCAGAACTGCATTCACGTATACCTTCCTCTATCCAAACGTCTCCGATCGTGGAGCCCTGCCAAGTACTCTTTAGAGATTAACCCAATTTACTTTTCTCTAGTTCTAATTCTTTATAAGGTCAGGGACAGTTTACATTCTCCCAGCTCCTGTCAATGGACTGACTTCTTCCTCACGGCCCACCACAGACCTGAACCCCATTAGTTGGAAAAAAGCATTTGTGCCTGCTAAGGATAATTGCCAAATGGTACTTTCCTCTGAACGTCAGAACACAAGCAACTCTGCTCCCCTGCCCATGTTTCCTGGCATCCCTCCATCTCTCCCTCCAACATCAAACTGGCCTCCTCCAATCTTGGGGAAAAGAAAGCAAAACGCCTGGGCCCGGCGCCGGAGTGTTTCCAGCCAGCATCGCGTTGCCAAGGCCAATTCTCCAAGCCAGGGGCCTGGGGCTGGGAGCACAGGCGAGTCAGCCGAGCTCCTGAGAAGGAGCAGGTCTCCTTTTCTTTGCCAAGCTCAGTAATCTCTCGGCAAAACCCTCCCTCACGGGCTCTGGAACCCGCCTCTCGGACTACAGGTAACTGCCCCCTGGCTCTCACCTGTGTCCTCAACTGCCATTAGAGCTGCGACGGCTTGTGTGTCCTCATTTCCCCCTCCCCTCGTTTGCACTCGGAGGCCCAGGCCCCGGGTTCCCGAGCGGCGGGGCGCCCCGCGCGGGCAGCGGTCTTGGAGCCGCGGCGGCCGCGCGCCCCGGGGGAGGAGGGTCCGGGCGAGCCGGCCACGCCCCTGCGCCCCGCGCCGCCCCCTCCCCCGGCCGCTCGATTTTGTTTTCAATTGGAAAAGCCTCCTCTTCCTTCCGTGTCTCCCCGCCCTCTCTGCCCTCCCTTTGCTCGCGGGTGAAGTCAGGAGCCTGGCCGGGCCTCGCGGGGGTCGAGGGACGGCGGGCTGGGCGGCGGGCGGGCGGAGAGCGGGGTCCGGGCGGCGCGGGCGACCGAGCTGTGCCGCGGGGCGGGCGCCCTGGGCTCGCAGGTGGCGGCCCGAGTTGCGGGCGCCTGGCGCTCGCGTCTGCCGAGGAGACGCCGGGGGACCCGCAGCGAGCTGGGCGTCGGGCCCCCTGGGTCTCAGCGTCCGAGGCGGGGCCCCGGGAGGAGGCGGGTCCGCCCGAGCAGGCACGCGCCCCGGCAGAGCCGGCTGCCCTCCCGCCCGCGGCCGCGTTTGCAGCCTCCTGCGGGCGGTGGGCGCGTTGCACCGGCCGCCCCGCCACCCGCGCGTTTTTAATTGTACCCACGGGGCCCCTGCGGGTCACAGGCCTTCCCGGGGCGCAGCTCCACGGACTCGGGCCAGACCACCTCTCAGGTAAAAGGGTTACAGCAACTTCTCTCGGTGCTTGGCAGACAGAAGGGGGAGAGGTTGCAGGAGGGAGCCCATCTGTCTAGCAATTCGGGCAGACTGGGAGATGTATTTATTTGGGGGTTTATTTGCATATAAAATGAAATGACTCATATTTTTAGAGTCTGATTTTCTTTTAATTTGTATTGTCGCCATTTTTTACCTTTTTTTCATTTTATATTGCATACTTTAAAAAGGAGCCATCTAAACAGTTCCCGGTGAAGACAGTATGTACTAAGTTGTTTTCCCACTTACTTAAAAGGGTATAGATTCAGTATTTTCAGTTGCATGCCTCTCCTACAGGAATATACAAATAATCTTACATCAAGTTCACTCAAGTTTTTGCAGGATCGATTTCATATTAAGATATAACCAAATGAATATATGTGCAATTCTAATAATAAAGACTCTGTGTAAGCATATATGGATGTCTATGTTTGTTATTTCATATTAAGAGATCTTGATTTATCTTGTAAGTGCAAAGCCTTTTGTAGCTGATGGTGGGTGGGGAATCCCAGGCAAAATACCTTTGAAACTGAAATCAGTCAAAGGGAGAAATAAGGTGGGAGAAACCAGTTTATCGTCAACAAGCAGTCATACACCTCTGCTGTCCCGTGTCTTGCGACCTGGCTGCTGAAGAAGGGCCACCCACCAGCCAGCATCTGTGGTCCAGATGTGCCCTCCCTCACCCTTGTAGTTACCTGTTGATATGGAGATGGACTACTTATCTCCAACCCTTGGCAACACCTATTGCTATGGAGATGCACTAAGGCCAGGCAAGAGATTCTGAAAATACTGCAATTTTACCTACCACCCACCCTTCCAGAAATCTTACCTCACAGTATACTCATTTGCCATCTTCCACAGTGGCCCCTGTGCGAGGAAACTGGAGCATTGTAACCAAACTAATAATATACAATAGCAACAGCAATAAAATCATGATAATCCTCAAGCCAGATGATTCAGCTATGTTCAAAGTCCTATGCAGATTAAGCCCTTAGCTGGCCCATTCCACAGACAGTATCTGAACGGGTAGGGAGTTCAAAGCAATCATCATGCAGCAGCTGCAGCCAGGGGGCATGTCTACAGGCCACAAGGACTGTACAAGAAAATAACCTTAAGGGCGATAAGATACATGTTTTAATGACACCAGCATAGGCAAATATTCTTCATCAGGCAGGATGCATGCAAGAAAGTGGTCCTGTGAAAGGACTGGCAGGAATGGGATGTCATCCTGGTCTAGTAGGCCAGACTTTGACCACACTCCCTGTGGGAGTTACAGATGGGTCAATATATAGGGCTACAGGAGGTACATGCACTGGCCATAAAGATCAAACAAAACTTCCCCGTAAGATGCTCTTTCCTCCTGGATGTTTGGGTACACTGCCGTGATCTTTTGGGGGAACTCTGCTGTTACTCCAGGAACACACAGGAGGCCAAGTTCCAGGCGTTTTCCCCAAGGTGCCAGAAGGGCCAGCCATCACTGGTCCATGTGTTGAAATGTACAGGGACATGTCCTCTCACCAGTCTCCAGGGTTTAACACAGTTGGGGCTGGCAGCACAATGTTTCTCTGCTGGCCATATCCTGGCTTCAATAGCTCCTCTTTGGTTTGCACATACACTTGTATAGGAGAGGCAGCAATGTGAGTTAGCATCTCCACAGGGCCCAAGGCTCCTTTTCAGGGCTTCTCCTTCAAATGCCATAGCACTGCCCATAAGCGAACTGACCAGCCTCAAAGACTAATGGGGTCCGACTTCAGGCCAGATTTCAACAAACCATTGTACCTCTCTATCATACCTGCCCCTATAGGGTTATATGGTACATGAAACTTCCACTTTATTTCTAATTGCTACACCCATTCTTGTAATGCATGTCCAGTAAAGTGGGTGCCTGATCGCTCTCAATCACCTACGGCCAGCCATAGGCTGCAAAGAGACACTCTAGGCCCCTTTTGGTGGTTTGCTGATCTGCATGACATGTGGGAAAAGCAACCAACAGTCCAGTAGCTGTGTCCACAAAAGTCATGGCATATCGATATGCTTCTGATACAGTCAGAGGCCCAATATAGTCTATCTGCCACCTGACAAGGGGTATTGGCCCCTTTGCCATTGTCCCATGTTACTGCAGGACTCAGTGTAAGTCCCTCTTAGAGCACACAAGGCACTCCTTCTGGGCTCTGCTGACTTCTTCAAAGGTCAACAGCAAGCCCGACTGATGCACTACAGCCCACATTGTCTTTTGCCCCACGTGTAACAAATGCTGATGTAACCATTGGGCTACATCAGAGGCAGGATTTCCTTCTAGCCAATGCACCTGGGCCTATGTGTCTGCTTTGTCATTCCCTGGAGATGCCAAAGGCAAATGGCCAGTCACATGATATACAGTAACTGTCTTAGTCTCACCAGAGGCCCATAGGTCTTGCCACAACCCTTGCCCCCAAAGGGGCTGGTGACCATCCAGTTGGCATGGTGCCATGTCAGTAGCCACAGGGTCAAGCCCTGATAGACGGCTAAGCTGTCAGTGCAACTATAGGGCATGGCTCCTATAGGTGATCACGAGCCATACTGCCCGCAACTGAGCCCATTAGCTGCTCTTCCCCTCTCCATCCTCCATTCATATTCTCTCAGTCTTAGGATGGAAAGCCACAGCCCTCCACTTTGGGGCTGCCCATGACTGGAGCTGTCTGTATACCAAGCATCTTCAGTTATAGGGGCTTTTCCCTCCTGATAAGGATGCACCTACCAATGGCTCAAAAGCAAGTTCTTCCTGCCTTCCAATGGTATATGCCACTGGCCCCAAAAAACGGTGGAGTTCTCCACTTAAGGGGCTAGTAGAAAGGGTACTACGCTGCTGTAAATATGCACCCCATTTGGCCAGTGTAGGCATCTGTGCCATGCCACTCCATGGACTTTGGGTCCACTCTTGCACCCACCCCATTATAGGATAGGTGGTTATTAACTTGGTCGGAGCTGTTCTGGTGATGGGCTCCATAGCCAGCAAGGCATGATACACAGCAGCCAGTTACTTCTATATCAAGGTGTACCAGATCTCTGCTCCTTTTCATAGTTGTGACCAGAATCCAATAGGTTGGCATGTCCATTCAAGCCACTGCCAAAGGCTCCATCCATAACCATCTTCCATTACATGAACGTCTAGCTCACAGGACCTTGATGAGTCCATTACGCTCAAGGCCTATATGGTTTGACTGCTTGCTTAGCAGCAGTAAAAGCAGCTTCACATATCTCATCGCAGTCACCTTATGCCCTTTCGTACCAACCAGTATAAGGACTTCAGAATTAGTGCCAAGTGTGGGATAAATACTCTCCAGTAGCCCAAAAGACCCAAAAACTCTTGTAATACTGCTGCAGTGGTAGGGTTGGGAAAACCTAGACCTCGTCTATGACTGCTTCTGGGATAACTTTAGTTTTATCAGAACAGACAGTCCCCTATGTATTTTAGAGACAAACCAGGTCCCTGAACCTTGGTGCTGTTCACAGCCCATCCTTTCTCCTGTAGATGTTGCAGCCCTCTGGGAACTGCCCCTTTTAAATCTGCAAGAGAATCAGACATGAGTGTAATGTCATCAATGTATTGATACAGCCTCACCATTTGTGGTTTCTTCCATGTGGCCAAGTTCTGGGCTAAAGTCCGTGACAAATGATGGAACTTGGAGGTATCCCTGTGGAAGGACAGTTAATGTCCACTGCCGGCCTTCCCATGTGAAGGCAAACTGTTTCTGACTTTCTTCTGCTATGTCAATAGAGAAGAAAGCATTAGGAAGGTCCACAACATAATGATATATCGCTAGTTCATGACTGAGTGTGTCCATAGGGATGCTATAGAGGAGACAGCAGCATGCAAAGGGGATGTGACTTTATTCAACTCCCTGTAATCCACAGTCATATGCCAGGAGCCATTTGACTTTTTCACTGTTCACAGCAGGGAATTAAAAGGAATATGAGTGGGCTTTATGATGTCCACCTTCTCCCACTCTTGTAGAGTTTCTTCAATTTCCTTATGCCCCCCAGGCAATTTGTACTGCTTAGTATTTGTCACCTGCTGAGGTACAGGATGAGCTATAGGTGGGTGCTTAGCATGTCCCCTCAGAACTGAACCCGTACCCTCAGTCTGAACTCACCCGTAGTGGTCTGTAACCACAGGCCCTGCATCATACCAAAATATATTTAGGGATGGGAGAAATGTACACAGTATACTCCTTTGTGGTAAATGCCCTATCTCCAAAGGGATTTAGGCTTTCTTCACTCTAATTTCCTTACCCCCGTAGCCATCTATCATAGCAGGGGTCCCAGGAAAACACTTAGGGTTGCCTAAATCAGAAAAAAATCAGCTCCTGTGTTCATCAGTGCCAGGACACATTGTACATTCATGGGGGACCAGTAAATTGCTAATTCTACATGTGGCCTCTGGTCCCCACCACATCCCCCAAGGTGGGGACCTTGACCACCCCCTCAGTTGAACCATGATGCCTAGTCATAGTCCTTTGGGGGTGAGGGCCGGGGCAGAGCCTGAGTACTGTCCCCCAGGAAGTCTTACAGGGACACAGGCCAGACATGGGGCTTTGCCTCTGGCTTCCATGTCCTGGACCTCAGTGGCCAGAACAGCTACTCTGCCTTTAATTGGTGCCACAGTTCTCACAAGATCCTACTGGGCTGCCCAGCAAGTTTTTCTTTGACCGCCTCTACCTTTATCAAATCAAAACATTTGGGCCCTCAAAACATTTATGGGACCCTTTGCCCCTCTCCTTTTAGTCATAGCCTGTACTTCCTTCTGAGCTCTTATTGTTTCAACCTCCCCCAGATCTCCTAAAGTGCCAGTAGCCTCACTTATGGGTTGCCCTATGTGGGGGGCAAGAATAGTCACTAGGGACCCAAAGAGAGAAGGGGGAGCTGTATGGGGCACCAGATTTCTCATTCCTATAGTGAACAACTCCTCACTGGGGCCCTGGGGGTCCATATTAACGACGGTATTTTTCATGCCCAGCCCCATAACATCTGCTGGAACTCTGCATACATTTTCCAGCTAGTGGGTAAATATGGTAAATCACCTTTATTAGACCAAACTGACGTGATGGCTGCTGTCAGCCAATCCAGAAGCGCCTGATTCCTTGAGGTGTGATGGGCACTTTGCAGCTGCTACTGGAGGGAAGGGTGAGTTGTCAGGGAAGCCACCATGTGTTTGTGGGATTTTTTTTGTTTCTTTGCGTAATTTATTTCTCATTTCATACTGTTGTAGTCTGAGAAGCTGGTTGGTACAATTTCAATCTTTTTAATTTAATGAGGCTCTTTTTGTGGCCTATTATATTATCTCTTCTTAAAAATGTTCCATGTGCACTTGAGAAGAGTGTGTATCCTGCTGCTTTTGGGTGGAGAGTTCTGTAGATGTCTGTTACCTCCATCTGTTTTAATGCATAGTTTAGTGACTCTATTTATTTTCTGTCTGGTTGATCTGTCCTTTGTAGTCAATGGAGTGTTGAAGTCTTGTAGAATGAATGCATTGCATTCCATTTCCCCTTTTATTTCTGTTAGTATTTGTTTCACATATGTAGGTGCTCCTGTGTTGGGTGCATAGATATTTATAATGGTTATATCCTCTTGTTGGACTAACCACTTTATCATTATGTAATGTCCTTCTTTTTCTCTTGTGACTTTCTTTGTTTTGAAGTCTATTTTGTCTGACACAAGTACTGCCACAGCTGCATTTTTCTCCCTATTAGTTGCATGAAATATCTTTATGTCTTTGGGTTTGAAGTGAGTCTCTTGTAGGCAGCATATAAATGGGTCTTGTTTTTTATCCATTCAGTTACTCTACGTCTTTTGATTGTTGCATTCAGACCATTTACATACAGGGTGATTATTGATAGATATGTACTTATGGCCACTGACAGCTTTAGATTCATGGTTACCAAAGTTTCAAGGGTAAGTTCCTTACTTTCTAAGAGTCTATCTTAATTCACTTAGTATGCTATTACAAACCCAGTCTAAAGGTTCTTTTTTCCCCCTCTTTTTATTCCTCCTCCATTCTTTATATACTAGGTATCATATTCTGTACTCTTTGTCTATCCCTTTTTATTACCTCTGGTGACAGCTACTTAACCTTAGGAACACTTCCATCTATAGCAGTCCCTTCAAAATACACTGTAGAAATGGTTTGTGGGAGGTAAATTCTCTCCGCTTTTGCTTATCTGGAAATTGTTTAATCTCTCCTTCAAATTTAAATGATAACCTTTCTGGTAGAGTATTCTTGGTTCAAGGCCCTTCTGCTTCACTGCATTAAATATATCATGCCACCCCCTTCTGGCCTGTAAGGTTTATGCTGAGAAGTCTGATGATAGCCTGATGGGTTTTCGTTTGGATGTGATCTTTTTTCTATTTCTGGATGGTTTTAATAGTCTGTCCTTATCCTTTATCTTTGTCATTTTAGTTATTATATGTCTTGGTGTTGTCTTCCTTGGTTCCCTTGTGTTGGGAGATCTGTGCACCTCCATGGCCTGAGAGGCTGTCTCCTTCCCCATATTGGGAAAGTTTTCAATAGTAACCTTGTCAAAGACACTTTCTATCCCTTTTAATCTCTCTTCTTCTGGTACCCCTATAGTATGAATATTGTTTTGTTTGGATTGGTCACACAGTTCTCTCAGTGTTCTTTCATCTCTAGAGATCCTTTTTTCTCTCTGTGCCTCAGCTTCTTTGTATTCCTCTTCTCTAATTTCTATTTCATTTATTGTCTCCATCACCGTATCTAATCTGGGTTTAAAACCTTCCATTGTATGTTTCATTTCTGATACTGTGTTCCGTTATGATTGGATCTCCAACTGAAATTCATTTCTGAGTTCTTGAATATTTTTCTGTACCTCCATGAGCATGTTTATGATTTTTATTTTGAAATCTCTTTCAGGAAAATTCATGAGGTGGGTTTCATTTGCCTCTTTTTCTGGTGTATTTATGATTTTGCTTTGAACCAGCTTCCTTTGATGTTTCATATTTATATATGGTGTCCTCTAGTGCCCAGAAGCTCTACTCTCAGAGCTTCTCAGTCTCTAGAGTATTGTTGGGGGCCGCAGGGGAGCGATTTTGGTGCCTGGGCAGAGGAAAGATTTGTTTCCTGCTTCCCGGTTGTTATGCCTGTCTTGCTACCAAAACCATTGGGCCAAAAACACACGTGTAAGCCGTTATGCTTTGCGTTTGTAGCTGCTGTAGGCAGGGCTTCCCTCTGGCTGGCCTTAAGCCAGGGAAGGGTTTGCAGTTTGTAAGCTAGGTGCAGTCTGGCTGGGAGGCAGGAACAGCAGGCTGCGTATCACTGTGGGGGGCCTTGGAGCTGCATAGCCACCCACGGGGATGGAATGCCTAAAGATCATGAAAGTTCCCAACCTGCTGGGCAGAGTGCACCCAGACAATTTTGTCTACCTGTACTTTCTCCTGAGCAGTAAGCTCTGTGCAATCCTTGTCCCTTTAGCAGCCCTGTCACTTTTAGGAAGTCTTTCAGTCTGTTTGCACAGGTCAGCTGGATATGGATCCCTGTTTTCCACAAGCAGCTGGAATCTCAGTCTCTCCAGGTATTCTGTCTGTCTTAGCTTTCCAACCCCTCTAATCAATGTAAGTTTGTGCTCCCAGAGCAGATCTCCAGGGCTGGGCGTTCAGCAGTCCTAGACATCAACTCCCTCCCTGCTCCGTTTCTCTTCCTTCCACTGTGAGCTGTGGTGGGGGAAGGGCTTGGGTCCCATTGGATCATGGCTTTATTACATTACCCTGTTCCTGGAGGTCTGTTCTTTTCTCCAGATTTATGCAGTCTGGCACGGCCTTTTTTCTTGTTGCTCTTGCAGGATTAGTTGTATTAATTATATTTTCATATTATATGTGATTTTATGAGGCGGTCTCTGTCTCATCTCTCACCCCACCATTTTTAAACCTCTCCTTTAATATGTGTGTTTTTGGCACACTGCTTTTTAAACCATTAAGTGTTTATGTTGTTTTATTTTGAATTTGATGCAGTCATTTTCCCAAAAGGATGGAGTGCGGACAGGAATTAGATTCATTCTAGAAGCTTCTGACATAATGAAGTAGGAAGAAAAGAGCACAATAAACATGAAGTCTGTCCTCTGTTCAGTAAATTGTTCTGGCCATTAAAACAACTACTCTACATATTCACTTGACACCAACATGAGGCCTTCAACTCTTCTTTGTTCCTTTTTCTATTTGCAATTTGTAATGACCTTGATCATCTTGCTATATTTCACGAGCTGACTAATTTGTGATACAATATATAATTCCATTAAAATATTTTTATAACTACTTTTCTGAATACAGGTATTATATAGTCTCTCAAAAACTCCTGTATGATATGTTGCAATTCATGTCATGCATCTGCTTGTACATGATAAAAGATCAGTTTTCTGTAAGATGGTTTCAGTCTTTCCTGTTTTGTGAAAGAATACTTTAAGTCATTTTACTCTAAGCTTAAAATAAATGTTTAAATACTTACAAAGGTTATCAAATATTTTGATTTTCCAATCAATTGTGTATGTTACTACTGAAAATTTTAAAAGGTATTTCTCTTTACACCCTAAGAAATGCTATATGAATACTTTGTGAGCCCCATTTTAACTGTGTCTTATTTAAAGTGGCTTTCTTGTTTTCATTTTTAGAGATGATATGTTTGCAAGTAATAATAGATATAATATTAAAAACAACCTGGACCAGATGGTTTACATCATAACTGAAGACACAGGAGACTGTACAAGGAATGCTGATCAGACGTTAAGGCCCTTCATCTTCCAGGTCACTGGCTGTGTGGGTTGAGAAATGACCCTGCAGAGACCTTTCAGATGTACCTACTGTGGCTTCTGTTGTTTTTCCACCAGGCAAGAGGTCAGAGAACAGAGTCCAGCCCACTGTTCCTTCCAGATCCCACTCTTCACAGCATGGTTGTGCTCTTCCAAAACCGTACAGGAGGGAGTTTTCACAGGCTCTGCCAATCAGAATGAAGGAAGGTAGTGGGGAGGGAGGAAGTCAGACCGTCTTACAAAGGGCTTTTTCTTGTGGGTTCATGTCCCCGGTGCTCGTTGAATGGTTAAGCACAAATTAGGGTTATTTGGTCAGTGATCCTACTTGTGTCTACTGAATTAGAAATGTACCTCTCAGGTGCAACAGTAGTCAAACACATTTATCTAAACGTATCTACCATATACCCAGATAACGTATTGCATAAATACATGCTTTTAGAGTTCTTAGAAGAGACTAGATATCTTTACTCCACCTATCATAACCAATCCCTTGCTACAGATAAAGAAGGGCTCAAAAAGATTAAGTGCCATGATAGCGTTGCACTTGGCAGGGGACAGGGCTGGAAAAAGGTGGCAGATGTTCTGAGTCAGAGTTCAGTTATTCTCTAACTTATGCAGCTCTAGAAAGGTTGCTTGCTACTGGGAAAAGCAAAGCAGTTTTAGAGAGAGGCCAACCAGAGTTTTGTATCCTAGATATGCCACCTACTTAACTTAACCTCTTTGGGCCTCAGGGTTCTTGTGTATAGATTATGTGTAATAATACCCATAAGATTACTGGCATATTTAATAGAAATAATTTTTTAAGTACCAGCATTTGCTAAATGTGACTTTTTTACAGCTCTGTGTTTTGATTTCCTATATAATGGAAATAGTAATAGTATCTATCACATAGGATTTTTCGAGGATTAAATAGTAAATGAATGTTAATTGCTCAGAATAGCACCCGGCACATAGTAAGTGCTCAAAGAATGTTAGTTGTTGTTTCCAGATACCCTACTCCTCTATCATTATCATTTTTGTAATAACAACCTTATATTTGAGATGAATCTTCACCTCTAATCCTTGATCCTTTTGGATATACTAGGAGTTTTTCTTTATATGCATGACTTGGTTTTTCTTCTCAAATCCTGTAAGAGCAGCCTTCCAAGATTAGAGTAAGGCATGATCTAATAAAGCTCATCAAAATTACAAACTTACTCAATTTATCCCATGCTAGAGATTTTTTCCCCACTTTCTCCAGTTTTACTTGTCCTGTGTGTGTTTAATTCTATGAAGTTTTGTCACCTGGGTATCTTCCTATATCCACCACCACAATGCAGACACCCAGCAATTCTATCACCACAAAAATCCTTTTTTATAACCATACCTGCCACAGAATGAGGAAGGGAACTGACCCTCTGACAGCCTGTGATAATCAAGCATCCTCTGTATCCTGAAGAAAAAGATGACCTTATCCCTCGAGGCTGCTGCCTGCAAAGACAACCCTGAGCAATGGCCAAGGCAAGGAGCAGTCAGGGCCCTGCATTCTTGGGGCACGCAGCAAGAAGTTTGGGGGTACAGGAGACCCATGGAGGACGATTTCTCCCAACAATAATTTTTCTTGTCCTTGAATGAACTAAGAGTGCATAAGGTGGTGTGCATGTGTACACATACATATATCGCATCTTCGCCTCTGTCGCTGCTTCATTTGCAGCTGGAGGTGTACAGCCCTCCTGGCTTCACCATGGGCTTTGTTGCAGGACACTGGAACCTGTGCAGGGCAGTTTACAGCATCCAAAGTGAGAAGAAATGAAATATGGTGGGAGTACACGGGCCATGTTCAACCTAGGGCTGTGGTTCAGATTCTGTTTTCAAGGTAAACAATTGAAAAATAATATTTTTAGAATTTCCTCTTCATGGACTAATCAATCTCAAAATTATCTTGTTTCAGTCCACTTTTCCATGTAATGAAATGAGGTTTAGCATATCATTTATAAAACAAATACAGTCATATAGTGAAGCGTTTGTAAGATACTATATTGGTTATTTACAGAAACTTAAAGATGTACAGAATTGTACTCTATCCCTCAGCAAGTGTTTAAAGCAAATAAATGTATAATTTAGTATGAGGCCAAGCATGAATTATTGATATAAATCAATGCAACTTAATCAGTTGGCATATGTGTACTTTATGATTCTGCCAACCAGGTCATGAGACAATTATCAACCCCATTTTTCAGAGACAAAGCTGAAATTCATCAGGAGTAGATCATAAGGAGATGGGGTAGTGAGGAATTTTTTCCCTCTGATGCATTTGTAATGAAAGGCATTGTATGGAAAAGGAGACATCTCCTAGAGGAGCGGATGCAGAACTGGTGGGCTTTAGCTGATAAAAGGCTTGTAGAGCTGAGAAATTCCATCAGAAACCTGGTGAGGTAGCCTGCTGTCCTAACCCTGTTTTCCCAGTTCCCGGAGTAGGCCGGTGGTCAGTGTCCAGTGTGTGTGTGGCAGGGGGAGGGCAAGGGGCTGGGTCTATGATGCACTCACTCTTGAGGCAAAAGCTGTATTCACTTTCATCAGCCATGTGTGTATATTTATATGCATAGTTTTAAAAAACAAAAACACAAAATAAATAACAAGTTCTAAACGCACTTGTAATTAGGTAGCTATTGGTTGCCGGTTAAGTTTTCCTATAGTTCTTAGTTCTGCTGCTTCTCAACAAAGGAACTAGTCATGTGAAATCATATAATTTTGTTATGTATAAATACTAGGTTTATCTAAGGATTTAATTCTAGTCCGGATGGGTATGCATCTTGGGGAATTTGGAGAACAAAACATCCTGATCATGAAATGGGTGGAATGATGTGACCAGTTGCCTATAATAACAGTGATGCTAATGATGGTAAGACCAGCTCTCCCTTGTTAAGTGCTTCCTATATTCAAGGCATGGTTCTGGTTATAACTACTTTCCATATATTAACTCACTTAACTCTTATAACAAATCTGTTAGATAGATTACTATGATAATTCCCATGTTAGTGATGAGAAAACTGAGGTTAGGTCTCTTGTGCAGAGTCACTCAGCTGGCTGTATGTCTATAAAGCCATTATTTGAATGTGGCTATACCCTAACCCACTATGCCATGTACCTCTTTCATCTTTCTGTGACATTCGATTTCATTGTATGTTAACACAGAGGAACAGAAATAGAGTAAAATGGGAAAGTGATACTTCATGAGTTCTCAAATTGAGGAACACAGCTGGGAAGTCCAAGAAGCTCCAGGGAGGTTGGCCTGGGGATATGTTCTCTCTGAGGCTAGCTTTTTTGGCTTCTGCTCGTGTTCCAGTGGGATAACCAACTAAAGACCACTTTTTAGATTATTCTATTAGTTTGATGCTTCCCAAGTCATGTATTTGTTTTAAATGTGAACCCCTAGATGATGAATTCAAATTTTGATAATGAATTCTTAGTGAACAATTTTTTTCCCTAACTCTAGCACAGACCAAAACAGTCAAGCTTCCACTTAATCCTCATTTGCTGGTGGATGATATTTTTCTAGATTTCTACCATTTATACTAGGTTGTGTCCCTTTGTAGGTCCCCACTTTACTGGGGGTCTCTATTGTAATACATTTGTGGGTCAGGCCCAAGGTCTTACCACTGCTTTACTATGATTTATCAAATCAAATATCCTTACTAAGGAAGATTGGCGATTCTCAGAAGCCATAGTGTCAGCTTCTGTGTAACACTCACTATTTTCTGATTTTTCTTTACTTTTTGCCTCAGAGATTTCACTAACTTTCCTAGGAGCTCAGCTTTGCATGTAAATAGGTTTTAACTGTGCATATCTTTAACTATTTTAACTGTTATAACTTTTTGCATGTAACTATGTTTTAGCACTTTTAGGTTTCACATTATGTACTTTGCAATATTGCCAGAAATGGAAATGACATAATTGTTAAAAGGGCACACAGATTTTAGTGTCAGCAACATAGGAGAGAATGTTCAAACATCAACATCATTAAAATTATTTTCTTCTTGTGAATTATTTATTGTTGGCAATAACTAAAAAGATACTTCTGTTTTTTATTTCAGAGAACATATGTGATGTTTTGGTCGTATGGAATTCATGATCCACTAAAAGTGTTTCTTTCACATTACTGTTTCATTAGGTAAAACACCATTTAATTAATATGGTGGCATATTTTTAAAATTAATATTTAATTAATATGGTAGCGTAACAACTTTTATGAGTTTCTTTTATTAATTAATATGGTAGCAACTGTTTTACAACCCAAGACACAGAAAAATTTATCTTGGGAAAATTGCTGAAACCATGTTTTTCCTCAAAGTTTCAACAGCACGTTTGCTTGGTTATCTTAGCTAACAGTCATTGATTTATTTGTTCTTTTTTGTTAAAATAAGCAAAATGGATTTGGAAAATAAACAATTTTAGAAACTCTTACTCTTTCAAGGATAGGCAGATGAAGGATGCCAGAGAGAATAATAAAATCATAAAATGTTTATCTAGTTTATCTGTATTGCTGCTGGCAGCCCTTTTCACCCTGCCTGCCAAAAAAATGAATTAGAACAAGCCTAAAAAGGACGCAGCACTAGCTCATAGGTTTCTTTACTAAAATGAACTCATTTTCTTAGCCAAAATTATGCCAGTACAAATCAATACATTTTAATGAATAGAGCCAAAGGATTTTAGAGTTAGAAGGAACGCTAAGGACTATCTGCTCCATATTCTAATATATAAATCAGAAAACCAAAAAGGCCTAGTCCGGAGTTACACTTTAAATTAATAATAGAATCAGAATAATAGTTTCAGATTCCCCCTTTTTTGTACAGTGTTCTTGCAACTATACCAAAAATTTAAGATAATTTAAAACATTTCATTATACCGTCTTTCATAGCAGTGACATTTTAATTAATAAAAACATTTTTAAATCCTGTTTCAAATTTGTCTAATATTATAAATTATTTTTAAGCAAATGCTAACAGATTCCAATTCAATAATCCAGAATGATCTCACAGCAATCTCCTAACTATGAAGAACTAAGTTACTGTGTTACAAAAACAAAAACATTTAAAATGTGTTTTATAAACATAGAGGTTTATT
>JAQQAC010020790.1:13021534-13111630 GCA_029783875.1 Phataginus tricuspis
GGGGGGCAGTGAAACTACTCTGTATGATACTATAATAGTGAATGTATATCCTTTTTAAATTTGTCCAAATCCATAGAATGTACAGCACCAAGATGGAACCCTAATGTAAACTATGGACTTGGAATGATAATGATATCTCAGTGTATGTTCATCAGTTATTAATAAATGTGCTACTCTGGTGGGGGATGTTGTAATGGGAGAAGTTATTCAGATATTGGAGCAGTGAGTAGGTGGGAAATCTCTATACCTTCTCAATATTGCTGTGAATCTAAAACTGCTCTAAAAAATGAAGTTTATTAAAAACAAGTAAAATTCCTATAGGGGCCTGATAAGTGACATAAATGAGGAAAAATTACCAGGGACTTTACAAACTGGATACCACAGGAGGCACCTAAAGGGGTTACCTGATATCTAGCATCAACAGATCAAGTCATTGGAACATGTAAGATTCACACAGACAGATTGCGAGTCAGGGTAAGCTTAGGTTATGCTTTGGTGACAAACAACCCCAAAGTCTTAGTAGCTTATAAGAAAAAAGGTTTGTTTTTTATTTACCCTATATGTCCAATGCAGGATATCAGAATACCTCTGGCTTATCACAGTCTCTTAAGAACTGTGTGCTGGTAAAGACTGCCTTAACTGAATCTGTCGTAAGTGCTAAGGCATGGGAAGTGCACATGGCAACCCATGGACTGGTTCTCAAGTTTCTGCCCCGAAGTGAAACACCTCAGTTTCAAGGACAAAACAGCTGCAGTTTAGAAGGGAAGGGAAATTAGAAGGGAAGGAAATTCAGTCTGAAGGGAAATTAAACCAGCTAACCACTATATCCATGAAGAATGAAGATGGTGGAAGTGTTAAATGGAAAGTCTTTTTTCTCTTAATTACTTTAAATACTTATGAATGTTTAACCAAAAATTTTAGCCCTAATGGAGTTTGTAACATGAAGATATACTACATGTGACAACTGTAGCATAAAGGATGGGAGCAGAATAAACAGCCCCATATGTTTTCAATGTCTACAGTAATACAAGTGGTATAATATTAATTCTAATAGGCTGTGAAAAGTTAAGATATGTACTATCATCCAGAAAAAACACTAAAAATTATATAAGTATAAATTATAGCTAAACATCCAATAGATTAATTGAAAGCCAGAAATTTTCAGCATGGATAAAAAAAACATGACCTAACTATATACTACATATAGGTGTTGCAATTTAAAATAAAGATACCAGAACTGAAGTTAATGGATAGAAAAATATACTAAGCTAACAATCAATATCAGATAAAGTAGTCTTTAAGAAACAGATATTATCAAATATAAATAAGGACATGTCATAATAAGAAAATATTCCACTTTATTTTGAATAAAGACATAAATATAGAAAATACAGCGATATTCAATGTATCTAAAAACAGAGCTTCAAAATTCAAGACAAACTTTGGAAGAACTAAAAGAAGACTAACGATTTCATAATCACAGTTGAAGATTATAAAACATCTCTCTCAGCACTTGATAGAACAATAAACAAACAAAAGGTAGCAGACTTAGAAGACCTGAACACTATTAACCAACTTACCTAATTGATATTTATAGAACACTATAGCCAAGAACTACAGAATACATGTTTTTTTTCCATTGCAAATGGTACATTCACTAAGATAAACAATATGCTGGGCTCAATAAATTTTAAAGAATTGGTTTCATACATAGTATACTCTCTGACCACTGTAGGATTAAATTATGAATTAGTAATAATAAAATATCTTTAAACCAGTAAATATTTAAAAATTAAGACATTTCTAAATAACCTATTGGTGAAAGTAAGAAAAGGAAATTATAATTAATTATATTACTACAATATATCAAAATTTGAGTGATGCATTTAAAATAGTGTTTTCAGGAAAATTTGTATTTTAAACTATTATGTTAGAAATTTTCTCTGAATTATTTAAGTTTCCATATAAGGACATTAAAACACTCAAAGTATACATGAGGAAGAAAATAGATATAAGGTTAGAACTCAGTGAAATGTAAACATTAATGGAAAATATCAACTAAATTAATAAACCTAGCCAAACTTACCAAGACGAAAAAAAGAGAAAAAAAAATTGTGGCCATCAAGAATTGAAGAAATAAAGTAGATAAATGTCCTAAAAATATAACTGTAAAATTTACCAAAACTGAGATAAGATAGACTGGAAAATGTATATGGTCCTATATCAATTATAGGAATTGAATTTGTTATCAGAACTCTTCTACAAGGAAATCTCCAGGTAAAGAGTGTTCACTGATGAAATCTATTAAACATTTAAGAAAGAACTAACACCATGTAGGGAAAATGGAAGTTCCCATGGCCAGGATCCTCACCTGACCCTAATCTACTTGCCCACTGCACATGTGCAATGATGTAATGATTGGCCTACTGCACAGACACATTCTTATATACTTGTTGGCAATTAACCATGATTGTCTGTGCTGCTATATCAAGACCTCCACCCAGTGCTCTTGGTGGAGGCTGAGACGGACTGTGGATTTGCTGGATACGGATGTGATTCTAGGACTGGAGCTGTCACTGTGACAATAAAACTGGGTGTAAGACTTTTTACCCTCAACATCCCATTGTTCTTATTCAGTCTCACAGAATCCAAAGTGAACTTTCCCAAAGCCAAAATCCTCTGGTGCTACACCAATATTCCAAAACTCTTTGAGAAAACATAGGGAGAAGAAACACTTTACAACTGGTGTTTTGAAGCTAGAATAACTCTAATATTGACAATTGATAAAAATATTACCCAACATAACCCATTCTAAACCAGTATTTTTCATAAAGCCACAAAAGATTTCTAAGAAGATATTAGCAAATCAAGTCTAGCAATATATAGAGAAGAACACATCTTGATCAAAGGAGTTTATCCTAAGAATGCAGGTCTGGTTTAACATTCATAAGTCAACCAATATAATTCATTATAAAAAACAATATTATCATTTCAATAGATTACAAAAAAGCATTTGACAAAATTGAACATTCACTTGTGATAACTCTCAGCAAACTACAAATAATCTGAAAAAGCTACTTATTGCTGAAATATTGAGTGCTTTTTCAGGAAAATCAGAAATAAGCCAGGACACCCACTCCCACTATTTCTATTGAACCTGTATTGGAGGTCTTAGCTGATTGCTGTAAAACAACAAAAATATTTTAAAGGCACAAAATTCAGAAACAATAAATAAAACTGTCTCTAATGGTAGATGACATAATTTTTAACATAGAAAAAACTAAGGAAACTACAATAAAGATACTAAAAATAATAAATGGGTCAGCAAGGTCACAGGATACAATTAAAAGTCAACTGTATTTTCATACATTGTCAGCAAAAAAAATTGGAAAATAAAAATTACAGAAATAACTCCATTTATACTGGCATCAAAATATTCAGAAATAAATTTAACAAAGGGTACAGGAGACATTCACTCTGAAAATTACAGTACACTGATGAAAGGTAACGAAGGAGACCTAAGTAAATGGAGTTCTTTTAATGGAGTTCATTGATTTGAAGACCTAAAATTGTTAAGATATCAATTGACTCCAAATTGATGTATAGATTCAGTGCAATCCAAGGACAATCCAAGCATGTCCTTTTGTAGAACTTGATTCTGATGTTGATATAAAGGCACAAATGTCCTAGAATTCTAAAGCAATCTTGAAAAAGAACAATGTTGGAAGATCATTGGCTAACCTCAAGACACACAGTAAATAAAGCCACAGTAACCAAGATAGTGGAACTAGCATAGGACTGATAAATAGATCATTGCAACAGATTGGAGTCCAGAAATACAATCACATGTTGGTGGCAGATCAGTTTTTGACAGAGGTGCCAAAGGAATTCAAAGGGGTAGGAAAGTCTTTTCAACAAATGGCCTGGACAATTGGATATCCACACATGAATAATTCAAACATTGTCTAAAACTATATACAAAATTTAACCCACACTATATCATGAACTAAAATATATCAGCTAAATCTATAAAGCTTTAGAAAAACAAATATGATATATAATATTTTTGTAACTTGGAGGCAAGCAAAGGTTTCATAGGCAGAACTAAGAAAGCAACAACCATAAAAGAAAAAAACGACAAATTAGACTTCATGAAAAGTAAAAAGTTCTATCATCAAATGACATTAAAAAATGAATAGATTACCCAAAGATAGGAAAGAAATATTTACAAACATATTATCTGACAGAAGGCCGTTATCCACAATATATTGAAAACCTCTTCTGACAAAATAATTAAAAGATAAAAAAAATCAGAAAGTGATCAAAACTTGTCAACATTTGACAAAGGAAGAGATACAAATGACCAATAAGCACATGAAAAACTACTCAATATTGCTAGTAACAAGAAAATCTCTATTAAAATCACAAGAAGACACACTCACATATCTCATTAGAATCGCTAAAATGAAAAAGAATGACCCAACTAAATGTCAGAGAGAATGTGCAGCACTTGTAATTCTGATACATTGTTAATGGCAATGTAATATGGTACAACCACATTGGAAGCAGCTCTGGAAGTTTTTATGAATATAATCATGTTTATTTTTGACACAGTAATTCAATTCCTCAGTATTTATCCAAGAGAAATGAAAACACATGTCCACAGACACAGTAAAATATTTATAGTAGCTTTACTCATATTAGGCAAAGCCTGTAAATATCTTGTGTTTCCATGAAAAGACAATAGGTAAAGAAATGGTCGTATAGTCAGACAATCAAACACTTCATAGCAATAAAAGGATGAATCAGTGGTACATACACCACTACATACTAATCTCAAAAATATTCCACTCAATAAAAAAAGCTCCATGCCTAGAGTACATACTGTGTGACTCCATCCATAGGTTCTATATACAGGCAAATATGTTTTATAGTAAGAAAAAAAAATCAGAATAGCTGTTTTCTGTAATGGGTTGGATGGGAATTTACTTGGATGGGGCCTAAGGAAGTTTCTGATCTGAGGCTAATGTTTAATACCTTGGTATCTGTCTAGGTTACACAGGTAAATACATGTGTGAGAACTCATCACATGATATGTTTATGATTTACGCATTTTACTGTATGGAAATTTTACCTTTAAAGAAAACAAGGAACCCAATGCAAATATCAGACAATAATCGCAGTGTGCTGAAATCTAATGGAAATGTATTGGTTTTCAATTTACTGTGAAATACATAAAAAATGAAGAAGTGTTCACTGATGTGGTAGAGAGATAGTGGTGGATGGATATATGATGAGGCAAGTATAGTAAAACAGTCATTGTAAAATCTAGGTAGCAGGTACTTGGGAGTTCACTATAAACATCTTTCAACTTTTCTGTATATTTGAAATTTTGTATAATTAAATATTGGGAAAAGCCAATACAATTGTCTTGTTAGTTATCATTTGCACAATCCATTTCATTAATCAAGTTGAACATAGTCTTCAAAGTATATTTAATCAAAGAGAAAAATGTATATATACATATATATATACAAATACACAATATAATCAAAGAGAGAATGTATGCCTGTATATATACATACAAAATTTATTAGCACTAATTTTTATTTACTTCTTTTGTTATACAGTAGTCATTATTATACATGTATTATATATTTGGTGATATCTTAGATGATTCTGAAAGGTAGTGGTTGATGATTTTCATGGTATCAATACTCCCACTGAAGCAGATTTCAAGTCACTGAAGGCAAAGTTGGGAAGAGATGCTCACAGGTGGTTCTCGCGAGCCTGTGCAAGACTTGTTCTGACCTCATCCAACAGTTTAGGGATTATAACGGACTGAACTGTGCCCCGTATGAAATTCATATGTTGAACTGCTAACCCCCAACGTGAATGTATTTGGAAATAGAACCTTTAGGGAGGTAATTATATTTAATGAGGTCATAAGGGTAGAGCCCTAATCCGATAGGACTGGTGTGTCCTTGTAAGAAGAAAGAGACTAGAGCTCTTTCTCTACACCTGACAGATAAAAGCTCATGTGAGGACACAGGGAGAAGGAGGCCCCTTCCAAGCCAGGCAGAATGTTCTCACTGGAAATCAACCCTGATGGCACCTTGATCTTGGACTTCTAGCCTCCAAAACTGTAAAAAAATACATTCCTATTGTTTAAGCCATCCAGTCCGTAGTATTTTGTTATGGCAGGCATGACAGAATAATACAGGAATCATGCTTTATTATCTGAAAGAATATGTAAGGTTGGTATTACTATTTCCACTTAATATCACGGGATTTTGACTGATGAGTTCGGACACTGATCCTAGCACTCTTGAAAACTATATATCCCCGTCTAGAAAACTCTTCCCGCAGGAAGGAAGATGGCCTCAATCACATTGTCTTTCAAGAGACCCTCGTAATATGTAAATGCCATATTCCAAGAAAAAGAAAATCAAATGAGAGAAAAGGCTAAAAGAACGTCATGACCCTGCTTGAAAGCACATTTATAGTTGGCTAGACAATTAGCAGTACTTTTTGTCAAATGCTACTGAAGAAGGATTTATGCTAATAGTGCTTCACTCTATCTTACGCTAGGACATAAGTGGCTCACTTTCTCTTTAGCTAAAACATTAGCTAAATCACATTGGGAAAATAAAACCCAGAGGCAGAAACTAATTGGAAACATTGCTTTTAGGTAATGAAGCACTTACGCATCCATTTTGTGGATTCATTAAGTTTTAGTTTCGGGAAGTTTTTACATAACTCACCTGAAAAACGAATAATTGTGATTGAAATAAATAATTGCCAAAGTCATCGAATACAGGGTAACTTTGGCAATTCATTTCATTTCATTTCAACAATTATTTCAAAATGTTCCTAAATATTGCTGCTCCAAAGATGAAAAAGATGAATGTGACAATCTGCCACTACTTAAGTAGCCTGGAAAAGGAGAAATACATTTAAGCCTTTACCAGGTGATAAGGGCAATCATGAGGTTTATGTCAGGTGTTATAAACGGGATATATTAATATAATATATTCAATATTATATAATAATAATTATGTAATTAAAAATCAATACATGCTTTCTAGTAGGAGACACAAGTCTACAGACAGTAATTTCTGTCTTTCGTTCATTCTCAGCTTTTAAAGTATTTCGAAGATAACTGCTGAGGAGGGTCAAAATACCCCTTCAGAAAACTAGAGGAAGTCACATTTGTTCTAAATCTCACAGCTTGCTCAAGACAGAAGAAAGGCATTCCAGGTTAACTATAGAAAGAACCAGTGGGTATCTCCCTTTGGAGAACTCCAGAAACATTACCATGGATGGAGAGCACATCAGCATCCAGTGAGCATATTCAAGGTCAGTGAGTTCTATTCTCATAAAAGGAAAAACTGCTCTCTGAGAGGTGAAGCTGTTTTACCAATAATGAAAAGATATGGATTAGACTCCAAAATGTTCAGGAACAATTATGTCAATTGATAAGTCTAGATTTTGTCATACTCTTTACAAAGACTGAAAAGCTGATATTTTCTATTAGCAACAACAGCTACATAACGCTGGACACAGAGCAAAATACAGAATTTCAGGAGAGCAGAACAGCACATTAAACTGCATGTGGTGCCCTGTGTAACTGCCCTTACACTGAAGCCCTTGAAGCCAATTGGCCAGAGGCAGAATCACTTTAAATATTGGAGCAAGCTAAATATTTCTCATTTCTGTCTGGTATGGGAAATCATAACTTTTAGAATGTAGCAAATGCAGATTTGGGTCTGAGTTTCATCACTTACCAACTATGGGAATTTGGGCAAGTTATTTTCAGTTTCTTCATTGAAATGTAGCCATGCAAATTAAACTTCCATTGCAAGTTCCAGCATCACATGAAGTATACATGTGAATTTCATTCTGCTAAATTCAGAAATAACTGAATCTATTATCAAATAAGAATTAGGAAAATTAGTGACTTTAGAGTCTTTCTATTTGTTTTAGAACAAGAATTACATTAAGACAGTCTTTTGCTTTTCCTTTCTTTCCCCCTCTTGGACATCAATTTCATCCCTCATCCTAGTTGTAAACTGCCAATCACAAGTTAGACTCACCATAAAGACTATTTTAAGGTCAGAAATGTTTATTACGTAAACAAAAGTTATATACTTAGGACTAAGAATATAATATCATGTACATTATATATTCTACATATTATATTCTTCATTGTAATCTTTCATCATTACTTTCTGGTATTCATAGGTAGATTAGTTTAATTTACGTAGTGTTTTTAACAATTCTAAAGATCTGTTTACTTACATTTTATCTTTCATTTTGTATAGAAAAACAGGACTACTGGTTTTTGACTGTGGACACTGTCTCTGGGTGGCCTGGCAACTTCCTTCTCTGTTTCCAGATGCTAGAGAGCTGGCTTTCCAGTACACCATTAAAAACTAGCACCAATCTCAAAGAATCTATTTCCCTGAGCAAGATCACTATTATGCGCTCTCCTTTAAAAAGAAAAAACAGCAGGGGGCAGAGTCCATCTGCCAGTATCTAGTCCCATGCTCCATGCACGACTCTCTAGAAAAATTGCATAAACAAGAGTTTTTGAATTTTTTTTCCTCTGCTGACACTCTGATTATAAATTCCTACCTGTATTATGTGATGTTTGCTGCTATGTAACTTGAGACTTTGCAAGATAACTTTTAAGGTCATTGTGGGACAACAGGGGCATGATCTCATTTTACCAATGAGAAACACAAAGTTAGATGGATGAAGTGAGATGCCCAAGATCACAAATCTAGTGATCAGAATTGATGTGCATTTGACCCTCCTATGCCAGGATAAATCATCAGTGATATAGGCTTCTGAATATCAATAGCTAACACATTACCTATTCTATACTAGATCCTCTCACAAGCACTTTACGTTTACTGAGACATTGAATCCTACAACAGACCTCTAGGACAGGCACCAATATCAGTCCATTTTTACGAAGGAAGAAACTGAAGCAATAGGAAATCTGCTGATTTCCTCAAGGTCTCACTATTAGTAAATTGCAAAGCTGAGTGAAAATCTAGGTAGTCTGGGTGCAAAGTCCATGTTCTTACTCTCTGGCTGTACTTACACTCACGTACTTGCTGAGGAACCCTTTCCCAGTGCCAGAAGAGCTGTCTGACCATAGCTATTCTTGCACCACATAACCAGTTTATTCTGAAGAAAAAGAAAAGAAGGATCTTCCCATCATGGTTTAGAAGGTTGATGTTCGCAGCATCCCCAGAAGGGCAAGGCTTCTTACACATCACTGATGATTTATCCAACAAAGTCACTGGTTAGGGCAGGGCATAGGGCCAAAGGCAGAAGAAATGCAGAGCTGATGTGGTAAGTCAGTAGTCTTCAACTTTTAGACTCATTAAACACTGATGACATATATTTTTTTCTTGTCCCCCACTAGGCATTCAAAGTCAGGCAGGACACCAACAAACGTTTTTTGCACAGGACTCGTATGCGCTGCAGGAGGTCTAGCACCTCTGGCCCCTGTCCTTTAAATGCCAGCATTGGCCCAATCAAAGTGACAACCACAATGCTCCCTCACAGAGCTTCCATTTGCAATATGAACTCTGAGATGTGGTTCATTCTGTGCTGAGACTCACCAGTGTGTACCCATGCAAAGCTTTAAGAGGTAATCTTGAATCATGAGCCACAGTCAATTCACCTGCACCTCATTGGACTGTACCTCCTATCTTTAAGCGCCTGGCCTTGAAGCAATTCCCATTTCCTGAAGGCATGCCCTCAATTTCTCCTGAACAAGATCTCTATTTTTATTTCACCTGTTGTTTCACAAGCCATGCATAAGAGAGAGATTCTGAGCTCATCCCTGTTGCTAGAGCTTCATCAAGGGCTGAGTCCCAAGAAAAAAAAATTGGAGGCAAAATGTTTGAAATGACCCTGTTATGGAAAACAGTGAACTGACAGGAGAGGCTGGGGTGGGCTTATCCATGAATAGATTTTAAAGAAAACTAAGGCAGGAAAACCCACAGAAGTAATCAAAAGGAGAGAGCTGGTGAGCAATTCTAAGTCAAAGACCTTAAAGATTGTCAGAAATCAGAGACAGAATACAAATGCCAAGTCCCCAAGGCAGAAGAAACAAGTGTTAAATGAGAAAAGGGATCAAAAGTCATGAAACAGATGGAGATGGAATTTAAGAGTTAGCGGGCCAGGAACATAACAGTAGGGATGGTCCAGGATGACATCCAGGCTGTTGTGCATTTGGGGCTCATTATAATCGTTCAGCAGTGATGGTTGCACAACTCTCTGAATATACCCCAAATCACTGCACAGTACACTTGGAAATGGTGAATTTTGTGGTATGTAAATTATATCTAAATAAATCTGTTTTTTTTTAAAGTATATGATTGGCATAGATTAACAAAAAAACAAGAAAGAATGTGGCAGTAATTTACATGACTAGTAATCCTAAGATCCTTAAATGTTAACACAAAACGTTGGTGGATCTATAGAACTGAAAGTGAGATAGCATATCCCGGCCATGGCTCCTAGCATCATCGCAAATCATGAGATCAAGACATCACATGATGATGGAGAGCAGGAGAGGGAATTACACTAGTTTTCTTGACCTGAAAGCATGATGCTAGCACCCTCGGGTATATCAATGTGAGGAGTTTAGTTTCTAGTCTGAGGTATTCAGGGTTATCAAGACCATCAAAGACCATTCCAAAAGATCGCATTTTTATGAGTTTAATGAGATGATTCATATACTATGCTTTTTTAATGAATCAGTATTTGAGATATATCCTTGTTCTACAACTATTTTTAGAACACATTTGAGTTGTAGTTTACAGTATGCCTCTTTTTTTTTCTCAGTGGTATGAATCTCAGTCATATCTCAATTTACTCAAGCCAATCACTCAAGCAATTCATTCAAGACTTGGCTCAGGTCTAGCAGAGCACAAACAGATATTAAAATGTAAAATAAACACGTACTGGATATTATTAGAACATGTCCAGCTCATGGCTCATTTTATAGTCGACTGTATCATATTTGTTCTTACGTCCAAGAACATTTGTAAGTTTGTTGAAAACTTCTTCAGGATAAAGGAACAAGAATGTATAAACATGGTTAAATAAGACAATGGTTTTAATCTCCTCTTTGGATGTGTGCCAAAGTAAAGGAGAAACGAAATTACCACACCTGCTGACACTGAAACATTTGATTTACAAAATATGCATTCAGTATATGGTTAATTAGTTTTCAGGGTGCATTTTCAAATGTGTGTGGATCTTAATTAAAACAAGGGAAAAATCAGAAAAATAGAACAAACAGTATGTTCTTGGCCACAGTTACTATGCTACTTTCCATTTAGTTGGCCCTCAATAAGTGACTATTCAAGAATTTTAGTAAAAGATATTATACATTTGTCCATTCAAGATATGCATTCCATTCAACCATGTGCCAGCCACTATGCTAAGAACTGGGGTTATACAGGGGCCCACTTGGACAGTCTTTATTCCCACTGGGCTCAGCATCTATTGGGAAGACAAGGCATGAATCTATAAAGCTAATTGTAACTCTGTGGGAGGATGATGATAGGGAGAGGCACTGGGGAATCCACAGAAAGAGTATTTAATCCAATGGGGTGAAGGAAGAATAGCAAGGAGGACTTAGAAAGGCTTTGGGTGTAAAACCTGAGCCAAGCCTCAAATAGGAACTATGCAGGAACACCCAAGCAAAGGGCAAAAAGAGGAGCTGGAAGAAGAGGATTTCAGAACAAGGGGACACAGGTGACGTATAACGCAGTGTATGGGGAGTTTGCTAGCAATGTGTTCTAATGAACACAGTGTTGATGGGAGTGACGGGAGACAGGGTGACAGAGAGGCAGAGGGGCCCTGTGTGCGTTTTAAGAGGTTGGGCTTTATCTGTATGTGTCAGTGAGGCAGTGAAGGATTTAAGCAGGGGACTAATGTGGTTTGAATTGTATTTTGGTTACATCATTATGACTGTGTATAGAATGGAGACAGTTTGAATACCTTAGTGATATGAAGGAAGAAAAGAGGAAAATTGAGAACTATGTGGGAGGTAAGATCTATACACATACAACAGTTGATTAGAAGTGAGTTAGTTTCGAAGTTTTGAAGAAAACTCCTGGTTTCTTCTCACTAAGTGGTTTATTGTGCTACCAATCAAGACAGGGATCATACAAGAATATGCCTGGCGTAAAATCAGTTTGTTTTGAATCTGTTGAGCTTGGGATGTCATTGTCATACCCAGATGGAAAAGTCTAGTAGTCAACTGGTTTGTGAGTTTGCAGCTGAGGACAGAGATCTCTGTGGGAACTAGAGATGTACGAATTTTGAATACACAGGTAATTGTTGAAAGAAATTAGAGATTATCTAGTAAGGATTTGCCAAGTAATGGATATTAGGGAACATGGACATTTAAGGGTTACATGGAAAACATAAGGTGTGCAGGAGGCAAAAAACTGCAAAAATATGAGAACCAGGAGGGTGTGATATTAAGGAGCAGAGTGCCATGGAGGGTCAGTAAATAAAGACTGAATTGTTTCCATTGAATTTGGAAATACAAAGGTCATTGGTGAACTATGCCAGAATCATTTCCATGGAGAATTAAGAAAGCAAGCCAGATTGCATGTAGTTAAGAAATGAATGGAAAATAAAATAGTAGAAACGCTTTTCAGTTGATAAGAGGAGAAAAGAGACTCCATGGTGGATATAGGGAGAAATAGAGATAAATAGTTCATTATTTTTGGATGGAAGGGATAAGCCTAAATTTTGGCTAAGAAGAAAACAGAAAAAATAAACAAGCTGAAGATATAGGAGGTGAACATTGCAAAGGGATAGGAGTGGAAAAGACAGAGGGACTGTCAGGGTAGAAGAGAAGGGACATAAGAGGAAGACAGATGGAGTCCGGTGCATGCTCTCAATCCAGAAAAATCTATATGCCCAGGTTCCAGAGGTTGGCACACTGTATTGGCATAAATTGGTTAACTGAGATGGAATCAACCAGACCAGGCTGCCACACCTGAATTTCACATATCCCCAGACTGAACTTATTTCTTTTGTATTTAATAACACAATCTTGAAATTAACAATGAATTGAACTTCTCTCCTTTCCGGCATTTGCGTATGTGTTTGTGTGTGTGTTTTCACCTGGCAGAGCAGCTCACTGTCTTCTGTGTTGTTTCAGTCTTCATATATGTAAGGATCACTTTCACAATCAGAAAATTACTGACAATATTTCCATTATTAAATAACAAGAATCAATGGGCTAAGGAAGGTGGAGAAAAATATTGGATTAAATTCAGTGGGTAGGAAAATGTACATCGTTTTCTGTAACATTAACCCAGAGAGCACTAAACCCACGGTAACATACACTTAATCAGGAAAAAAATATATAAACACTGAAAGTAAACAAATTCTAAATATTCACTGCAATAACCAGACCTACTTTTTAAAATGCTGTTATTTTGCATTATTTATTTTTAGACCCCATAAACAAATCCATTTCTGACAGCCTTATGTCCCTAAGATTTAAAACTCTTCACAGTATAGATGTGATAGGAATAAATATACTGTAAGGACTGAACAAAAGAAGAGTAGGAAATAGATTAGCAAACATTTAATAATTGTAATATATTTGTGTCAGTGACAGTTGCTGACAACTGAGTTGCTGATAAACTAAAATTTGAAAGCTAATATATGTGGTTTGCAATTTTTTTTGTTTTGAATAATTTAATCATAACAACTAATATCTTTTCAGCACTTCTTATTTGCTATTTATTCTGCTAAATCTTTTTTGCATACAGTTACCTCAATCCTCAACCAACCCAGTGTAGGAAGCATTACTGATATTTTATTATTACAGAGGAGGACTTATACACAGGCACACACATGTCAAGTAGCACACTTGGTCTTGTCTGGTTCCAAATCCAGAAGACGTAATGTCTACTCACTGTTTAAAAAACCACCCAGATGGTAGAAGTACCCAAATCTAATAGATACAGAACATTTGAAAAGATGTAAAGCTGTGTTACAAACTCATCCATTCCAGTCAACCTGCTGAGACAGCAGAGCAGAGCAGATCACGACTTTTCAGTGAACATCCTGCAGCTTTCAGCAGAGTTGTGCAGGACAGCTGTCTGCTCCAACCTTTGCCAGGATAGTGCAGGCCAAGAAGTGTACTGTAGCTTCACAGCACTCTGTCTCTTAGAGATACAGATCTAAATTGACAGCATCAGCTGAGCCTCTGCTTGTCCGTCTGCCTCCTGAACACCAAAGGGTATTAGTTTGAAAAAAAGAGTAACCAAGAGCAAGAAAGTGAATGTATTGTACTAAACTTTTCAAATGTGAAATAACATGACGGCATAGTTTACTATTATCATCGCCATCAGCAGCATTACCAAAATCATCATTACCAGTATTTCCAGACAAACTTTGCATGGTCCGAGTGTTGAGTATGATCTCTTGTACTAAAAAGTGAACCTCTCTTGTCTCCCCTTCTCAGATACATTGTTGGGGGCTGTACAGTGTACGGGACAGGCACCCTTTGTGATTGCTCATAGATAACCCTCTAAGCTTCTGTAGAGCTGTAGTGATTAGAAAGTTATATATTAAATGAAAATCTGTTGTCTTCTCCTGAAAATTCTATTCCTTGTTTTCAGCTCCAAAACACGAAGGTGCAAAGTTACTTCTAAGTAGTTCAAATACTCTACTGCCGGCCTTCCACATGAAGGCAAACTGTCCCTGACTTACCTGTGCTATGTGAATACAGAAGAAAGCATTAGCAATTTCCACAACATAATGATATGTCCCTAGTTCATGACTGAGGGTGTCCATAAAGGCTGCTATGGAGGGGACAGCAGCATGCAAAGGGGGTGGGACTTTATTCAATTTCCTGTAATCCACGGTCATACGTCAAGAGCCACCTGGCTTTTTCACTGGCCACACTGGGGAATTAAAAGGACTATGTGTGGGCTTTATGATGTCCACCTTCTCTAACTCTTGTAGAGTTTCTCCAATTCCCTTGTATACCCCGGACAATTTGTACATCTCCCCTACCATCTCCAGGGCTGAAGGAACCACTCTTCCCCCCACCCCACTATGGCCTCCTGCAGCACGGATTCCCCTGCTGTCTCCTCCCTCGCTGCTAACATATCTTCCTGCAGCACGGCCTATATTCTCAATAACTGTCTCTCTTTCTTAAGGGCATCACGTAGGTCATCACTCAGCTCCTCCAAGTGATGACGAAGTGTGTCTCTCTTCCAGATAACCCTTTCCACTATCTCGAGAAACAAACATCCTACAATCTGGCTGCTACACGGCTACTCAGGGCCTGTAAGCAGTCTTCTATCTCATGGAGGGCTAATTCCACAGCTTCTGGTGTCCCCACCCTTCCCCGATTCTGGGGAAGGCCCCACCCATCTAATAGGTGCTTTACCCTAGACCGATTCCCCACTAGGGGCTCTCCAAGTGGAAGCCCCATAGACAGGGGGTTCCCAGGTAAAGCTGCACCCTCCACCAGTGCCAGACATAAGGGTGAATCAGTTGTCATCCCCCACTCCCCACCATCCACAGGAGGATTTCCAGGTATCTCCCCACCATCTCTAGGTGCAGCCTGCCCACATATCACACTCATGAATAAATAAACAGTTTGGATTCAGAGGTCCTGCTAACTACCACCAGGTATAACTTCGGTGTGAAAATATGTTCCCAGCCCGGCACAAATTACCTTTGAAGCAGAAATCAGCCAAAGGGAGAAACAAAGTGGAAGAAAACCGTTTGTTGCCTGCAAGTAGTTGTCCACTTCTGCTCACTTGTGTCTCTCGTGACCTGGCTGCAAAAGGGACCCCAGTCAACCTCTCTGGTCCAGATATGCCCTCACTTCCCCTTATAATCACCTATTGATATGGAGGTGGACTACCTCTCTCCCCCCGTTAGAAACATCTACTGATATGGAGATATGCCAGGTGAGACAATCTGGAAATACTGCACTTTTACCCACAAGCAGTATGTTTCACAAGACCTGAATTGCTCTTGACTGTTTTTTTGGGGTCTTTCATACGGTCATTGTGGATGTTTGCATTCATAAACTCAGTTTCTTGATCATTCTCAATCTAAAACAAAGGTAATAAATAGTATATTTTGCTGTACTTTTGGCACTTTTTCTTGGTTCTCTTTCAATATAACACTATTTCTGCATTTGGATACTGTCTTGGGCAATTCTTACTGAGACACAATGAGCTTATAAAAATGCATGCTAACAATAGCATACATACAAAGGAAAAAGGAAAATTCCAGAACTCCATTCCCATATGCCTTTCCCTATCCAAACTTCTCCCATCGTGGAGCACTGCCAAGTAATCTTCAGAGCTTAATCTAATTTCCTTCTGTCTAGTTATGGTTCTTTGTAAGGTCAGAGACATTTAGACTCTCCCAGTTCCTGTGAATGGATTGTCTTCCTTTTCATGGACCACCAAAGACCAGAACTCCATTGGTTGGGAAAAAAAGCATTTTTTTCCCTAACGGGGTAATTGCCAAATGGCATTTTCTTCTGAACGTCAGAACACAAGCAACTCTGCTCCCCTGCCCATGTTTCCTGGCATCCCTCCATCTCTCCCTCCAACATCAAACTGGCCTCCTCCAATCTTGGGGAAAAGAAAGCAAAACGCCTGGGCCCGGCGCCTGAGTGTTTCCAGCCAGCATCGCGTTGCCAAGGCCAATTCTCCAAGCCAGGGGCCTGGGGCTGGGGGCACAGGCGAGTCAGCCGGGCTCCTGAGAAGGAGCAGGTCTCCTTTTCTTTGCCAAGCTCAGTAATCTCTCGGCAAAACCCTCCCTCACGGGCTCTGGAACCCGCCTCTCGGACTACAGGTAACTGCCCCCTGGCTCTCACCTGTGTCCTCAACTGCCATTAGAGCTGCGACGGCTTGTGTGTCCTCATTTCCCCCTCCCCTCGTTTGCACTCGGAGGCCCAGGCCCCGGGTTCCTGAGCGGCGGGGCGCCCCGCGCGGGCAGCGGTCTTGGAGCCGCGGCGGCCGCGCGCCCCGGGGGAGGAGGGTCCGGGCGAGCCGGCCCCGCCCCTGCGCCCCGCGCCGCCCCCTCCCCCGGCCGCTCGATTTTGTTTTCAATTGGAAAAGCCTCCTCTTCCTTCCGTGTCTCCCCGCCCTCTCTGCCCTCCCTTTGCTCGCGGGTGAAGTCAGGAGCCTGGCCGGGCCTCGCGGGGGTCGAGGGACGGCGGGCTGGGCGGCGGGCGGGCGGAGAGCGGGGTCCGGGCGGCGCGGGCGACCGAGCTGTGCCGCGGGGCGGGCGCCCTGGGCTCGCAGGTGGCGGCCCGAGTTGCGGGCGCCTGGCGCTCGCGTCTGCCGAGGAGACGCCGGGGGACCCGCAGCGAGCTGGGCGTCGGGCCCCCTGGGTCTCAGCGTCCGAGGCGGGGCCCCGGGAGGAGGCGGGTCCGCCCGACCAGGCACGCGCCCCGGCAGAGCCGGCTGCCCTCCCGCCCGCGGCCGCGTTTGCAGCCTCCTGCGGGCGGTGGGCGCGTTGCACCGGCCGCCCCGCCACCCGCGCGTTTTTAATTGTACCCACGGGGCCCCTGCGGGTCACAGGCCTTCCCGGGGCGCAGCTCCACGGACTCGGGCCAGACCGCCTCTCAGGTAAAAGGGTTACAGCAACTTCTCTCGGTGCTTGGCAGACAGAAGGGGGAGAGGTTGCAGGAGGGAGCCCATCTGTCTAGCAATTCGGGCAGACTGGGAGATGTATTTATTTGGGGGTGTACTTGCTTTGTTTCCATAAAATAAGTTTATATTTCAAGACTTAGATTTTTCTTTTATTTATTATCTGGTCTTATCTTCTGCTAGGTACTACAATTTAGTTGAGTTTTCAATTTTACGTTGCATATGTTAAAATGTAGCCACCAAAACTACTACAGAAGAATATAATATGTAATAAGGTTGATTGGCCGCCTAATGTTTTGAATTGGGTGTTGTTTCCGTTAGTAGTAGAAAGATAGCCTCCATCTATTTTACTGTCAGGATTATTCTTGAGACACTAGCATCATTTCCATTAAATTTGGAAAAGCCGCAGAGTCTCCTCACCCTCTATGACGTTATGAATTGCTTAGGCCCGTGACATTAGGGAGGAGAGCACATTAACATTCTGATTAGATTAAAAAAAAAAATTATCACTTTTTATCCATAAGGGAATGAATACCTTGAATGCCTACGGGAAACAACTGAAAATCTCATAGAAAAAAATAAGAAAATTTAGTAAACTGTCCAATTGCCTCTATTCATGATTTATAGATATCAGTAGATGTGATATACATGAACTAGAAAATACAATAGAATAAAATAAACTATTCAATTTGGTCTGATAAAACACAAAATTAAAAAACCTGTTTAAAAAAGATAACAACCTAAGTGTCTATCAGTAGATGAATGGATTAAGAAGATGTGGTACATACACACAATGGAATATTATTCAGCCATAAGAAGAAAACAAATCCTACCATTTGCAACAACATGGATGGAGCTAGAGGGTGCTATGCTCAGTGAAATAAGCCAAGCCGAAAAAGACAAGTATCAAATGATTTCACTCATATGTGGAGTATAAGAACAAAGAAAAAAACTGAAGGAACAAAACAGCAGCAGACTCACAGAACCCAAGAACGGACTAATAGTTACCAAAGGGAAAGGGACTGGGGAGGATGTGTGGGAAGGGAGGGATAAGGGGGAAAAAGGGGCATTACGATTAGCAGATGTAATGTTGGGGGGGCACGGGGAGGGCTGTACAACTCAGAGAAGACAAGTAGTGATTCTATAGCATCTCCCTATGCTGAGACAGTGACTGTAATGGGGTTGATGGGGGGGATCTGATGAAGGGGATAGTTTAATAACCATAATATTGCACATGTAATTGTAGATTAATGATACCAAAATAAATTATAAAAAATAAAATAAAAAAATAAAAAAGATAACATATGAAAATACATGGTTTGTGAGAATATATAGTTAAAAAATACAATAAGATAACATTTTGCTAGAAAAAGATACTATTTCTCTAAAAGAATATACAAATTAAATAAATTCCTAACTGAAATTTTTTGTTTTTAAAGCCACTGTTTAGCTCATGCGGAAAAACATTTAGCAGGAAGATTTCAATTAAAAGAAAAATGTACACATATACGTATGGGGACTTTACTACATAATAAAAGCTATTATAAAGCTATAGTGAGCAGATGAGTCAATGAAACTGAAGAGAAATTTAGGAATAAAAGGAAAGCTGACATTTGATAACCATACATTTTAAATCTGGGTGGGGACGAAATAACATTTAATTGATCATGCTTGGACAAACAGGCATTTATTTGAGAAAACTAATAACGCTGGAACTTTACTTCACTCTTAACATACAAATGTAATTTAAATGATTTACTAATTTAAATCTAAGTATATGAAACCAAAAAGTAGAAGAAAAAACCTGAATGATAGGTGTGAGCATGGAATGTTGGGAAAGCAATTTTGAAGTTGATGCAAAAACCAAGAGCCCTTTTAGGGACATGATTCTTAATTAACATTTGCTTGCAGAAAACAGATACAAATGGAAATTGTTAACAGAAAAAGAGCTAATTTTGCTAATAAACCTAGAATTCTCATAATTAGTTTTTCAAATCAACAATCCAGTATGAGGACCAAGAGTCAATTCAGAGCAAGAGAAATGCAAATGATAAGAAGTGTGAAGACTCAGCCACACCAATTACCAGAAAAAATGCAGTTAAAGTAAGACAGGTTTTGCCTGTTATACTAATTTTTGAAAGTCTGATAATACTCAGTATTGTTGATAACAGGATGAGGTAAGTACACTCTGACAAACTCTTAGTGGAAATCTATTGTTGTTGACAAAACTTGGATGGTATAGCTATTAAATTTTCCAAATATTCATTTACTTACTCGAATTTATCATGCTCCTAAATGTGCAGATAAAAATCTGTCAGAGATCTTCACAGGGTTGTTTATAATATAGAAAACTTGGAAACAATTCTATAGCCAACGATTGGGATTTGGTTACATAATTTATGGTACATCTAAAGGTGAGTAGTATATAATTTAAAACATTTGATAGCTTTAAGTGTTCTTACATGGAAATGTCCTCAAAGTATACATTGAAACATAAACAAAAACTCAGTTGAAATACTTGTATATTATATTTACACATATATATAACATATATTATATATGTACAATAACATTTTTGTAAATAATTTATAGACTGAATTATGTACATTCATGTTCTGTTGCACAGTTCTATAACATGAATGTTATAAGGAAAAAAATGATGTTATAATGTGAAAGAAAATAATAAATAATAAAGATCCTGAGAGTATAATTAGTAATTTATACAGAATAATTATTTTCTGGGTATATTAGTTGTCATTCCCCGTAGAAAAAATATATTTTCTTAAACAAGACTTTCCATACTGTTCTCTTCAATTATTTTCTCCGTGAATGTCCTCTTTCAGCTTCTTTGTTTGAAAATCCCGTCCTGTATCTCTTTCCTTAATATTGTTTGCTGTGATATTTCTTATAGGCGCACAACTGAAAAGTTTTGCCTGAGGGATTTCACAACCTGTTAACTTTTTTATGAACAGAAAATACTGGAAATGTTCATACTCTTTATATATTTCATCAGCAAAAGGAAAACATTTAAAATTGAACTACAGAAAAAAAGGATGCGTATCAAAACTGCAGTAAAAATAAATGTTAAATTTTTAAGAAAAAGTTCTTAAAATTCTAATGCCATTCATATAAATGACACAAAAAGAAAGCTAAAAAAACCTAGCAAACAGAAAAATGGACAGATGATAAACAGGGAGTTCACAGAAATGGAGATGTAAATGACTTTTAAATATATAAGAAAAAACTTCAACTTCATTATAAGACATGGAAAACAAAACTAAAATGTTTTTACCTTTCAGATTGGAAATGACAAAAATATTGGTAGAACATCATGTTAAGAATGTAACATCTTTGTTTGGTATGTGGATTGATTCAAATTCTTTGGAGCGGTTTGACAATGTATGTCAAAGTAAAAATGCAGAGAACTTTGATCCGGTAATTCTGCTTCCAGGAATTTAATACACAGGCCCACAAAGAAGTATATGTAAGTTTTTTTCAGCAGTGTTTGTAATAGCAAAACATTTAGCAACAATTTAAATTGCCATCATTAAGTGCCAGTTAAATAAATAATGACAGAGCAGCCATTAATAAGAATAAGGTACGGAAGCTGCAGTGAAATCAACACCAAGATATTTTAACAAATGAAAAAGCACCATACAAAAAGGTATATAGAAGGCTGCCATTTGTATTAAAAAGCAAATACATTAGTTTGTGTATGCATAGAAAATCTCTTGGAAGACACAAAAGATTTATCTGTGGCTGTATTTTAAGATGTGAAATGGGATGTAGGTAGGAGGGATCCTTAATTTTCGTAGAAAAAAATGTACCGCTCAACTACCTGATTTATTCCAGTGTTTGCAGGTAGCACCTATTTTAAAATATCTGTCATTATAAATGTAATGTTTCTTATGAAAATGATTTTATTATAGGTCATATGACATCCTGTTTTGTTACAGGTTTTTAATACTAGAAGACTAGCCGGAAAATGACACGATGAGGCACTATCTGGTAATCCTCCAAATAACATATTTGACATGGTAATGTTTCCTTAAGTGAATTATATAAAATCATATTCGTCTTTCAATATTTTTTGTACTCCAAATAACAAATACATTGCCCCTTGAAAGCTAAAATGGAGACACCTGATAATCCCTTTAAACAACGAAAGCAAATCTGTTTAAGAAAGTTATCTATGAAAAGTATAGCTATCAGTTCATTCCATTTCATCTCATTCTTTTATTTTAGAATAAGCCAAATAACCAGTCTCCAAAATTCTTAACATTTGCTTAAAAAGAAGGAAATATCCTACCATAGATCTTTTGTGTGGAAGCACTCATAGTATAACCAAAATAAGAAATATGGATAGGTTATAAAAACATAATAATGTACATTGATTAGATTTTGCCAACATTTTCATTTGTTTATACTTAAAATCACAGTTTCTCCGAAGTTTCTTATAGGATTGATTTCATGAAAAGATAATTAAATAAATATATATTCTACATACAGTTCTAATGAAAGATTCTGTGTATATTTGGGACATTTCTACTCCATATTTTATCCCAAAGTAACCTAGGTTTATCTTGTTAGTGCAAGCCTCTGTAATTGCTTTTTGAATAGGAAAGCTTCTTAATTCCAGCCCATGTGACAGCAAACTATTAAGTTGCCAACGTGTGGAACCAGAACGACTGAATCCTTCATAGTCATTGGTCTTTAATCCATTCATATTGAGCCCACTGAGCTGTCCAGTTCCCTGGTAACCAAGAAACCCACAAAACTAATCAACACAATACACCACCGGAGCCAAGATTTGGGCTTAAAGTCTATAAAGAGAATTGTACTTGGAAGGGTATGTAAAAACCTTTCCTCTTTGGCGAACCCAAGGGCTTTCTAGTTACAGATTCATTGTAAGAGAGTAGATTGTCCATTCAATTTCTCCTCATTTTTTTTTCAATTCAGATTATAAAATCTATATTTAAAAAAATTGTTTTGAAAAGGAAATATTAAAATTTTAGTCATTTTTTTCTTTAGGTTTTAAATACCTTTTAAAAACAAAACTATCCACATTATAATTATCCAGATTATAAGCAGTTTAATGATTTTTACAAAACTATATGTGACAGTATTTTTTAAAGGAATATGATTTAAAGATGTTTCACTATAATGTGATTTCTTAACCATTGTGCCAAATGTTTGAGTAGTTTACAGTGAGGACTGTTTCCACTCTGTATTCCTTCTATGAGAATATAAACTTAATTAATTAAAACAAAGATCTTAAAGTATATATTGGATTTCTTTTGAACTTCACAGGAAATTTATTTGGGGTTATGAATGAGTTTTGAGGAAAAATCTAGGTGTTTTATTAGTAAATTGAAATTTGAATTGAGTTAAGGTCTGATTCCTTTAGAAGACATATTTTTATTTGAATAGGAAAGGGATGTCATTGGTCTGTAATTTGAGGGTGTGGAGGGGTATATCAGAATCACTTGGGAAATGGTTTCAAACCTAATACACTTTAAAAAAGCACCTAGATTAGTAGTTCTCCAAGTGTGGTCCTGGACCAGCCGTATCAGCATTGCCTGGGCTGATAGGCATGAAGGCATGTTTGGTGTATTTCCAAATGTGTTTTATACACTTAACATCTCTCCTTGAGAATCACTGTACTTGACCGCTGGCGTACAGAATTTTTGTGCAGGAAGGAACTTTGGAAATCAAGTTTTTCAAACTTTCATACATGTATGCTTAGCACATACCTGTCTATATGTGTTTTGTGTGTGACTGAAACTCTTAACGAAATAGTTGCATAGTTTTTCAGTTTTAATGTGATTAAATTTCGTAATTTTTCACTGTCACAAGAACAAACTGAACCATATTATTTAGTAATGTATTTAGGAAATGTGACTTTCTGTCAAATATTGGAGTGTTGAAGAAGACAGAGAAATGGCTACATTCATTTTGGAAATATTACCATCAAATGCTGAGCTAATATTTGGAAAATGCTTGTAGGAACATTGTATGTCCTATTAATCGTTCTTTTAAATTTTTCAATCAAGTGCTTTTGAATAGTATTTTAACAAAAGTTAAGGAAGCTAAACACTTTCTTTAAAGTCATGGTCTAAGAATATTTATTTAATTAAAAAATATCTTTATTGACTTGATCCAATTTAAAAATCTACACAAAATATCCCTTTTAGATTTGGCTAAAGTGTTCAATTTTACTTATATTTTATTTTCTCAATTTTGTTTATATTGTTTTATGTTGGAGGTTTATATACTCTTAAAGTTTTGAAGTTCTCACAAAAAGAATTGCAAACTTGATCATATTGAAGATTTTTGGAATCATTATCTTAGTTGCTTATAATATATAAATATTGTATGTTTCTACATTTGAATAAATATGCACAATAGTAAAGATATTTAATTACTTTACTTAAAAGATTTTTCCCCAACTGGCTTCTAATGGCACTGATAAGCCCTTATCCAGGAAGGAATAATAAGATACATTTAAACAGGTGATGACTTTATTGAGAAGTGATGAAGTAGATATTTCTGGGTTTTTAATGCTCTCTGTTTTGTGATACATATGAAAAATCCTTGACCCAAACTTTGTGTGCAGTATTTTTGCTGCAGATTTCATTATGGTGGAAAAAATTGACCCCTCATTGCAGTAGCTAAATCCCAGAAAGTTACTGACTGATAAATTTACCATGGTGTAATCACATTTTTTAAGAGGAGAAGGAAATCATCTGTTAATAATTTTAGTGGTTCTCTAAATTTAACTGGACAACATAAACCAATTAGTTTGCAAGTAGAGAATAAAACATGTTATAGTAGTATTTCAGCTGTACAGGAAAGTTACATTAACTGTAGTTGGAATCCAGTATATAAGGTCATTCTTGGGGAAAATTGCTATATGAATTCCTCTGAATTTATAAGATTCTTGGAAAATAAACTTACTTCTGATAGTTACTACATTTTTGAACTATTATTTTCATTTAGTTCAAAATATTTTCTTATTTCTCTTGAGACATCCTCTGACTATGGATTATTTAGAAGTGTGTTTCATTTCTAAGTATTTGGAGATTTTTCTGGTATTCTTCAGTTAGTGATTCCTAGCTGCATTACATTATGGTCAGAGAACAAGCTATGTTTGATTTTAAATCTAATTTTTAAAGGTTTGTTTTGTGACTCAGAATATGGTCTGTCCTGGTAAAGGTTCTAGTGCTGACGAGAATATACATACTGACGTCGCTGAGTGGAGTGTTCCACAGATGTCAGTCTGGTCGTTGATGTGTTTAGTTCTTTGGCATCATGGCCAATTTTCTCTCTACTGGTTCTGTGGCTTACTGAAAGAGGACTGTTCAAGGCTCCAATTGTAATTGTGGACTTGTCTGTTTCTCCTTTCAATTCTGCCTGTTTTTGCCTTATGTATTTGAAGCTTCATTGTTAGGTGCAATCACGCTTAGGTTTGTTTAATTTGTTGATAAATTGACCCCCACTTTTAAGTAATGACCCTCTTATCTTTGGTAATTTTCTTTGCTTTGAAGTCTTTGAAGTTTTCTGATATTAATATCCAGCTTTCTTTCTCTTAATAACTTTATTGAGAGACAAAATTGACACACCCATTTAAAATTTATTGATTTTTACTGTACTCAGCAACATTTTGCAGCCATCTCTATAATCTAATATTAGAACATTTTCATAATTCCAAAAATTATTCCCCATTCCTGTCACCCTTCCTCTAGCCCTTTGCAGCCACTAATCTACTTTATATCTTTATAGACTTATCTATTCTGGATAGTTCATATAAGTGAAATCATAACAATATATGGTATTTTGTGACTGGCTTCTTTCACTTAATGTTTTCAAGGTTCATCCAGGTTGCAGCTTGTATTAATACTTCATTACCTTTTATGGCTGAATAATATTCCATTGTAGGGATGTATCACTTTTTTTTTTTACAATTAATACATTTTCTTTACTTCACACATAAAAAGAAACAAAATTCAAGAATATTTATTATTAAAATGTGTGAAAATTTGAAATCTAAACTGGCAGAAAAATCTGTTTTGCTGTACCACTGTATTTTCAGTTATCAGTTGGTCTTGGAAAAAGAACAAATGAGACCCAAAGTCACCAGAAGGAAGGACATAATAAAGATCAGAGAAGAAATAAAAAAAATTGAGAAGAATAAAACAATAGAAAAAATCAATGAAACCAAGAGCTGGTTCTTTGAAAAAATAAACAAAATAGATAAACCCCTAGCCAGACTTATTAAGAGAAAAAGAGAATCTACACACATAAACAGAATCAGAAATGAGAAAGGAAAAATAACGACAGATCCCACAGAAACACAGAGAATTATAAGAGAGTATTATGAGAATCTATATGCTAACAAGCTGGAAAACCTAGAAGAAATGGACAACTTCTTAGAAAATTACAACCTTCTGAGACTGATCAAACAAGAAACAGAAAAACTAAACAGACCAATCACCAGCAATGAAATTGAAGTGGTAATCAAAAAACTACCCAAGAACAAAACCCTCGGACCTGATGGATTCACCTCTGAATTCTACCAGACATACAGAGACGAAATAACACACATTCTCCTTAAAGTTTTCCAAAAAATAGAAGAGGAGGGAATACTTCCAAACTCTTTCTATGAAGCCAGCATCACTATAATACCAAAACCGGGCAAAGATCTCACCGAAAAAGAAAATTACAGACCAATATCCCTGATGAACATAGATGCAAAAATACTCAACAAAATATTAGCAAACCGAATTCAAAAACACATCAAGAGGATCATACACCATGATCAAGTGGGATTCATCCCAGGGATGCAAGGATGGTACAACATTCGAAAATCCATCAACATCATCCACCACATCAACAAAAATCACATGATCATCTCCATAGATGCTGAAAAAGCATTTGACAAAATTCAGCATCTATTAATGAATAAAACTCTCAACAAAATGGGTATAGAGGGCAAGTACCTCAACATCATAAAGGCTATATATGACAAACCCACAGCTAACATCATACTTAACAGCGAGAAGCTGAAAGCTTTTCATCTAAGATCGGGAACAAGACTGGGGTGCCCACTCTCTCCACTGTTATTCAACATAGTACTGGAGGTCCTAGCCATGGCAATCAGACAAAACAAAGAAATACAAGGCATCCAGATTGGTAAAGAAGTCAAATTGTCACTGTTTGCAGATGACATGCTATTGTACATTAAAAACCGTAAAGACTCCACTCCAAAACTACTAGAACTAATATCTGAATTCAGCAAAATTGCAGGATATAAAATTAACACCCAGGAATCTGTTGCTTTCCTATACATTAACGATGAACTAACAGTAAGAGAAATGAGAAAAACAATTCCATTCACAATTGCATCAAAAAGAATAAAATACCTAGGAATAAACCTAACGAAGGAAGTAAAAGACCTATACTCTGAAACTACAAGACACTCCTAAGAGAAATTAAAGAGGACACTAACAAATGGAAATGCATCCCATGCTCTTGGCTAGGTAGAATAAATACGGTTAAAATGGCTATACTACCTAAAGCAATCTACAGATTCAATGCAATCCCTATCAAAATACCAACAGCTTTCTTCAATGAACTGGAACAAATAATTCTAAAATTCATATGGAACCACAAAAGACCCCGAATAGCCAAAGCAATCCTGAGAAAGAGGAATAAAAAAGGGGGAATTACACTCCCTGACTTCAAGCTCTACTACAAAGCCACAGTAATCAAGACAATTTGGTATTGGCACAAAAACAGACCCACAGACCAGTGGAACAGAATAGAAAATCCAAACATAAGCCCAATGAGATATCATCTCACACTAGTGAGGATGGCCAACATCCAAAACACAAAGAACAACAAATGTTGGCAAGGATCTGGAGAAAAGGGAACCCTCCTACACTGTTGGTGGGAATGCAAATTAGTTCAACCTTTGTGGAAAGCAGTATGGAGATTCCTCAAAAAACTCAAAATAGAAATACCATTTGACCCAGGAATTTACCCTAAGAATGCAGCAGCGCAGTTTGAAAAAGACAGATGCACCTGTATGTTTATCGCAGCACTATTTCGCCAAGAAATGGAAGCAACCTAAGTGTCCATCAGTAGATGAATGGATAAACAAGAGGTGGTACATATACACAATGGAATATTATACAGGCATAAGAAGAAAACAAATCCTACCATTTGCAACAACATGGATGGAGCTAGAGGGTATTATGCTCTGTGAAATAAGCCAAGCCGAAAAAGACAAGTACCAAATGATTTCACTCATATGTGGAGTATAAGAACAAAGAAAAAAACTGAAGGAACAAAACAGCAGCAGACTCACAGAACCCAAGAAGGAATAATAGTTACCAAAGGGAAAGGGACTGGGGAAGATGGGTGGGAAGGGAGGGACAAGGGGGAAAAAGGGACATTGCAATTAGCAGATGTAATGTTGGGGGGGGGGCACGGGGAGGGCTGTACAACTCAGAGAAGACAAGTAGTGACTCTATAGCATCTCACTACGCTGATGGACAGTGACTGTAATGGGGTTGGTGGGTGGGACCTGATGAAGGGGGTAGTTTAATCACCATAATATTGCACATGTAATTGTAGATTAATGATACCAAAATAAAGTATTAAAAAAATCTAAATGAAAAAAACTTTAACTAAAACAGACTCTAAGATACCTGATGGGAAGGGAGATGGGGTGCACGCTATGGGTGAAGGGGGTCAGTTGTATGGTGATGGACAGTAAGTAGACTTCCAGCGGCTATCACTTTGTAGTATATATATGTGTCAGATTTTAATGTTCTGTACCTTAATATACATTGCATACCAATTTTAAAAAAGAAATCTGAAAAAAATCACTTAATCCTCTTTAAGGCTCTTACCTTTCAAAACTCTTTCCTCTTGTACCTGCTGCTAATATTCTCTCTCTCTCCTTGCTCTGCGTTTCCTTACCAGGAGCCTCACTCTACTGCCCTACCTCGTCCTCCACTCCCTCTCCATCACAAGGCACCACCCTCAAGCCAGAAAGGTTTTGCTTTGGTCCAGCGGATCTGTTGGCTATAGTAGAATGGCTGAGACCCTAACACTCTCTTTCATAAACACAATCTCCCCTTGAGTCATTTCCCAGGCAGGAAGGTTGGAGAAGCCCATAAGAAGATCTTCATGAGTGACTTTTGTTGTCATAAGAATCTTACTGCAGAATGTTTTGTGAAATGAAGTCTTCACCTGCCTCATTACATTGACTAAAATATGTAAGCTAAGTTTAAAATTTACAGCTAACTTCATCCATGGTAATGTCACAGATGAAGTAGTCTATTTGTAATCCACATTTTGTTGAGCCAAAATAGATGGATTAATGTAAATGTCTCACCATTTTTATAAGAATAGTTCAAAGAACAGACCCACCCTATTTTGAAATGATTTTTATTTCAAAGAAGAGCATATTTCGAACTAGTTGTTCCTGCTCTTTCGTTCTACCAAGTCTGTCACCAGATTTGCTATGTAAAAACAGAGACAAGAAAAGTGGCTCAGTAAGTTGAATGTTTTTTTTCATTAATTTTCCACTACCCTCTACTTCAAAGGTAAATATTGATGGCCAGAAGGCAGTGGATAACAGGAAGGCACATGTGAAATAACAACATGTAGTCTTGGGGGGAGTGGTTTGCTGGGTCAGATCCAAGCAGTACTTCTCACTAGCCATACACTCTTGTGGGACAGCCTTTAAATAACTTCTCTGTGCCTAGGTTCCCACCCCTGTTTTAGTACCTCTTCTTAAAGCTTTTTATGAAATGAATACCTGTAAACTGCCAATCAAGTAATTTTTAAGTGCTTTTGTAAACACAATTGAAAAAACAGGAGTATCAGTAAAGGGAGATCAGATTCTGATATAACATATTGGCCACAGAAAGAATAAACAGTTCTTGAGCATCCCAGACTTTTTCATCCATTCATGTACAGCTAAGAAATATATATATAAAAAAAAGAAAGCAAAAGGACAAATAATATGTCTAGTGAATTTACTGCGAACATCTAGTGCACCCCTAAATGTGTCAGATTTGGGAAGGATCAGAAGCTATTTCTGGATATCTCTGTCAAAGCTGATTTGAACTCGTTTGTTCTTTAGCAGTGATTTCACAGAGTCTGCCCCTAAACATGCATGTTAACTTAAATTTTCTCTCTTTCAGAAAGGTAGTGACCGAGCTATTTTAGTATTCAATCCAGAATCCACAGGCAAGCTAAACAGAAGTACACTGCGTCTATTGCTTTTAAACCTCCAGTTTGGGGAACTTGTTCTCCTAGGAAGCCATTAAATTCCCATTTGTCTTTATCTTGCTTCATTGGAAATGAATAAAAGTTTTATGTTTTTATTAGCAGTAGGTATTTAAAGGGTCATTTAAAAAGGAAAAGCCAACATTTTTTTTGAAAGTGCGATGGAAGTTCCTTCCATACAGTACAGAGTATCCACTATTTTGTAATATTTTTGCACCAGTGATTATTTAAAATCTACTAAGCCTATCAGTCCCCCAGATAAGGTACAGTCATTGGTACCTTATATGTAAATAAATATGTTTGTTAGTTTCATAGTATTTCTAGTAATATTTATTATAAAAATCCCCATGTATACACACAGATATAAACACATACACATAGGACATTCACCAACATTTTAAGAATAGTTTTTTGGGGAAGGTTGGTTTAAGGGTTTTGTTCATTTATTTATATCTCATTTCTTGACGTTTTACAAATGCTAATGTATTACTTTTGTAATCAGAATTATAGTCTCTGTGCAATAGCTTAGCAACTTTTCCAACAATCTAAGTACAATTCAATTCTGACACTAACCACTCAGAATTAGTGCAGATTCCACAAATTTAAGGACAGAGTCTCCAGTAAGAGTGCCACCACTTAAGACTCCATCCATAAGTTCTGGGCTCCCTAGTCACCCACACTTCAGGGGTTCCCATCACCTTCCTCGGGTTTGGTCATTTGCTAGAATGACTCACAGAACTCTGGACAGTGCTATATTTATGATTAAAGTTTTGTCATAAAGGACACAAATGAGGACCAGCCAGATGAAGAGGTACATAGGGGGAGGTCTGGTATTCACAACTTCCATGCCTCTTCTGAAGGAGTCAGAATGTGTCACCCTCCCAACATATTGATGTGTTTACCAAGAAGAACCTCACTCCAACCTCAGGCCAGAGTTTGTAATTCGATGCTCATTAGAGTCACGATTACTTGAATTGTTGGCCTAGTGGTTGAACTAAATCTCCAGTTCCCTCCATCACCCCACTGATCTAGTCAGATATCATGTGGCTCAAAGCCCCAGGCCTCTTAATCCCGTGGTGCTCTTTCTGGCATGATCTGCCCCTATCCTGTGACGTCTCCTCAGTATAAAACCAGGTGTGGTCTAGGGACCCAGCATGATTAATAAAGACACTCCTATCACTCAGGAAATTTCAAGTGTTTAGAAGTTTCTCCCCAGAAGCCAGGACAAAGGCCAGGTAAATTCTTTATCATACAGCACTAAGTTACATGTAACAACTAAAACTGAGTAGCCATCACTTCCTATGGAGATGGAGGAAAATAATACATGAGACATTTAGCAAAGCCTAATAGATATTTCTTTAAGCAAGGCGTATATACATTCCTAGAACTATTAGCACATTAACTTATATTTGCCCAGCCGTTGATCCTTGTGAAATGAGAGGTTTATAAAATTTGAATATTTGAAAAATACCATTTACATTTTTTAGGAGTTTTAGCAAGGCTTCTAAATAAGCCAAATGTAATATTACTTATAATCATTTATGCATATATTATCTCAATTTAATTTTATACCATCAAATACTAATATAGACTTAAATACTCAGTTTTCCATAGTGCAGGATCATTTTCAAAATAACCTTACTATTTGTATTTCAGAGATGTGGTAGATATTCTTTTAGACAATGTCTTGAATATAATTTAATTATCTGTTCCTTTTAAAGTCTACTACTAAATAAATCAACTTATTTGAATAATAAATGTCACTATCCTAAAGATCCTGTAGACTCCTAAGCTGTACTCTAACTCATTTGTCTTTCATTTAGCTGCAGATAAGAAAAAGCCCTCCAGCAATGTCTCCATTTTCCATGATGGAAACTAATTAGAAAAGACCAAGTGCCTTAGGGAAAAGGGGCCAACTTATCTATCCATCTAGCCATCCATCCACCTAGTCATCAGCCTATAGTGGCAAATGGTATAGCGTAGGGCAAAAGTGGTAAATTTGAACATTTGCTCAATCTAGGTGAAGATAGAGATTTGAATATTTGTATTTTCAGTATAAAAACTTGAAGGAAAAAATACAGAAATCTGGACCCCCACTATGAAGCGATAGCTCTGGTGTTCGTATCTGGAAATCTGTACTTGCAACATATTCCTAAGTGATGCTCGTGATCAGGCGTGTTTGAGACTGACAATGTGTAAATAGAAATAACTGTTCTCAATAATGCCTGGCAGAAACTAGAATTCAAATCTGGTTCAAGTGATTAAATAACAACTTGAAAAAGTAAACCAATCTTGAAAATACTTTTAGTCTACACAAATCTTTTTCAAAAGCAAGTAACATCAGTGAATTCAAACAAAGTTAAATGTACCTACACATTGCCTCACAAGCTGCAGTTCAAAGAACTGTTTATTGCCTGTTCCCCGACCCCCAGCTTCAAGCCATTGGTTTCATTTCTTTTTTACCACCCTGAATTCTCTTCTCTTTCTTATAAAATTTTACAATATGGTTTTATCCAAAATGTTATATAAGGCAGGATAATTTCTAGTTGGTACAAGCATGAATGTTGTAACTTAATCCTCCCTTAGCATTCAGTGAATTGTTTTCAGATTTCCCAATCACTGAGCAAGGGCAGAGTGCCATGGGTTGAAAAGTGACTGATTTTTGGCTTTATTTCAGATGGAAACCAGATTAGAAACTGAACTGTATGTTCATAATAGTTTAGTATTACTTGGTCATAAGAGCTCTTAACTGTGGAGGCCTCCTGCATTTTCAGGGCTTAGCCTGCAGCAGGGGGATCTGAGCCACCCCTCACCACTCCCTTCTTCAACTCTTGTCCCCTCAAGATAAAAGTAAAAATCAGATCTGATCACTCCACTGGCTAAAGTCCTCCAAAGACTTCTCAGCTGCAGTGACAACAACTGCCAGCATTTGCCATGGCCTTCAGGTGTGGCCGGACCTCTTTCTCTCTCCTACCTCAGTTCCCTTCATTCACTGTGTCCCAGTCACACCTGGCCTCTTTTCCTCCCTTGAGGATTCTTACTCATTGCCACCCCAGGGCCTCTGCACTTACTTTCCTATTTTTCTGCAGGTTTCTTCTCACATTGTTAATGCAATGCCTCCTTTCATAGTTCTGATAACTCAATGGTCACCTCCCAAGAGAGGTCTTCTCTGACCCTCTTGGAATTCCCCTTCCCTGTTTTTCTTAAAACTTTTTACTTTGTGCACTTATTTTTTTTCATTTTACTTTGTTTAGTTCTGTTTACTTTGTTTTTATAACCATATTATCTATATTTAAACATGTAATCGATAACATATTTTTTAATCTCACTCCACTAGAATTTAAACTCGAGCATTGTCCATCTGCTTTGCTAATGTATGTTCAGCATCTGTGCTAGTGCCTGGTACGTAATAGGAGCTCAGTAAATATTTGTTTAACTTATTCATCAAAGGGATGAATAAGAAATAATGAGGCAAGAAAAGTTATAGAACTTTACATGTATCACTAAGTAATAATAGTAACTCTATGTGTATATTTTAAAGTGTTAAAATGTTTTGTTTTTCAGAACTAATTGGAATTCTTCAAAATGTCAGGTAGGTTTTTGTGAATAAACTTCAATATGCTTTGTCTTCAAATGCGAATTTTGTGACCACATTCCTTGAGCGCTTGGAATCTGTTTCCCTTTGAAGCTGTTTTTTAGCATTTGCAGTATATATATATATGTATGTACATTTAATTTATACATATGAATATTCCTATCTATCTTTGACAGAAAAAGACGAAAAGGGATTTATATTGGCACATATGTGCTTGAAAGATCTCTAACGTATGTGGGGGATGTTAGGTAAAGGAAAAGTAGAGCGAGGAAGGTAAGTCTGCAAAAAGAGGTAGCAGTAATAAAAGCCTGCAAGGTCGCCTGCCTTCATCGGGGAGGGCTCAGAAGTAGGCCGTACACTTTCAAGAAATGCAGGAGATGATAAAAGAAGAGAAACACTTTTCTTTCCCTCCTTATACGAGGGATTTGTGTTTTTTACGAGATAAAAGTCAACCAATTAAGAGATTCAGACCTTTTCCTTACAGTGAGTTCAGGGAAAAATTTCTCTAATCTCAACCAGAGGACAAGGTATAACATCATGGAAAGTGGCCTCAGTATGCAGTCTATCAATTATTGCAACATAGGCTGCTTTCACTGGACATGTAGACAAACCACCTCTAATTGAGTTGTGTGTGGCACCACCGCTTTTTAAAACATTCAGTATTTATCATGTTGTTTTGAATTTATTTGAACACAGTCGCTTTCCAAAAAGGATTAGGGAAAAAATCAGATTCCTTCTGTAGATAACTGTGTTCTCCATATATTGTCATGGGAAATACAGTTTTTGCTACAGTGCAGGGAATTATGTCAGTAGCAATCTCCATCAGGGAGCATGAAAGCTGATTGCTGTGGTCATAGCACAGTTTGATTACTTTGTTTTATTTTTAAATCTATATTTAGCCTGACAATTCATCAACTATATACATAATAAATTATGTTTTTATAGGAAATATGTGTATTTCCTATTGGTTACATTCATTGATGTATATCAACAACAACAAAAAATGATTATATTCTGTTATCTTATTATCATCTCCATTGTAACGCATGTCTTCTGTCTGTCTGCCCCTCAAGGTGTAGTCCCCACAGCCCCTGAGCAACCAGAGGATGAGGTGGAGAATGAGATAAAGCCTCCTCATCCAAGGCCTGATACCCCTCCTGACTACAGTGCCCGTTTGGTACCAGGTAGGTTAAATATTCAGAAAGGATCTTTCCCCCCCCTCCAGAAATACCATACCGATAGCTAGGGTTGCTTTGAAAAATAACTCATTCATTAATAAGTGATTCAATAAATAGTGAATGCCTACCAGGTGCCAACTAGCTTACTAGATGTCAGCTAGAATATGTTTCTCTCTTCATGGGACTTGGCAGTCTACCAAGGAAGAAAGATGTACAGACACCGATGGCATTCTCTTCGCTCTAATACAGAAACATGAGGAGAATGTTGTAGGGGCACAGATGACAGTAACTGACTACCAGGGATCTGAGGGAAGCCCTAACTGAGGAAGTCAAGTGTTGCCGGCATGATGAGGAGTTTCTCAATCAAAGAAAAAAAAAGGGAAGAGACCATGCCTGGAGAAAGAACAAAATGTCCAAAATGCAAGATCATAAAGGTCTGGTATGAGGCATGCATGGGACCAGTGGCAAGAGAAATGAAGGTGAATGGCCTCAAGTGCTGATTAAGGGAGCCTGTAGTTCTACACATGTTTTTAAATAAGTCTGAGTACATTCCTGATGGTGACTCAGGAAAATGGATATACTCATATTGCTAGTGGAAGTTTCAGTCATTATAGTCCTCTTAGAAAATAATTGGGCCATGTGTAAAATTTTTTAAATTAAAAATACACTTACTTTTGACTAAGGAAATAGTTTAAGTCAGGATTGTATTCAAACACAGGCATACCTCAGAGATGTTTCAGGCTTGTTCCAGATCACCACATTAAAGTAAATATGATAATCAAGTGAGTCAAATGAATTTTTTGGTTTCCCAGTGCATATGAAAATTATGTTCCCACTGTTATGTTCAGTCTGTTAAGTGTATACCAGCATTATGTCTAAAAAAATGTACACACCTTAATTTAAAAATACTTTATTGCTTATAAGTTCTAACCATCATCTGAGCTTTTGGCAAGTCGTAGTCTTTTTGGAGGTGGAGGGTCTTGCTGCGATATTTATGGCTGCTGAATAATCAGGGTGGTGGTTGCTGAAGGCTTGGGTGGCTGTGGCAATTTTTAAAAATAAGATAACAACACAGTCCGCTGCATGGATTAATGCTTCCTTTCATGAGTGACCTCTCTAGCATGTGATGCTGTTTGATAGCATTTTACCCACAGAAGAACTTTTTTCAAAATAGGGGTCAATTCTCTCAGACCCTGCCATTGCTTTATCAGCTAAGTTTATGTCATATTCTAAATCCTTTGTTGTAATTTCAATAATCTTTACAGTATCTTCACCAAGAGTAGATGCTGTCTACTGTCTTTGCTTATTCGTATGAAGCAACTCCTCATCTGTTTTTGCAGCAATTCAGTCACATCTTCAGGATCTACTTCTAATTCTAGTTCTTTTGCTGTTTCCACCCCATTTGCAGTTACTTCCTCCACTGAAGTCTTGAACCCCTCAATGTCACCCGTGAGGGTTGGAATCAACTTCTTTCAAACACCTGTTCTTGTTGACAATTTGACCTCTTCCCATGAATCACAAATGTTCTTAATGGCATCTAGAATGGTGAATCCTTTCCAGAGGGTTTTCAATTGACTTTGAGCAGATTTATTAGAAGAATCACTATCTGTGGCAGCTATATCCTTACAAAATGCCCTTCTTAGATAAGACTAGAAAGTCAGAATGCCTCCTTGATCCATGGACTGCAGATTCGATGTTTTGTTGGCAGGCATGAAAACAACATTCATCTTTTTGTACATCTCCAGGTGCATTGCCAATAAGCAGTACTTTTGAAAGGAATATTTTTTTTTCTAAGCAGTTGGTCTAAACAGTAGGTTTAAAATATTTAGTTAACTATGTTATTCTGTCATCCAGACTTTGCTTTTCTTTTTATAAGAGCACAGGCAGAGTAGATTGAGCATAATTCTGAAGGACCCTTGGATTTTCAGAATGAAAGTGAACATTGGCTGCAAGTTGGAGTCACCAGCTGTATTAGCCCCTAACTAGAAAGTCAACCTATCTTTTGAAGCTTTGAAGTCAGGCATTGACTTCTCCTTGCTAGCTATGGAAGTCCTAGATGGCATCTTCTTCCAGTATAAGAGTATTTCCTCTCTATTGAGAATCCATTGTTGAGTGTAGCCCCTCCACGAATTACCTGAGCTAGATCTTCTGGATAACTTGCTGCAGGTTCTCCACCAGCACTTGCTGATTCGCCTTGCACGTTTATGTCAGGGAGACAGCTTCTTTCCTTAATCTCATGAAACAACCTCTGATAGCTTCCAAGTTTTCTCCTGCAGCTTCCTCACTTCCCTCAGCCTACATAGAACTGAAAAAAAGTCAGGGTTTTGCTCTGAATTTGGCTTTGGCTTAAGGGAATGTTGTGATTGGCTTGATCTTCTATCCAGACCACTGAAACTTTCTCCACATCAGCAATAAGGCTGTTTTCGTTTCTTTCATTGGTGTGTTCACTTTTAATGAGCAGCACTTTTAATTTTCTTCAAGAAGCTTCCTTTTGCCTTCACAACTTGGCTAACCATTTGGTGCAAGAGGTTTAGTTTTTAGCCTGTCTCAATTTTAAACATGGTTTTCTCACTAAGCTAATCATTTCTAGCTTTTGATTTAAAGTGAGAAAGATGCAACTCTTCCTTTCCCTTGAACACATAGAGGCCATTGTAGGGTTATTAATTGGCCTAATTTCAGTGCTGTTGTGTCTCACAGATTAGGGAGGAGCAAGAGAAGGGAGAGACATGGGGGAAATGTACAGCTGGTGAACAGTAAAAACACAGAACATTTACAGTTAAGTTTGCCATCTTGTATGGATGTGGCTCGTGGCGCCCCAAAACAGTTACAGTAATGACTTTGAAGATCCCAGATCACAGTTCACCATAGCAAATGTAATAATAATGAAAATGTTTGAAATATTACCAGAATTACCAAATGTGACACACACAGGACATAAAATGCTGTTGGAAAAATGGTGCCAATAGACTTGCTCCACAGAGGGTTGCCCCAAACCTTCAATTCGTAAAAAACACAATATCTGGGAAGCACAATAAAGCAAAGCACAGTAAAACGAGGCCTGCCTATGCATTTTAATGGCTTAGAAAATGGTAAGATGCAGCAATGTTTCCTGAAATATATAAGTGTATGTTCAGAGGTGGAAACCACCGAATTAGTCTGTGAAAGGGGAGAAGAAAAACCCCAGTATCCAGAGGATGATGGCAAAAAATGATGTTGTTTTGGTTCTAGACATACAATCCATGGGGCTCAGACACCCTCTGCCCTGGCAGTATTTGCCAAGAACAGCAGGGCGTCCTTTTCCCCTTTCCATCATGTATGTGTATGTTGTGTTCATCTGGTCCGGTATGACCGTTCATTACTGGCTCACACACTGCTAAATCCAAGGTCTTAACATTCCTAAATTATAATTACACTCTATCTGACTGTTGCTCTACATTCACTTCAGTGACTATCAACATGACATACATAATCTATATTATATTTACCAATCACTCTACATCCAATAACCCATATTCCACCAGAAGTAAATATTGGTTATAAATCATGTTCTGCTCATCTGAGAAAATGTCTGTTCCTCTATATCAAAAAATTATCAAGAGAGTAGGATACATCATTCGAATTAAATGACTAGATAAATTGAGCAATATTGTGGTACGGGCACACCATGAATTTTCAGTTATGAAGTAAAGTAACAACAATTCACTGTGATCCCCACCTAGTGGCTGAACTATATACTTATTTCAGGTGACTGATGCGAATTATGTCTCTGTAATTCACATTAAGGAACTTGAAATACTGTACTTAAAAATATTTGGCTGTGATGAATGTCCTTAAATTTAATTATATAATCCCCATGTACATTGTAGTACCGGATATGTGTTCCCACTAAGAACGGTTTTGTCCCAAGTACGCTTAACGGAGGAGTTAATAAAGAAATCTTTGCTGTATGTAGTATATTTAAGAGAAAATTACAATTTCTTGAAATAAAAAAAGATGCTAATATTCAAAATGACCGAGAAAACACAAATCCCACAAAGCTGTATTTCTCACACTAGTATTGGTAGGACTATGATCTCTGAAAGGTTTTTATTTAAATAAGTGTGGGATACTATAGTTACACAAAGTTAACTATGTTTTGTTTTATTTTCCTGCAGCACTGATCAGAAACTTTAATGACAATTTCAAAGCTAAAAAAGGGAGTATAAGATTCCTTTTCCTACATAATTTAATCATAGTTTTTTCCTTCACTTCTCTTAACATGTCTGAATATTTATAACAAAAATCATTTGATTATCTAAATTTGTATATAATTTTTCTTAGAAACATAATCTCTATAGCCCCATAGGATAAATTGTAATTTCCTTCCACATTTATTGAGCTTCAAATTTCACTACATGGGATGCTCTTATATTAAAATCGCACAATTAATATCACAAAAATTAATCAACTCATTGAAATGTTATAACAAGTAATATTCTTAGGATAGTTTATATGACCTTTAGTTGCATTGTTTTCAATAATAGTTGAAAAACGGGATAGATCGATCTCATTTCTAGTCTAATTTGTGTACTCTCAAACACAATTCCTAATGGAATAAAAGTAGAATCTTTATGACAAACTGGAACATATAATTTCCTCCATTTTTTTTCTAAAGACATTAGGCATTTTTTTTTCTCACATAGCTGTAATTTGACATTGTTTCTAGTTACCGTTATTTTTCCTTTCGTCTTTCTTGATTCTCAGCCTCTATGAAGTACTCTATGTCCCCTACCCTTAAAAACTGGTATTCCCCAGAGTTGGCCCACTCCCCTGCCCTGCCTCTCTCACCTCTTTGGTTCACTGGTCCTTTTACACATTCTCCTGCGTGTTCTTAGTAATGCCTATGGTCTCATTTGCCTTTAACCACTTGAGAATCCTTTAGTCTCTGGCCATACCAATCACCTGTGCTCCAAACTTGCATTTCCAACCACGTATGGATCACTTCCCTTGGATCTCCAGCTCAGTTTTCTTCCATCCAACTTCGGCATCTTGCTCCCAAACATGTACTCTCTTATTCTTTCTCTGCTCTAGAGGCCTCCAGGGATCCAGGTCAAAAACTTGAGAGTCTTTCCTTATATCCAGTCTATTACCCAGACAAAACTGTCCCTTAAACATCAGTTATTATTTCTCCGCTTCCTATTCAGTTCATCACAAACTTCCTTGCCTTTCATCTGGACTCCTGCAAGCACCTCTTGCCTAATTTAACCTTCTCATTCATAAAGGTTCTAAATGTAAGACTAATCACCCTACTTTCCATTTTACTGGCAAAAAGTTCAAGCTGTCACACAGAGTATAGATCTTTCATAATCTTCACTCCCTCACCACCTTCATTTCTAGCCTTGTCTGCTAAATCTCCATGTATAGCTTTTTCTCCCATAATACTTGAGCCTTTCCTGTGCAACTGCTTGTTTTTCCCCTACTTGTTCTGTAAAACCTATGCCCATTGCAGAGGCACCATCTGAGTTAATGTGTCAGCGCTTAACAGCATAGGGTACCGCCTCTGCCTGGGTTAGGTGCCCCTTCTCTTTAATCTGTTCATACGCTGCACACCTACCTCAGTTGGCACCATTTATTTACTCCATCATACCCATTCACATTTTCTTATAAATCTGTATTTCTTATAAATCTGTGTCCTTGAAGACAGACATATCTTTATACATCTTTCTGTCTAACAGCAAGCACAGCAGCTCATTCTTGAAATGTGTTTGAAGAATGTTTCCTAGATAAGGGAGTGTAGATTTATTTCACACCCTTGTTTTCAGATAGTATTAGGAGAAATAGTTTCACAATTCATGACTTTCACAGGTGGGATATTTATCACAGAATGTCCCAAACTTCATCAGCTTCAAAAGCCACTCTTTCCTTAATGCCCAAATCACCTGAAAAATCTCAAATCAGTAATTTAACTTTCCACATTTGAAATAAACCAACCCAAAGCAAGAAGGATAAAACAAGAGATTAAAATAGAAGTAAATGAAATAATAAAGAAAAGAAAAGCAGTAGATAAAATCAACAAAACCAAAAGTTGGTTCTTTGAAAAGATCAACAAAATTGAGGAACTTAAGCCAGAATGACCAAGAAAAAGATAGACTCATATTATTAAAATCAGGAATGAAAATGGGTATATTACTAACAATCTTAACAGAAATTAAAACATATTATAAGGGAATACCGTGAACAGTTGTATAGCAACAAAAACCTGGATGAGACTGACAAATTCCAAAGACACAAACAACTGAAGACTTAAGAAGAAATAGAAAAATCTTAATAGACCTATATAACAAATAAAGAGATTGAATTAGTAATTTCACAATTTCCAACAAAGTCCAGACACAGATGGGTTCATTAGTGAATTCTACCAAATGCTTAATGAATATTTTAACACCATCTCACTACACTGATGGACAGTGACTGTGGTGGGGTTGGTGGGGGGGACCGGATGAAGGGGGTAGTTTAATCATCACAATATTGCTCATGTAATTGTAGGTTAATGATACTAAAATAAAATAAATTAAAAAAAAAATGAAAGAATAGTAAACACTTCCCAACTCATTCTATGAGACCAGTATTACCTTATTAGCAAAACTGAACAAAGATATCATGGGAAATGAAAACTTAAGACCAATATTGCTTATAAATACAGATGCAAAAATGCTCAACAAAATGCTAACAGCATAGTAACCACATCCAGAAACATATAAGGATTATACACCATGACTGTGTGGGGTATATCCCAAGAATGAGAGGTTGATTTAGCATAACAGTCAATGTATGTACCATATTAATGGAATATATGACAGAAACCACACGATCATATTAACAGATGCAGAAAAAGTACTTGACAAAATTAAACATCCCTTCACAATAAAAACACTCAACAAACTAATAAATGAGTTCAGCAGTGGGAGTCTAAAATAGTGAAGCCGTTTGGAAAATAGTTTGGCAATTCCTCGAAAAGTTAAAGCCAATTCTACTACTAGGTATATACTCAAGAGAATGAAACATATATGTACACACAAAAAACTTGTACACAAGTGTTCATAGCAGTGATATTTATAATAGCCAAAAAGTAGAAACCCCAAACACCCATCAATTACATAAAATGTGATGTATCCATACAATGGGATATCACTTGGCCATAAGAAGGAATGAAGTACGAATGCATGCCACAACAGAGATGGACCTTGAAAACAGTATGTTAAGTGAAAGAAACCAGACACAAACACTACATGTTACATCATGACATTTATATGAAATGTCTGGATTAGGGAAATCTGTAAAGACAGCGGTTTACAGGGCTGGGGTGGAAGATGGAGAAGGACTCCTAGTGAGTATGGGCTATCTTTCTGGTGTGATGAAACTGTTCTAGAATTAGATAGCAGTCATTAAAACACCTCTTTGAAGTCAAGTAGACCTTACTATCTTTGTGACCTAAAAAAATAGCAATAAACATAATAACAGACATTTATAGTGCTAATTATGTGCTAGACAGTTTTGTTAATTCCACTACAACCTGATTAGGTATATTACTGTCTCCAAAGGAGGAACCTAACACATAATAAGGCTAACATGTTGCTGAATATTTCAAATCTTACTTCTACATCTGAGAATAGTTATTTTAAAAAGTTTAAAAGGATTAAATGAGATACTATGTAACATTGTTGGTACATGATACACATTCAGAAAATGGAACATCCTCTTAGTGGATGTCCTATGATCTATATTGTCTTCCTGTAAAAGGTCATGCTAATATCCAGTGTATTATAGTATTAATAATGTATAACACTTTCATTTGTTTTTGAACACAGGACCCCCTGGACCTGCTGTTCCTCCACCTGCAGGCTACCCAGGAGGCTTGCCTATGGGAGACTATGGTCCACAGCACTTCAATACCATCCCCCTATACCAGCCACTTGGCGGTATCCATCCTGTCCAGTACCAACCTGGCAAATATCACATGCCAAATCAGCTTGCTCCAATCACATGGATGCCAGAGCCAACTCTTATGCCAAACTGTCCTCCTGGTCTGGAATATTTGGCCCAGGTACTCCACACAAATCCAAATAATTTTCTTACAAAGTATGACTGGGGATCTCACAAGAGTCGAAAGGCTGCATAGAGTGGATAAAGGCAATTGGTCAATTATGACAGATGTACTGTCATATGTACCATTAGATGTGGTACTACTAATTTCAGAAATGTGAACAGGGGACAAAGAGCATAGGAATGTTTATGGTGGGATGAATATGGTTTTCTAAAGGATGTATGTTGAATTTTAATATATACAAGATGTCCTGTTGAAGGCAATTTAAAAAGCAGGGACAGAAGAAAAACTACCAGTGATGCTAAAATTGAAGTGTTATTTTCTTAGAAGAATTAACATGGAGAAAAGCAACAAAAACAGGATGGAACAGTAGACGGAAAGAGAATCACTGAGGCCCTCAGCTCATTTCTCCTCACCACCCACAATTTTCATTAGCTACTCCAGCCACCTCCAAACATAAAATGTAAATAAGAATAGGTGACCTACCAAGAATATTGTCTCAGGCCAAGTTCCAGAGACCCCCTTCTTACAATACAGTGACTTCTTATTTTCTATCTATAGAGACATTAAGAAGCTACCAGGACAACCAGGTCAGAAACTGGGGCAGTATGTCAGATTGGTGTACCAAATGGTATTTTTTAGAAACACATTGGAAACTTACAAAGATTGCTTAATGAAAATAGGATAAAAGTAGTATTGGAAATCTTAGAAGCTATTGAATTTTGTTTTGCTTTTGGACAAAGGAGGCAGTGAAATACGTTATAAGCAAGGGACTTGCCAATTCAATGTGTCTCCCCACATAGTCAACCAGAAATTCCTTGGAATTGACATGTTTCTCTTTTCAGTTTTATATATTGATGGAGATCCTGTTAATCCTATGAATTGAGCACCGTAGTGTTGATACTTGAAAGTCAGAACAGTTGGATCAGGAAAACTGGGATTTTACATAAGCCAAACATTTTCCTAAATTGTTATTTTAGCAAAATGTTGACAAAATATGAAGCTTCTCATCTAAGCTTAACCTCTACATTATTTTAGAAGCGTATAGATGCTTATAATTAATCAGCTTAGAAAGTCTCTTTCTTATATTTGATATAGAAATTGTCCTTGGAAATATAAGATCTGGAGTAATTTCTCTTTTAAAAATGCACAGCTTTTATATTTTTCATTTAAATAAAAAACAGTGTCTTACTTTCTTCTGTTACTCTGACAGAATTTGAATGAACATATTTTATGAGTTCTATTTTCCCTTTCAGGAATGTTTTGAGTTAAGAAAAATGAAAAAATAAAGCAGGCTTGGAGCCAGCCAACCTGGTTTTTAATTCTAGTTCTACTCCCTCCTCACTCTACCACATCGAGTAACTTTCCTAACTTGGTGCTTGTATTCCATCATCAGTCATACTGGCAATACATACCTTAGTGAGTTGTTAGGAGAATTTTTAAGGCCCTTACGGTGCCTAATATTTTTGACGCATAGGGCCCACCCGATAGGTGATAGCTGTGTGGATGTTATTAGTTGAAACACCTTGTACCAGAATGGAAAATACAAAGTCAATAATTTTTTTCAGTACTTTTTTTTATCCTAGTCTTTTTGCAATCTTATGTGCAGATCACATGAATGTTTATCTGGATTATCAAGACTCCACAGTATCCAAAGGAGCAGGAGTCTATTATTTCTAGAGTACTCTCTTGGCCAGTGACTCCACCGGTTTGTTAGAGAATTACTTCTTGACAGCCACTGTGTCTTATGGAGCATACTTCTTCCACACTAACAGGCATCATTTCTTTAGAATATTTTGCTCAGGAGTGAATGCTTTTACCAAGCAGTGAATATTTTTACATTTTAGTTCTAGATTTTAACATCCTGGATTTTTCAAAAGACTATAAAGCACCTTAATGACCATTTTTGATATTTTATAAGGCATGTTTAAACCCCCTACCCTGATTGTGTTTTCATATATAAGAAAAATTTTTAATGAAAGGATAGTATCCCCTCTATACCCTCCTATACTGAATCACAGCACAAAACATTCATATCCAGTTACTTTTAGCTTCATTTATTGCCACATTCATGTATTTCTCATTAATGAATACATTCAATGAATATTTGATGAAAATGGAGTTTCAGGCAGTGTTGTGGGCTCTGGAATGAGGAATGCCCTAATAAGCTATATATCTAAGATTCTATAGATCTAAGTCTATCCTCATGGAGGTTTCTTCTTTTCTGCTAGAATGATGTCAAGTACAGGAGATACTGGATCCATCAGAGTATCTGTCTTTAAAGTGACTCCTAAGTACAGGTAGAAGTTACCTACTGGTCTTCCCAACCTCCCTTTCCAAGGGATCCCAGAATGCTTCCTCCCCTTTGCCCTGATTCTACTCACATGCTTCCAGCCCTTGTAGACCTTGCCCTTATCAAAGTATACACCTAGGGAGACCCTGGCATTAGTTCAAGTGGATGAAGTCACTATTTCCATCTTTTCCAGAGGCACCTATGGAACACTATGAAATTGGACATTCCCTGTGTGAGGGCCACCCTGGTTGATTTGTTCTCCCTAAGCCACTGAGAAAATTGTCTTTCTCTGTTGCTGGTCCATGTTAAATTGTCCTGAACAACTTCAGTCCACAGGTGACATGTCACTGAGGCCAGTGAGTAGGAACAATCTGTGTACACAACTTCTCCTAGATGCTGTTACTGTAGCAGGGAGATGATTTCTTGATATGCCAGACAACTGTTTATCTTTTAAAGTAGAAATATAGAAAAGTAGTTTTCCTATCCGAACAGCTCTGCTAATAGCTATTTGATCAGGTGCAGATAAAGGAAATTTCACTTGATAAAGATTTTTTGATTCCATTTAATTTCAAAAAGATATTTTGGTATCCACTGATATGCTTTAATACCTATCTCATCAGTTTATTTTCTAATGCTGATTTGATTTAATTCTGTTATTTCTATCTCCCCTAACTGCTTTGTTCTATTCCAACAGTTGGACAACGTACATATTCTTCAGCATTTTGAGCCCCTGGAAAGTATGTATAATTTTGTACTGTTCAGCAGTATTTGAATCAAGTGGAAATTTGCATTACCCAATATCTAGTGCCTTATTTATATTGATCAATTTTTAGTGGTTCAAAGAGAAAAGACTCCTCTATTATCCTCCCTTCAAGAAAGTAAGAAAGGGAATTATTTTATATAATTTCATCTATTTATGCATCATATTTAAGCTATTAGACTTGAAAGGACTTGTATTTCATCTCGTCCATCCCCCACCCCATACCCACCCACTCCCCTGCATGTTCACCTTTCCTGGATGAGTAAAAGAAGGAGGCAAGAGATTAAATGGGTTAGCTGGGGGCACCACAGTCAGCTCATCAGTGGTAGAATTAGAAATAGAATCTACATCTGTTGAGTTCAAGTCCGTTGCCCTGGCTCTGCAAGTCAGAAGAAAAACCACAGTAGACAAGGCCTGCTCTCAGTTTAACCTTGATAAATCACTGACCCTTGCAGCACCAGCTCTACACATTCATCTGAACACCACATACAGCCTTTGACTTTGCTTGGCCTACTTTCTTATTTGTAATTAGTAAGGACCCCAAACATTTCAGCATAGTTCATGAGGTGATTAGTTCATGGTCCAATGTATGATTTCATTTAAATGGTTTTATAATTAAAGTGTCCTGAACTCAGATACTCTAGGAATCATTTTTAATCTTTGTTTTTATTTGGGAAAGTTTTTTAAATCACTTAATACTGAGCTTCTTAAATGAAATATTTTAATTTTTAAAATCACCAAATAATAGGGCATAGGAAATATTGTGGTGCTCTAATCCATCATATGTATGTCAACTGAAATTTTTAAAATACTGTTTGCTTTAAGCCCCTTAAAAGTGTTATAAAAGGACTGGTTGAGGCCCATTTTAACTGCTTCTAATTTAAAGTGGCTTTCTCATTTTAATTTTTAGGGATAACAGGTTTTGAAACTAATAATTGCTATGATATTAAAAACAAACTGGACCAGATGATTTACATCGTAACTGAAGACACAGACGACATTACCAGGAATGCTTATCGGACGCTAAGGCCCTTCGTGCTCCGCGTCACTGACTGTGCGGGCCGAGAAATCATGACCCTGCAGAGACCCTTCAGATGCTCCTGCTGCTGTTTCTGTTGCCCCTTCGCCAGGCAAGAGGTCAGAGAACAGAGTCCAGTCACTGGTCCTTCCAGATCCAACTCTTCACAGCACGCTTGTGCCCTTCCAAAAGTACACAGGAGGGGGTTTTCGCGGCTCTGCCAGTCAGAAGGCAAGAAGACAGTGGGGAGGGAGGAAGCCAGATTGCCTCACCTAAGGAAAATCACAAGGGGCTTTTTCTTGGAGATTCATGCTTTTCGGTGCTAATTGGCGGGGCATGGACAATTAGGGCTATTTAGTCAGCGACCACAATTCTATCAGCTGGGTCTACTGAATTAGAAATTCACCTGTCAGCTAGAAGAGTAGTCACACACATTTGCCTAAATGTACCTCCAATGTCCCCACATCAGGTATCTGCTAAACTTGAACGTGCTCTTTTAGAATTGGAAAGGAATTTAGGTACTTCTGCTCTACCATCACAGTCTACACCTTGCTGCAGATAAAGAAAGGGTGGCTCAGAATGGTGAAGCGCCTCCTGCTAGGGTTGCCCTTTGCCACGTGCTGGGACTAGAACGCAGAAATGCTGAGCTGCAGTGTGGTTCCTCTTCCACAGCCTGCGCGATCTAGGAAAGTTGTCTGCCGCAGGGAAAAGGCAATTTTTGAGAGGAGTCCAAGGGAATCTGAATTTCAGACATGCCAGCCACTTAAATCTGGACAATTGACTTAATAGCTCTTTGAGCCCCAGCGTTCATATACATAAGCTGGACACACAATGCCCCTGGGATTGCTACGATAAGTATGTTAAGCACCAGCATTTACAAGAGTAATTTATGGACAGCCCTCTCTGTACCTTGATTCATTCACCTGTAAAATGTAAATATTGATGGTACCTATCTTGTAGGATGATTGTTTTGAGGATCAAGTAGTACATAAATGCCAGCTGCTTAGTACAGTGCCTGGCAAAAAGCAGAGTGCTCAGTGAGTACTAGATACTGTCGCCAGATCCCTGCTCTTTTGGTTGTGCACGTGTACGCGTGTGTATGTAGCATCTGCCCGTGTCGCTGCTTCATTTGCAGCTGGAGGTGCAGTGTCCTCCTGGCGTCACCACTGGCTTCGTTGCAGAGCACTGGAACCTGTGCAGGGCGGTTTACAGCATCCAAAATGAGAAGAGAGAAAATGTGATGAGGGTGCGTGGGCCGTGTTCGACCTACGGCTGTGGCTCAGATTCTGTTTTTGAGGTAAACAAATGTAAAAATACTGTTTCTACTGTTTTTTTCTACATGTATTGACAGACCTCAGAATGACTGGCTTTTAGGTGATTTTTTTTTTCATGTGAATGAGGAAAGAGTTAATAAACCAGCTGACATCAAATGATTTTCAAATTAGTGGATTGCCTTTTTCAAAAGTGTAAGCTCCTTTCTTATGATTTCGGTGTTTGTAAAGGTCAGAAGAAACTGTTTAAAACATTAAACCTGAGAGTAAATAGCCAGACCTAATCTATTTATTTTATTCTTGGTTGCATTTAATTAACCACTTTTACCAAAGATTTCTAGTATCAGAATATAGGTCCTGAGTAATGAAAGTGCCCAACATATCACAGAATATATAGAGCCCCCCCGAGGTTGAACAAATTGCTTATTGTGGAGTAGAAGTCTTTCTGCATCCTCAAGAAATAGGACACTGATAACATGAATAAAACTCATAATAAGTTATAACATTTTGTCAGGAAAAAGAAAATTCCCTTTTATTTTGCCTTTATCTCATGGCTACAAAGTGATTGCTTCTTACCCTATGAATCTGACAGAGGAGATTCTTATAAATATTTCCTTAGCTTCTTAAAAAGTCCTCTCTCAATGCCTTGCAATTCAGCAAGTCTCATTGTACAAAACTGCTCATTCAGGTATGTCCTGTAACACCCAGTAAACTCTTCAAACCTTGCTTCTTTGTAAAAGACCATTGTCAGGAAATAGAAAATGCAGACCAGCCAGATTTGGGGGCGGGGTGTTTGGGATCATTCTGATCTCAACAGTTAGTATTTAAATATTTTCCCTCTGGCAAGTATCAAAGTCCCCCTTCTAAAAGCTGAAGCCCTTTGGCATCCTGACTTCCTTTAAGGAGACAGGGTGGGTTTGGCCCCCTAAAGCTTGAGGGATTATGTGGTGTTTATGAAGTGTAGGGAAGCATTCTTCCTTGCTTTTGCTCATGCGTTTCTCTATATGAAGAGACACTCTCCCAATCACCAATTCCTACCCTTTGCGATAGGGAGAATAATTTCAGAATCAGTTCAACTCATACTTCCCTCATAACTCATTTGAGAGTGAAGTAAGAGCACTGGCCTGAGAATTTTAAGATATTCTTCAGCTCAGTTATTAACCAGTTGGAAGGCACTTAACTTGTCTTGGTCATAATCGCCTATTTGAAATTACATTATTAGTATATTCATTTCCTGCCTTGCCATGCATGTATCTCAGTGTTATTTGTTTCTAAATAGAAGAATAAAACATGTAGTATAATATTTTTCAATCATCATAAAGTCACAATCTTATTCATTTTCCTAGGTTAAATCCCTAGATGGTGTATCCAACATTGGCAGTATTATTAGGAACTGGAATGGTTTGTTATCAGCCATGGGCGATGCTGACCACTTTGACATTCGTTTCCCAGCAGACCTGGATGTGAAGATGAAAGCCATGATTTTGGGAGCTTGCTTCCTCATTGTAAGCCTTTTTCTTTTGAGCCATCTTGAGAGAATTATCTTTCTGAAGAGAAGCAGTTTAGTGTAGGACGAAGGCAATATGCTTTGAAATGAGGCCAACTTCTATCTCTAGAACTTAACTAGTTACCTATTTTGCAAAGTGTTTAATACTTGGAAGCCTCAGTCTCCTAATCTGTAAAATGGAGATGAGAATGTTTATGATTTTCAGGGTTATGAATATTAGCCATCTTATGAGTAAAGGGGCCAGGTGAGTGCTGGGGAAGCCTCAGGCACCCAATGGGTATAATTGTCATCACTCTAAGTTATTTATCATTCTCACTGCTTAAAAATGGCTGTCCTGGGATTTCATCATGAAATAAAAGAACTCTAAAGCCTATGTCCTTTCTCCCCACCTTACTGCTTCTCTGTCAGTGTATTCCTTGGGGTTGTACCCTCCTTCAATTTATTAGGTACAATTCCCTTGCTGTATTACTGATTAGTGGTTAACATTCTAAAGTAAAGCATAGAAATAAAATTGATAAGCTATACCTTGAAAACATAATTAACATGTTACCATTGGTATATTTAACTTATTTAATGTTGGTTATCAAGCTTTTGTTCTTAAGATTGAGAACTTAGTTAATCAGTACCCCCAAATGGAAAGCCGGCGGGCTACCAATATTTAAGTCTGTAATCGCTGCTCTCCATATTAGGTCCTCTTCATAAAAGTGTCACTAGATTTGTTTATCCTAAACTAGTACGGGAGGATTTCCTGATGAGTTATAAATGATAATATTTTATATATGTCATCTAACTTATCTCTCTATAGATATAATTCCGTATTTACCTACCCACCTCTCTCTATACATATGCATGTAATTCTTTTTCCAATTTCAGGACTTCATGTATTTTGAAAGATCTCCACCACAACGTTTATCAAGATAGATGGACACAGCAAGTCAACAATTATGGTTAATAAAAAAGACTAGAAAATTGGATTGGGCTTACAGTCCCCTCCATTATTTGCAAATATATTTATTTGCTTTTGCAGAATGTTTTTATTGCATGTTAGCTCTAACAGGTAGGCTAGGTGTATTCTCGCACTTGAAAGAAATAATCTAAACAGGTGTTTCAATTGAGTATCTGTCTACTTGGCTACTTGGTAGACTAGAAGTTCACCCTGAAAAAGTGATGACTCGTTAACCAAGTAAACATGTATACAGTGAGATTGAAAACACTTACCCATGAGATAAGGGAAAATGAATCCCATAGCTTTCACATTAATGGGTAGTAAAATGGTGAGCTTTTTAGAGCAATCTTTGCTGAGATAGAGTAATAGAGCTTCCATCTCTAACCCACTCCTACTTCTCCTCTCCATTAAAATGTCCTGGTATTGAAGACAAATTTGATTCCAGGTGAAAAAAAATTATACTTCTCATCTTCAAAAACAGAAAGGAAGGCAGATAGAAAGACTATATTTTATTGTACAAGAAAAATTTACCTGTGTACTTTTATGTTTCCATGGAAAATTTGATTTTATTACAAAATGAAACGATTTTTATCATGAGATTTGTGTTTTCCATAGCTATTCCCTCATTGACTAGCATGCACACTCAGGAGCCCCCTATGTATGAAGACAGGGTCACACTGTCAGGAAAAGAGGCAGCAAGGGTCACAGCCGATCTGGGTCTCCGAGCAACAAGCTTGCATTTAATACATTTAACCTTTCTTGGTCCCTGATGCCTTATACATAAAATTTGTTTGGCCAAATATCTAAGATTGCCAGTTGAACTTTTTTATCTCATTTGATGTGACGTGAAGGAGATCATTGTTTTTTCTGTCGAAGGGATCCCTGATAATCAACGTGCTATTTTATTGCAAGAGTTGAAGTTTTGTTTTTAAATTTTGAAATGGGACATTCTGTGCAGCCCTTTGTACAAGCAGTAACTACAAATTCTGACACTACTTAATACTGCTTTGCTGCTTTTTATTTAAGTGATAGATAAATCTGTATCTATGCAAAGAAAGTGATAAAACAGCAAACATGCTACTTCTCTGTGACCTATAGCTTATCAGTGAAGATTACATAGGATCAACAGAAAGTATAAATTGTACTTGCTTGTATTGACTAGTTAAAAGCATAGTGTATTGCTGGATACACTCTAATAAATCAACGAACCTCTTATGCACTTTAGCCTCCTATCTGAATATGGACTGTGTTCTTTCCGCACAGCCAGCATGTAGAATGTGATGTGTTCTTCCATTGCTTATTAAAGAAAGCAAGCCCAGGTGTTCTTAGATGTGGTTATTCTGAGAGGAGGGCTTTCACCCACAGTTCTTATTGAAGTGAAAAAAAAGGTGCTCATTTTTTAACTGTATTCATCTTTTCATGGTGAAAGTTGTTTTACTAGTTTCTTGTAATGTTCATTTTTATATGCTACTATGAGCTTTTTAAAAAAACATGTAAAAGCTGCTGCTTTCTAAAATAATTTTATATTTGAATATGCAACTGCAGTCTTAGACATGTATTTTTTTCTTATAATGTTTGACATTTGATATAGGAAATCAATAGTATTGATAAAGTTTATCTATATAAACTTCATTTTTACTTGCATCTCTGCATTCCAAGACTGCTCATTAATACCAAGAAAAAACAGTTTTTAGCATATGACATTTTTAATTCCTGTTTAAATTTTTTGTTGTCTTAACATGTCTTTTATAATTATAAGCTCTTTCTTTAAAAATAATACCATGTGTCTTATATTTTTATACTATGACTTATATTGTAATTTCTCTTTTTCTTAATATTTCATAATGTAAACTCAATCATATCAATTAAAAAAACAAGTTATTCTCTGACATTTCTGTGTTTTTCATGCTTCATCATATTGTTTATGGCTTTTAAAGAAATATGTTTCTGGTAGAATGCTGTTTTATTTTTTGAATTGTGATTGAGCCTTTGTTAGAGACTGAATATTTGTGTCCCCCCCACCCACCCCCCGCAAAATTTGTGAATTACCCCACTGTGATGGTATTTGGCCATGGGGCCTTTGGGAGGTGATAGGTCATGTGGGAGGACTAACCAAGGGGTTGGTGCCCTTACAATCTGCCAGGGCCTTAGTCTTGGACTTCTTAGTCTCTGGAACTGCGAGAAATAAATGTTGTTATAGCCATCCAGTCTATAGTACGTTTTTGTTACAGTAGCTCAAATGAATTAAGTCAGAAATTGGTGGCAAGAAGTGGGGATGCTGCTGTAACAAATAGCCAAAAATTGGAAGTGGCTTTGGAACTGGGTAATGGGTAGAGGCTGGAAGAGCGTTGAGGTGCATGCTGGAAAAAGCCTAGATCACCTTCAAGAAAGTTTTAAAGGTGATTTGAGAGCTCAAGAAGAAAAGAGCTAAAGAGAAAGCCTCAGTCTTTTTAGAGATTACCTAAGTAATCCTGAACCACATGTCGGTAGTGTCAACCTTAAAAATAAAATAGCCAGTTATTTTACTAGCAAAATGAGTTTATTTAGAAATAGCAGAGCAGTTGTGATTAGGGACAAGCAAACTATGACAACACCATAGGCCATCCAAAGAGACACAGGGATGGTCAGCATTGTTAGGTTTTAGGAGGACGTTTGAGGAAGGATGTTCTGAACAAAGTTCCTTGGAGAAGAGAATTTGAGGTTGTAGAGGTTTCTCACTGGCTGCAAGTGGTGGTTAGTGTATTGTTGCTGGGGAAAAAGGAGATCGTCCTCTTTTTCTTAAAAGTGGAAGATAAAGTTCCTAGTGAAAAGTATCCTCTCTTGTCAAGATTAGAATTATGTCCTCTCTTCCTGCTGGTTATGCAGGCTGCACAGAGGCATGCGTGTGAGAGCTCCCGCTTCAGAGTTTCCCCACTCCATTTTAAATGGGGTTTGCTTTACTCACTTCCACAGAAGAAATATGGACATTAAAGTCTATTTGATTAGGTATAGGTGGCACTGAGGAACATGTTACTAAACAATGGATAAAAGATGGTCCTTGTTATAAAGTGGCAAAGGCTTGGCTATATTGTTCCCATGTTCTAGAGTTATGTGCAAGGCAGAACTCGGTGAATAATGAAATGATATTTAGCTGGAGCAAGTTCTAAGCTGTGCTGACAGTACAGCTGGGTTCCCCTGACCATTGCTTATAGTGAAATGCAAGAGGGAGCAAGGACCTAATAACAGAATTGTTAAGAAAAAAATAAACAAATAAGAAATGGAACTTAAAGATTTGGAAAATTCTTAGCCTATTGAAAAAATGATATTTTAGCAAAAAATGAGAACACTAAGGGTGTGGCCAAGGTGCACTGATAAAGAGATTAGTATGGATCGCTTTCTCAGGAGAAGCCAGGCCCTGGCCTCCAAGACACGGAGAATAATCCTGAAGGTGATGCCGTAGCTGCCACTCCCATTACAGGCCCTGAGTGCAAGCCCGGGATGCAGAGTGAATCAAGTACAGGAGGCCAGCACCTGTGGGACTTTTGTGCACATTGCCTGGAACTACCTCACACTGGGGTCTCTGCTCTTGTGCTACCCCAGATGTGGCTTTGGTGGGCCCAGGCATGCCACGGGCTTTAGCGTCCACTCCTCCAGAGGGTGCAGGCAGCAAATTTTGTTGGTGTCCATGTGGCTGCATCTCCACCAGGGCTCAGAACGCACAGGCCAAGAGGCATGGCCGCCTTCACCTAGATATCAAGGAATGGGGCCACCTGGAAGAGCCTTGCGCTTGGAACTCCAGCCCTGTAGAGCCAAAGGGTCCCAGCAGAGAGACTCTGCAGGGCTGTCCTGCCAACCCCTGCGGGTGATACGGCCGTCCCTGCAGGTCCAGACGGCAGAGCATCGATCCTTGAGCCTTATGTTAATTGTTTGTCTTGTTTACTCTTGGGCTTACCTGGGAACTGTTCATCCTTTCTTCTTTCCTGTTTCCCCCTTTTGGAATGGGAGTGTCTTTCCTATGCCCGTGTCAGAACTGTATTTTGGAAGCACAGAAGTTTTTTGGTTTCACAGCTAGAGAGCAGTTTGCCTCAGGATGAATCATACCCTGAGTCTCACCCATACCTGATTTAGACTAGATATTGGACTTTAGATTTTTGAGCTGATACTGACACAAGTTAAGATTTTATAACACTTACGAATGGAATTAGAATCCTTAAAAAGAGACTCAGCGAGCTCCCTTGCTCTTCTGCTCTTCATGTGAGGACAGTGAGAAGACAGCGGTCTGTGAACCAGCAAGCGAGCTCTCACCGGCTGTACAATCTGCTTGGACCTGATCTTGGACTTGCAGAGCTGTAAGAAATAAATTTGTGTGATCTATAAGTCACCCAGTCAATGAACTTTTTTTGTTGGAGCAGCCCATATGGACTAAGGCAGCCTTTGAATACTTCTTTCCGAAAGGGATATTTGGAGTAATTTCTTATTATGAGGTTTATTCAAAATCCTTGCTTTTTTATATAACTTTGATACTAATAATTTCTGTAATGTTGTGTAGTGGTAACTAGCTTTCTGACATAACTAAGTCACTTATAAATGCTTATTTCTAATCCACTTCTTTAAGACACAATTTTAAGTATGATTTCAATGCCAGTATATAATGCAGGAAAGCTGCTTAAATTTGTAACTGTTAGTGAAAGACACATTTTAAAATGAGTTTTTCTTAATGATGAGATTTTCCAGAAAGCATACAAAAAGCTAGGGATGAGACTATTTTGCATACTGGCTGAATTTTTCAACCAACTAGATGCTAAATAAATTAAGGTCAAGTATAGAAGAAGCAGTTATTCCTGAGAATGCACCCTGCATCTCTTCACCAGCTGGCTATTTTTCAGTCTTTTCCCCCACAGTGTTCAAGGTTTAATTTAATTTATACTGAAAGATGCAAGCTTGGGAAACCCATAGGTCTGGGTTTAATAAACTAATGCCAGATTCAGCTTTTTGTCTCATGATAGCTAATATTTGAAATGGGTCTTTTCCTATAACTTGATTGACCCTCACAGAATGCACTTCACATTTGCCTCTAGGCTTTTTAAATCACAAAACCCAGGAAAGAGAAAAATAGAATGATACATTTCAAGTGTGGTCAAAGTGAGGCAACATATGCTACACAGTAACACTTGGCACAGTTAGTAACAGCACACGGTAGGCATTCACTCAGTGTTTGCATAATGAATAACAATACACTTGGTGGACATACTTCTGAAATATTTGTTATAGCGCCCAGTAAAAAGTTTTACCATCCTCTCCACTATTTCACTCTATTAATACTTCATGGAGCATCTACTAAATTCAGGCACTGAGCTATTTCTGAAGGCAGAGAGAAATGCAAAGGTGAAAATATACATAATTACTACCTTCAAGGGTTCACAAACTAATGGATGAGACAGACTTGACTTTTAAACAAACAAAAAGATGTACATCTTAGAGGAGCACAATGGACGTGTGTTCAGTGGGATGTTAGCACATTCAACAGAGGCCATGTCACAGCAGCACCTGATGCTGTATATTTCTGTTCCATTTAAGCAGACAGTTTAGGCTGACTGGTGTATCATATGCCAGGTAAACTTCCTGGCCCTGCTGGAGGGAAGATGTATTTTACAGTCTTGTCTGCAAACTGAATGCATGGTAAATGCAACTGAAAGGTCAATTTAGCAAAATGTCCATCTAGCAGAGTGGGATTGATTTTTCATCACAGTAAACATAGAGCCCAGGAGAGTGGTATGTTTAAAATGCTCAACAAACATTTGTTGAATGAATGAAAAAAATCCTGATGTGTGTGTGACACTGTTCTAGGTTTACAAGGAGACAGAAATCAGTGAGAATAGAGCAAGTAAATACGTAGTTACTTCACAAAGCTAAGGAATTGTTGCACAAAATAAAGATTATCTTGTTTGCAGTTGTATATTTCTTGTTCTCACAACTGCATTATGAGATATACATCTATGCCATTTTCCAGAGGCAGAAACAAACTTCATGAAGAAAGATGGGGTGCTAAGGAATTTCCTCCTCCTGCTGTAATTGTAATTAAGGAAAACTGAAGGGTTGGATAAGAGGTGAGAAACATGTAAGCTCCTGGAAGAGGGAGAACTGAACAGGCAGAAATAGTGCAAGAGTTTGTAGAGCTGTCCAGTCTCAAGGTTCGAGCTAGAAATCTAGTCAGTCAGCCAGTCTCCTAAACCTGTTTCCCTAGTTGGCCAGAATGTGCTGGGGTGAGTGTGCACTGGTGTGGGTGGCGGAGGTGGGGTGTATGCTAAGGTTGGTGTTTCTGCACATAGTATCTAAAGAAAACAGAGTAAATTCTAAAAATATTCTGTAATTAGCTAGGTTAATGGTCCCTCATTAAGTTTTCCTGCAGTTCCTAGTTCTGCTGCTTCTCATCAAGTCACATTAAGAGAATTAATTAAATTCTGGCTCCAAGAACTTAGTGTACATAAACTAATTCAATTCTCACAACACTATAAAATAAATTACTATAATAATTCCCATGTTACGGATGAGAAAATGGAAAGTTAGGTATCTTGCACAAAGTAACCCAGCTAGCTTCCGTCCACAAAACCATTATTTGAAGATGACTTCAGAAGCTACACCCTAAATTGCCTAAACCACTATGCCCTGTGATTTCTTTGTGTGTTAACACAGAAATATAGGGAATTCGATTGCCTTAAAATACGTTTAATGTTCCTAATACTGTTGTTACATAAAAAGAGTCAGCTAGCTCTTCTGAAATTATAGAAATAATCCTTTAATTAGACAATTTTAAAAGCATCTTTGCTCAACTGTCTTAAATGACAGTCATTAAACATTATTTGAGTTTTAATATTTTTCATCATAACAGATAAAGCAGACAAAAATTAGACAATTTTGAAACTCTTGATTATGTAGAAATAGGCACATAGAAGGTGACAGAGAGAAGCAATCAGAATGACAAAATATTGATCTAGTTTTACAGCCTCCACTCCACACCCAATTTCAGTTTACCATAGGGGGCAGTACAAGTTCATGGATTTCTTTAGTAAAGTGCTCATTTTTTTCATCCAAGAATATACTGATACTAATATATAAATTTTAATGAATATAATCAAAGGATTTTAGAGTTAGAAGGGGCCTTAAGGACAATCCATTCTAAATCCTAACATACAAATGATAAAATTGACAAAGGCCCAGCTCCTGTGCCCAAAGTAACACTGGGAATTAGTAGTAGAATCGGAAGTATGGATCTCCATTTTTTATTCCAATTTCCTTCCACCGCACCAAAAATTTAACAATGATTTAAAACATTTTAATGCAACATCCTTCATAACATTGAAATGTTAAGCAATAAAAAAAACAAAAAACAGGCCCAGTTTCAAATGTTTCTAATGCTCTAAATTATTTTTAAGCACTCGCTTATAGAGCCTAACTCAATAACCTGACTAATTTCACAGAGGTCTTCTTACTATAAAGGAGAAACTAAATTGCTATGATAGGAAAACAGCAACAAGAACATTTAAACTGTTTATGTCAAGGGTAACATAGAGGTTTATTGTATTCATCTTTTCATCATTGATACAATGATATCGTCTGTGGTCACCACTCACATATGAGTTCATTTTGTTATTAAAATATGTATATTTAGGTTTTCTTTTAAGGCTGTTTGACAAATTTTTGTTCTTTGAAGAAGTGTAATTGTTGGTTCAAAAAGAAAGCAGTCAAGCAAATACAATCATGCCATTACCCTGAGGGAGGAAAGGGAAATGGATCTAATGGGTAGCGAGCACAACTCTTGCCTAGACGTGACCTAGTCTGCCTGTTGGTCCAACAGATGACGTGGCTGAGGACGTGGGGATATTTTATTCAGGGATCTGGGAGATGGGATGATAGCTCTGAGGATTCTTCCTGACAAGGCTCAGCATCAATTTTATCCCCTTGAGCTGCTTTGCTATTATTATTTTTTCTATTAACTAGGACATTTCTATTTTCCTCTGTGTTTCCTGTGTCTGTGTGTCTGTCCACATCCTCTGTGGCTTTATGTACTTCTGTTATGACACATTCAGGCCCCTCGTTGGAGGTATGACCATAGGACCTGCCTAGACATGGAAACAGAGAGTTGTGCTCTTTAGGGATAGCTCTAACATTCAAAAGAAAACTATACTTATACTGCTGGTGTTTTGAGAGATTACTTTGTGAATAAAATCAATTGTGAGATAGACACAGGAGGGAAACACAAATCATTTTTATCCTGCTAAGACTATGTTAAAGACATTCAATGTTCTCTGGCAACAATAGATTTACAGAATGGTGTGGAATCAGAGTTACCCTCCCTGTCACAGGCTGAGCTGGAGAGTCAGAGGGATCCCTGGTAGAGGCTCGCTCCTACAAAATTTACCCCATGGAGGAACTAGGAATGTGTGCTTCCTGCAGACAGGCAGCTTCCCCAAAGAGAGACAAAAAGAGGAGATCCAATTGGTTAAGCCCGGTTCCTTCTTTCAATGCCACAGCCCTTCCGTGGGGATGCCAGGAATGGCAAGTGAGTGGTAGAGATTGTTTTGTCCCCTCAAGTCCTTCCCTTCTTCCCTTATGCAGTAGCTTCCCATCTCACTGATTCACCGTGAAGCATGGAAGACACACAGTACTTCCTGAATGTAGTGATGTGACAGGTTCTGGTAACTTCTTTAAACGATAACTGACACTTATTGTTTGCCTCTCATTGTTTCTCTCCTCCCTGTATGCTTGGCATTGGTAAACAGAGGTTTTAACAGCGGATGCCTGTGGAAAGTAGAATTAGAGATATTCATTCTTATTTTAGATGCTTCTTTATTGCTTGAATTTACTGTAATATTTATTTCATAACTTAAAAAATTAAGGATAAACTTTTTAAAGTTTCTTATAGCTGTCGCTCTCTAGGATGCTGTATTTTAGGCTATAATGTAGGACTTTCTAAGCCTGAAGGAACATTAAAATTTATTGTGACTTTCCCTTAAAAGTGTAGAGGCCTGCCCCACCTCTTACCCTCTGTGGGTAAAATTGCAAAATTTCCAGAATCTCTTGCCTGGCCTTAGTGCATTCCCAGATCAATAGGTGTTTCCAAGGGGTGGAGAGAAGCAGTCCATCTCCACATCAATAGGTGATTACATGGACGAGGGAGGGCTTATCTGGACCAGAGAGGTTGGGTGGAGCGCTTCCTTATGCTGTAGCCACGTCTAGAGAGATGCGAGTTGACTGTTCGTAAGAAATAGATGGATTTCTCCCACTTTCTTTCTTCCTTTGACTAATTTCAGCTTCAAAGGTATTTTGCCCCGGGATTTTCCCCCTGGAGTTACACATGCAATATTTGAGACTAGCACACACAAAATTATTGCTTATATGAAAAAAAAGTCCCATTTAACTTGGCTTTCTGTACTTTTCTTTGTGGAATCTGGCAACTATACAAACAAAACACAAATAGTACTCCAAAAATCACCGAAGAGTAATGTAACACTTCTCTGTATGTAAAAGAACTTTAAGGAGATTGAAGGCTTGAGGCGGAAGCAAAGAGAGATCATGCTGATGGTGGGTAAAATTGTAATATTTCCAGAATCTCTCTCCTGGCTTTCGTGCATCCCCATATCAATAAGTGTTTCCAAGGGATGGAGAGAAGTAGCCCATCTCCATATCAATAGGTAATTACAAGGGCCAGCAGGGCATATCTGGAGCGGAGAGGTTGGGTGGAGTCCCTTCTTCTGCAGCCGGGTTGAGAGAGACACAGGAGAGCAGAAGTGGACAATTGTTCTCCCACTTTATTTCTCCCTTTGACTGATTTCAGTTTCAAAGGTATTTAGCCCCAGGATTTTCCCCCTAGAGTTACACTAATACTCAGTAAAATGTCCCCAAGTCTCCTTTATTTACCCCTATTCCCTGAGTCCTACTTTTGATGATATTTTCTTAACTGCATTCCTCAATAAAGAAACAAATCACTCCCAACTCCACTCTTATCACCCCTACTCCACCCTTAATCCTTCCTTTTGGCCAGCTAACCAGTCTTTCAGATTTTGCTGTTTTTTTAATAAACCACACAAAAAAGCTTCCAAGAAAATGCACAGATAGGTTGACTGGTGTTTGTGTGTGTGTGTGTGTGCGTGTGTGTGTACAGAACTCTTAGGACCCTTTCTTCAGGAATCATCCCACTTTTACTCATGTGAGGTTTTAGGCTTTAGTATATAGCCTGTCAGTGTTAAACTGGGAATTTGGGTAAATTTGTCTCCTAACTGCTGCTTCCAGTGTCAGTTTCAAATATAAACTGCAGAGTCTCCTTCAGTAAATGTTCTATTGAAGAGAAAGAAGGACTATTATTTCTGCCAACTTGAAAACTCCCTTGTCTGGAATTCTCTGTCAACAACACAAATCATCACTATAGATAACAAATACATGATAAGAGAACAACCAATACCTAAATTCTAGCAGTGTCTAGTATTCAACTGTGGGTGGGAAGCGTGTATCTAGGAAGTATTGGATATTTTCTGCAGAGACACTGTGTTGTATCTGAAAGAGCGTACCGGACTGAATCCGGAGTGTGCTTTGCTTTGAGTTCGATAGCCACCCTTGCCAATTAAGTCACCTTTGGCTAAAAATGAAGCTCATGTCCTCCTCCACTTCTGCCTCTGTAAACTGAAACCAGAATTCCTGACTTGTTCTGATAACTGTGTTAATATGAGAAGTCCATTGAGATAATTATATGGATAAGATTGGACTATTCCCAACATTAGCATTTTTACTAGGTAAGAGAAAAGAAGGAAGAATAGCAATAGGGTTTGTTTTGCTCTATGTAAGGAAACTTAACTGGGCTCTAGTAAAGCCTCTCATGAACTCTCAAAGAAAACTGACCCAGAAATACCCTCAAGGGATAAAAGAAATGTCAGTGAGCAAGACAGCTGTAAGCCCTGATTTTTTTAAGGAAAAAGAAAAGATGAAAAGTGCCAAGCCACAAGATTAGCCCCTTTAGAGGATCCTGGCGTTCGAACTGGGGATCATGGATTTGTGAAATAATCATGTTCCCTTCCCTTGGTTGGATGGATGGAAGCATTAAGTCATCTGACCCAAGGATGAGTCATAGACAAACTTACGGGAAGATCCCCAAAGTCTGAGTGTCAAAGTAAATGAAATGGAAAAAATGTGTATGGATGTCATGTTTCCATATGTCTAGATAGATTAACTAGTTTAAGTTCCCCTTAACAGCAAGAACCTATTTCTGCTCTTAGGGTTCAAAATATTGACCAAGAAGAGAGGCAGAACTGAAATAAAACAAAAGCATTAATTTGGGGTCTTAGAATTGTAATTTGGGGACCATATATTCAAGTAGCAAACAAAATTTAGGGTTTTTTTAAGACAATAGGGAAGTTTGTATGTGTTGTTTAGAAAGATTTTTGATTGGTGTTTAAGGCGGAAAACTAATTGTGACTGAATAGAATTTGTTGCTGAGACTATCACTGAGCAGTTTCTTACTGAACCAAGTTGCAGATGTTCCGGGTGAGTCCTTGTGTTACCTGCCAGGCAGTGGATGGTGGAATTCCTCGGGTCTTGTCTTCTTGAAGTGAAGAATTCAGTCCAGAGACCCAGTAGAGAATGAAAGCAGCAGGAGGCTATTATTTAGCCCAACTGTTTATCTGAACACACTCCAAGGGAGGAAGGGACCAGAATTAAGGTAGACAAAGGCCCAGTCTTTTAGGGAATGGTCTATTTACCAAGTCCTAGCTGGGTGGTGCTCTTTGATTGACAGGTTGAGGTCATTTGATTGACAGTTCTACTTATACACCCACTCCTCTTGGTGCTCATGTCTTTTCCCAAAATGCACACAGAAAAGCCCAAGGTGGGGGCCAAGAAAAACTGCAATTTTATTTTAATGAGATTATGATGAAGTGTGGTTTGAGTGGGTCTTAGTTTTGTTGGATTACGCCTGTGCTGTGATCTGGGTAGGACTGGTTTGGCCTGGTCTCAATAGGCAAGAAGTTATCTCCCTGAAAAGCCTTGGTTGTCTTCAAGTGGGACCCCCTTAACTGGGTGTTTTTTTCTTTGAACCTATCTTCCCCTTCCACGGCTGCTCATGCCTATTTTTCTAATTAACACTTGGAATACTGGCTTTGAACTGGTTTGGCCCACTTCAAAATTCATGGTTCCACCAATGAGGATGAGCAAAAGGCCCATCCATCTCCTTAAGGGCCTCCTGGCTCTATTTTAAAAGCCCTTGGCTTACATTACATCAGACTTCTCTAACTTTGAATATGTGATCATTCAGACAAGCTCTAGACTCAAGTATACTAATTTAGTTTTCATGAAGAATTTTTAAAAAATGAAACAATATATTTTACCCTCCCCAAAAAGAGAAGAAAAAGCAATGTAAGTAACCATATTATCTAACATATAATTATTGTGTTCAATTCTTAGAATTCTTTACAAACTTAGCTGCATTCATATATACATTCATTGTTATTTACTCTGCGGAAGGCTTTAGTTAGGGGAGAGGCCAGTGCAAGGACATGGTTTTGGAAAGCATCTTTTAAAAATGACTCCCCAGACTACACAACTCAGTTTGTACCATGAACTCTATGACCTAGTTGAATCACACACCACATTCACCCACTTATCTTAAATCCACTTTGAAATCTTAAAGATTTACCAAATTAAGTTACTCCTTTCTGAAAACTCTCCAGCAGCTTTCCAGTTGTCCATACATCAAAAAGCAAACTTTGTTTCCTTCCAGGGACCTTAATTATTATTGCCAAATCGTAAGACAGTTTATTCCTTTTCTCTCACAGTTCACCTCTCAGAAAGGCATGCCCTGACCCCTCTATCTAAAACATTTTCAGTCTCCAAATCACTCCCCCTCTTGCCAGAACTTAACACCTACAGAAATATTTACTTTTTGTTTATGCTAATTTCTGAGAAGGCAGGGATTTTGGGTGTCATGTTTACCACTATATCCTCACTGCTTACAACAGCAGCTAACAAGCAGAGACTAAATCAATGCTGAGTAAATGCCATTGAAAATTTGGACAAAATATGATAGCCCCTATGAAGATAATTTCAGCAGAGGAATTTAAAAGGGTATAGATGAGCATTGCATTATTAGAATAATTGTACCCCTAGCCTTGATGGCTACTTTGAAGGAGACACTACTTATTTGGAAACACCCAAATATATATAAAATGTTATATTACATACAATATATGTATTTAACTTGATTCTCTTCTCTTACATTCTTCTAAGTCTTTTGGCAAGAGATATTTAACATCTGGCTGCAGTTTTTCCCTGGGATACAAATCCAGGAATAATTTTCTCCCCACCAATTTATTCTGCAAGGAGCCTGTCTGCCCAGGACCTATCTGCTGGCTGGGCTTAGGAATACAACAGATGTCTCAAAAGTAGGCATAGGAGCTTGGGAGGCATGAGTTGGACTCTTCCTTTTTTTAGAACACCTGTTTGCTGGTAGATGAAGCTACCAGTTGAAGAGATAAGAGTTTCCTCTAGAGTTGATGCTTGAACAGCACAGGTTTGGACTGCATGATATGTGGATTTTTTTCAATATATTGGAAAATTTTTTGGAGATCTGTGATAATTTGAAAAGACTCACAGATGTACTGCCTAGCCTAGATATATTGAAAATATAGGAAAAAAGTATGTCATGAATGCATAAAATATATGTAGATACTAGTCTATTTTATCATTTACTACCATAAAATTATTAGCAGAGTATTAATTGTAAGACTTTTGGGGAGTCAAAAGTAATACATGGATTTTTGTCTGCGCGGGGATCCATGCCCCTAATACCCGTGTTGTTCAAGGGCCAGTTGTATTGTTTGGGATATTTGTTACAAGGAGAAAATAAGGAGACCTTAGGCGGTCGGTTGGTTGATGTGGGTCATGTCAGTAGTTTCTGGAAGGGAGAAGTATGGTTGTTGGTAGCAATTTTCTTTCTTTTCTTTTTTTTTTTGTAGCAGGAGTGGCACATTAATGAAAGATAGGGTCTGGTTTATAGGGCAGTAGCTGTATTGTATTTGAGTCCTGTGTCTTACATGTATGGAAAGGAGTAATTAGAAACTTTGCTCATTTCTAGGTTAAGAAGACTTCTTCAAATTGGTAAATACTCAAAAAACAACAATAACAAAAACCCCGTGGCAGGCTCTTGGTATCAGGCACAGAAATTTAGGCTCATGGGAACTCTATGAAGACTAAGTCAGCTGGCTTGGCAGAAGTGAAGACAGCTGAAATAAAAGTGGGCTCAGAGCAAGATGCCAAGGAAAAGCAAACTAATTCTCAGATGGAAAAACTGGACACAAAGTTGATTAAATGGTGTGATCACAATTTTGCTTCAAGTTGTGAAAGGTGAAATAAAATGGAGTCACTTAGGTCAAGGGTTTTTAAAATAGAGCCAGGAGGACCTTAAGGAGAAGGGCTTTTGGCACACCCTCACTGGTGGAACCATGAACTTTTGAACAGGGTAAAATTGCAAATGTCCCAAAGACTCAGCCTGAACACCCGCAACTTGCTACAGTAAAAGACTTTGTTCAGTAACAGTTTTAGCAACCAATTCTATTCAGTCACGATTAGTTTTCTGTCTGCAACACCAATCAAAATTCTTTGTAAACAATGTACAAACAATGTGTAAGCAATATGCAAACATTCCCTATTGTCTTAAAAAAACCCTAACTTTTGTTTCCTAGTGGGACACAAATTGGGTGGTGTGGATAAAGTGAAGTTTCCTATGGCCAGGACTCTGACCTGGCCCTGGTCGGATTGCTCACTACACCTGTGGGCAATATGTTGCTAATGACTCTGTAAAGAGCTCTGCCCAGTGCTCTGGGTGACACAGCTGCACGGCTACAGGAGAGCAGAGACTGGAGTGGTGGCAGCACCGAGAACAGAGACTGAGATGGCTGCGGGGGCAGAGAGGCCCAGAGGCAGAGACCAGCTTGCTGCATGCAGACTTGCTCTGAGTGGACAGGATTCTAGTGATTGACCTGCCACCATGGGAATAAAGTTGGGTATAACCCTTCCACCCCAAGAACGTTCCATTATCATTCTTTGCTCTCATTGAATCCATAGTGAACTTTCCTGGGGCTGAAACCTATTGGCAAGACAGGTTGCTATCTGAATCTGTGCTCACTGAATTGCAACTCTGAGACCCCAAAATAAATGTTTTTTGTTTTATTTCAGTTCTGCCTCCTTTCTCTGCTGACAACACACACTGTGGATCAAGTGAAGGTTCCTGTGGCCAGGATTCTCACCTGGCCCTGGTTGGCTAGCTCACTACACACATATGGGCAATGCGTCATTATTGACTCTATATAAAGAGCTCCGCCCAGTGCTCTGTGCAAAACAGTGGTGTGGCTGCAAGGTTGCGGAAGATGAGAGACAAGGACAGAGACCCAGACAGCTGCGGGGGTAGAGAGACCCAGGGGCAGAGATCAGCTTGCTGCATGCAGACTCGCTCAGAGTGGATGGGATTCTAGTGATTGACCTGCCACCATGGAAATAAAGTTGGGTATAAACATTTCACCCCAAGAACATTCTACTGTCATTTCTTTGGTCACATTGAATCCACAGTGAACTTGCCTAGGGCTGAAACCCATTGGCAAGACACACACACACACACACTCAAACTCAAACTCACAAAACAAACATTTTCACTCACATACAAGTAGACACAGACCTTAAGGAAACACATCTGGTTGTTTCTGGGTGGTTGGATTATAGTGATTTTATTTTCTCTGTTTTTACTTTTTTCCATTTTCCTTGCCAAGCTTTCTAGTTCAATCCTTTCACATCTAGCTCTGTTAGCAAAGAAGCCTAGATCCTTCTCAAGCCCAATCCAGGCAAGTCCCACACCATCTAAGTCCACCTCTGCTTCACTGGGTTCTGAAGTCTTTTGATGCTTCTCTGTTTATTTTTCATCCTTGTGTCCCAGCTCACAGGGTAAGACTGTTCTTTACCTTAGCTCTAGAGAATAGTTATTTCTCTAATGACTAGGCATTTAAAAATGCCTGGAACTCAGGTGTTTTTAAAACATGTCCACAAAATTCTCTGACACTCCTATTGTGTGATGGAGTCTGTGTCCTTTTCTTCAATGTAGGCAGTCTCATGAGAGACTGTTTCAACCAATTCAGTATGGTAGGAATATACTGTGTGACTTATGAAGCTAGGTTATGAAAGGCAAAGCAGTTTGTAAATTTTTTTCCTGCAATACTCATACTTGGAGTCCTAAGTCACCATGTAAAGTCTGCCCTACCTTAAGGCTGCCATGTCATGGGTTAGTCTCAGCCCCATGGCAAGACCACACACCGATGCTGAGCTCAACAAAGACAGTGAATGAGCCCTCAGGGGATTCCAGCTCTGTAGGATTTCTCTCAGCCTTGAAATCTTTCCAGCTGAGGCCTGGACATGGAGAATCAGGGTCAAGCTGTTCATTCCATGCCCTGAGTTCCTCATGGCAGAATCTGTGAGCTTAATAAAATGGTTGTTTTAAATTTCACTGCCACAGTTGGGGGTAATCTGTTACACAGCAGTAGCAATCAACACAGGAAACTCTAACCCAACTCACATCAGACTTCTAACAAAGAGCTGAAGTCGGCTATTTCTCTGTGGCCCAGAAGCCAAAGGCAACCATTCTCCTCCAGATGACATAGTGCTTTTCCCAAGTGTTCCATCAACCCAAGCAGCCTGAAAGAGAAACACTGCTTCCTGTTACAGAGATGCCCAGGAGGCCCTAGGAGAGACTCCTTTCATTAAGTTGTATCTTTTCCTTATTAAGGAAAGATCCTTAACACGTCACACCTTCACCTGTGAGAGTTGGATCTCTGGGAGTTAAAGACTCATTTTCTTTGTCTCCCAAATTCTAGAAATCTTCTCACTTTCTAAAAAGCATGCATTAGCCTTTCACCTGGCCCTCTGATAATTTTCTTCAGGCTTGACCTAGGACCACATATATGCTGAATCTCTGAGGTCAGAAGGGAAGACAAGCTAAAAGTAAAGAACATGGACATAAATTGAAAGCACAGGAGAAAATTAGAAACTAAATGAAATGTAAAAAGAACTTTCATTCTTGGTTATTTCCTGTATGCCAGTATATTATAAGTATTTAGGGAAAAGGGAAGTTACAATGGCCAGGATCTTCACCTGACCTTAACCTACTTGCCCATTGTGTACATGCAATGCTTATAGGCGCATGCATTGAGCCTGTTGGCAAAGGGCCTTTATTGTTCATGTTGCTATATAAAGAGCTCTGCCCAGTGCTCTCCCTGGCTGCCCAGCTGGCAGAGACAGAGGCTGAGGGGAGCTGCAGACTTGCTGGATGAGGATGTGATTCTAGCACTCAGCTTGTTACCATGAGAATAAAACTGGGTATAAACCCTTTTATCCCCAACATCCCATTGTCATTATTCAGTGTCATCGAATCCAGAGTGAACTTGCCCAGAGCTGGGAAGCCTCTCCAGCCTGTGTGTTATTTCAACATAGTAGCGGTCCTGATAATGAAGGTATTTTTCTTATCCCTGTAATAAATGGATACTGTGGATGAAATGAGAGTTCCTGTGGCCAGGATTCTCACTTGGCCCTGGTTGATTAGCTCACTGCACACCTGTGGGCAATACATGGTTGTTGACACTATATAAAGAGCTCTGCCCAGTACTCTGTGCATGACATGATGGTATGGCTGCAAGGCTGCAGGAAAGCAGAGCAGACGCTGGAGTGGTGGCAGTGCCAAGGACAGAGGCCCAGAAGATGGCTGTGCAGGACGACTGTGCAGAGAGGCCCAGAGGATGGCTGTGTGGGCAGAGAGGCCCAGAGGCAGAGACCAGCTTGCTGCATACAGACTCACCTTGAGTGAATGGGATTTTAGTGACTGACCTGACCTGCCACTTGGAAATAAAGTTGGGTATAACCCTTTCACCTCAAGAATATTTTGCTGTCAATTTCTTTGGTCACACTGAATCCATAGCAAACTTGCCCAGGGCTGAAACCCATTGGCAAGACAATTGACATAGTTGGCAGGGTTCATTGTTGACCAAGGAAAAAGACAGGCTGCCCTTATGGGAGGGGTGCTGCAGCGGGCTGCCCCTGTGAATGGGAGACAGTGGATTGTCCCCCAGTGGGTATGTGGTCTGAGGTGGCTTGCCTCCTAGAGGGCTGGGCCCCACCCCAGGACTGGAGGCAAGTGGAGGTGACACCTGAGGCTGTAGGGGTGGCCCTTGGTATAGTGAGTAGGTCCTTTGAGAAGCAGAGTGCCCGTGAGGCAGTGGGGACTGTGGGTTGGCTGCTTCTCACAGTATTAAAAAAGTCTACAGAGGAGACCCAAGAAATGGCGGCATGAGAACGCGAGCTGCAAACTTCTGTGGATCCCTGAGGAAGGAGATGGCACTGATGCGAGAGGAGGCAGCACGGGAGCGCCGGCAGCAAGGAGCCATTGGAGACGAGACGGCAGCGCTGCCAGGTGTTGTGAAGGAGGAAGAGGCCATCAAGGAAAAAGACGAAGTCCTGAGGGAAGCACAGGCAGAGGCGGCACGAGAACACCAGCTGCGAAGCCCTGAGGTGAAGGTAAGAGACCTTCTGAAGACTGAGCGGGCACTGTTGCGAGGCACTGTAGCAGAGGAGGCACTCGGGGGAGTGGAGAGAAAGGTGCCATCAGCCCCAGAACTGGAGGAGCTGGGGAAGGATGAAGGGGTGGTGCTGGTGGCACTGGCCCCTCCTGTATTGAAAGCATGCCCAGTGGTTGTAAAGAAAATAAAGACCCAGCAGCTGAAGGTTCCCCAAGGAGAGGAACAGCCCCCTCCCCAGGTCATGGAGCACTCTATGGTCCACCCCTATACTCAGGCTGAGCCGGTGGCTGTGGGACTTAGGGGTGGATGGAATTGTTCTTTCCGGATCAGAGATGGGAAAGCTGTCTTCCCTGACAGTGCAGCCCGCCTTGGGCAGCAATTACAAAATGCCAGGTGACACGTACAGTAGCTGAAACAATGAGAACCCAGAAAGAAATAAGACCTGTTACTCACAGGAGGAATTTGAGGGGCTTTGGGAGGGTTACAAGGACCCAGATGTGGGTTGTTTTGATATGGGCAGGAGCAGATGGAAGGAAATTAGACGGGAAGCCAAATAGGATCTTACTGGAGCTATGTCAACAACTGAAACCAGTGCAGCAGTTCCAGACATTAAGACTAAAGAGGCAGAGGTCAGAGACAGAGCCATTAGTTCAGCCTGTGTGTTTGCAAGACTTTTTGCTGGAGAGGCTGGAGGACAATATTCAAACTTTCTTGCACAGGGACCATTGCAGAGGACTAAGGGCACATAGATTGAGAGGAGAGAATCCTGGAGGGGTGGAGTGTGGATAAAATGAGAGTTCCTGTGGCCAGGATTCTCACCTGGCCCTGGTTGATTAGCTCACTGCACACCTGTGGGCAATACATGACTGTTGACTCAAATAAAGAGCTTTGCCCAGTACTCTGTGCATGACATGGTGTTATGGATGCAAGGCTGCAGGAGACCAGAGCAGAGGCTGGAGTGGTGGCAGTGCTGAGGACAGAGGCCCAGAGGACAGCTGTGTGGGACAACTGTGCAGAGAGGCCCAGAGAACGGCTGTGCAGACAAAGGGGCCCAGAGACAGAGACCAGCTTGCTGCATACAGACTTTCTTTGAGTGAATGGGATATTAGTGACTAACCTGCCACCTGGAAATAATGTTGGGCATAACCCTTTCACCCCAAGAACGTCTTGCTGTCAATTTCCTTGGTCACGTTGAATCCATAGTGAACTTGCCTGGGGCTGAAACCCATTGGCAAGACAGATACACAGATGTTTCCCAAGGTGGCAAAGCTGATAGTCATACTTAGAAGTCTGACACCAGATCCTTCTCTTTTAACCACTAGTCCCTATAGTCTAGAAATAGCCAAAACTATTTTCATAAAAATATTAGAGATTTTCTTTTCCATTTTCCCTCCCATTACCTCATGAGTGTGTGGTAGAGTTTTCTACTGCGTGTTTGGAAGATTTGCATAACTTATGCCAATATATTTCACATTTTCAATGTATAATGTTACAACATTTTACATAGGTAAAAGATCCATTCAAAATGCAAAATAAACTAATAGCTTTTAGTGTAATAAAATTCCAAATACTTATTGACATGGTTTCAGATTTCACTTTGCAAGTAACCTTTCAGGAAGTATTACTTCTCAACTGCTGGTGTGGCAGGCAAAGAAGAATGTCCATAATTATCTCAAAAGTCTATTCCAATGATCTTTTTTTGACTACATATTTGTAGGAGACTAGATATTCTTCATTTACTTCAACCAAAAAACAAAAACATCAGAACAGATAGAATGCAGAAAAAGATATTAGAATCCAGCCATTTTCTATTATGTCAAGTATTAAAGAATTTATCACTCTAGTTACTAAATTTTTTGTTAAGGAAAATACAGTTACTTTTCACAAAATATGTTATTTATGTTAACATGTAGTAGGTTTTTTACTGCTAGTTTAAAATGAATAAATAAATTTTATTAAAAAGTCTTTTAATATTGGATATGGTAAATATTAATGAATATAACTCACATAAACAAGATCTTTGCACCTGTCTTAGGCAGCTCAGGCTGCTATAACAAAATATCCTAGACTGGATGGCTTAAAGAGCAAATGTTCATTTCTTTTAGTTTTGAAGATCAGCATGCCAACAGATTCAGTGCTTGGTGAGGGGCCCTCTGCCTGGTGTGTAGACAACTGCCTGTTTTTTATTGTCCTCACCATGACAGAGGATAAGAGAGGTATTCTTGGAAGGACAATAATCCCATCATAGAGGTTCTGCCCTCATGTCCTCATCTAAACCTAATTACCTACCAAAGACTCCACTTCTGAATGTCATCATTGGGGATTTAGGACTTTGACATATGGACAAATAAATTTGGGGGGTGCAAACATGCAGCCCATAGAAGAATCTTTAATAATTTTTAAGGATGTAAAGTGCTCCTAAGACCAAAAATTTAAAAAGTCTAGAAACTGGGTATGTCAGGCCTAAGAAGTAGGTTTTTTTAATTTTATTACAACATAATATGTAGTGTATACAAGTACCTTCAGGAAAGTGCAAAGAGAGAGATGTATTGAAGTTATAGGAGAGAAGCCCATTGATTGGGTGTGGTATGTGAGTTGAAGTGGCTTGACCGAGAACCCAGGTGGAGAGTCCTGCATGGGAGAGTCAGTGATGGCTACAGCTGAAGTTACATCTATAGTTGGAACTGTGGGAATTGGGAAGGAAGGTAGTTCAAAACTTTACGTGAATGGCTTCTACTCTTTCTACTACATAGAAGACAAAAGATTATCTTGAGATTGAGATTGTGAGCTGGGTGTTGATGAAAGAAGTAAAGAACCCTACCATCCATCACAAGATTACAGGAAGAGGAGAGAAAGCTTCCCAGGGGCATGTCTTAGGTTGGCAAATGATCAAAGATGAATTTTTGAATTTATGAAACTTCCCATGGAAATACTTAACAATATTTTTGTTGTTATTGAATATTGCACTCAGCTCATGTGAAGAGGAAAAAATGAGGAGCGGTCTTATAAAAATGATTGTAACGTTTTGGTATTAGACATTTTAGGTAATCTTATTAACCGAATAGCAAAATTAGAGGCTTTTTTCTTTTACAAAAATCACTGCCCATATTCTTCTTTTTTCTTTTTTAATTTTTTATTGATGCATTATTGATATACACTCTTACGAAGGTTTCACATGAAAAAACAATGTGGTGACTACTTTTACCCATATTATCAAGTCCACACCCATACCCCAATGCACTCACTGTCCATCAGTGTAGCAAGATTCCACAGATTCACTGTTTGCCTTCTCTGTGCTACACGGTTTTCCCCATGATTCCCCACACCATGTGTACTAAACATAATACCCCTCAATCCCCTTGTTCCTCCCTCCCCACCCACCCTCCCCCACCCCTCCCCTTTGGTAACCACTAGCCCCTTCTTGGAGTCTGTGAGTCTGCTGCTATTTTGTTCCTTCAGTTTTGCTGCATTGTTATACTCCACAAATGAGGGAAATCATTTGATACTTGTCTTTCTCTGCCTGGTTTATTTCACTGAGCATAATACCCTCTAGCCCATCCATGTTGTTACAAATGGTAGGATTTGTTTCTTTCTTATGGCTGAATAATATTCCATTGTGTATATGTACCACATCTTCTTTATCCATTCATCTACTGATGGACACTTAGGTTGCTTCCATATCTTGGCTATTGTAAAAAGTGCTGCAATAAACATAGGGGTGCATATGTCTTTTTGAATCTGAGAACTTGTATTCTTTGGGTAAATTCTAAGGAGTGGGATTCCTGGGTCAAATGGTATTTCTATTTTGAGTTTTTTGAAGAACCTCCATATTTCTTTACACAATGGTTGAACTAGGTTACATTCCCACCAGCAGTGTAGGAGGGTTCCCCTTTCTCCACATCCCTGCCAGCATTTGGATGCTGGCCATACTTACTGGTGTGAGGTGATATCTCATTGTGGTTTTTATTTGCATTTCCCTGATGATTAGTGATATGGAGCATCTTTTCATGTGTGTATTGGCCATCTGAATTTCTTCTTTGGAGAATTGTCTCTTCATATCCTGTGCCCATTTTTTAATCCGGTTATTTGCTTTTTGTGTGTTGAGGTGTGTGAGTTTTTTATATATTTTGGACGTTAACCCCTTGTCAGATATGTCATTTACAAATATATTCTCCTATACTGTAGGATGCCTTTTTGTTCTATTGATGGTGTCCTTTGCCATACAGAAACTTTTTAGTTTGATGTAGTACCATGAGTTGATTTTTGCTTTTGTTTCCCTTGCTCGAGGAGGTGCGTTCAGGAAGAAGTTGCTCATGCTTATATTCAGGATATTTTTGCCTATGTTGTCTTCTAAGAGTTGTATGGTTTCATGACTTACATTCAGGACTTTGATTCATTTCAGGTTTACTTTTGTGTATGGGATTAAACAATAATCCAGGTTCATTCTCTTGGAAGAATGTGTATTCTGTTGCTTTTGGGTGTAGAGTTCTGTAGATGTCTGTTAGGCCCATCTGTTCTAATGTGTTGTTCAGTACTTCTGTCTCCTTACTTATTTTCTGCCGGTTTATCTGTCCTTTGGACTCAGTGGTGTGTTGAAGTCTCCTAGAATGAATGCATTGCATTCTATTTTACCTTTTAATTCTGTTCATATTTGTTTCACATATGTAGGTGCTCCTGTGTTGGATGCATAGATATTTATAATGGTTATATCTTCTTGTTGGAGTAACCCCTTTATCATTATGTAATGTCCTTCTTTGTCTCTTATGAGTTTCTTTGTTTTGAAGTCTATTTTGTCTGATACAGGTACTGCAACTCCTGCTTTTTTCTCTCTATTAGTTGCATGAAATATCTTTTTCCATCCCTTTACTTTCAGTCTGTGTATGTCTTTGGGTTTAAAGTGAGTCTCTTGTAGGCAGAATATAGATGGGTCTTGGTTTTTTATTCATTCAGTGACTCTGTGTCTTTTGATTGGTGCATTCAGACCACTTATACTTAGGGTGATTATCAATAGGTATGTATTTATTGCCTTTGCAGGCTTTAGATTCGTGGCTACCAAAGGTTCAAGGTTAACTTCCTTACTATCTAAGAGTCTAACTTAACCCAATTAGTATGCTATTACAAACACAGTCTAAAGGTTCTTTTTTTTCTCCTCCTTTTTCTTCCTCCTACATTATTTGTATATTAGGTATCATATTCTTTACTCTTTGTCTATCCTTTGATTGACTTTGGGGATAGTTGATTTAATTTTGCATTTGCTTAGTAATTATATGTTCTACTTTCTTTACTATGGTTTTATTACCTCTGGTGACAGCTATTAAACCATAGAAACACTTCCATCTATAGCAGTCCCTCCAAAATATGCTGTAGAGATGGTTTGTGGGAGCTAAATTCTCTCAGCTTTTGCTTATCTGGAAATTATTTAATCCCTCCTTCAAATTTAAATGATAACCTTGCCAGATAAAGTATTCCTGGTTGAGGCCCTTCGGCTTTATTGCATTAAATGCATCATGCCACTCCCTTCTGGCCTTTAAGGTTTCTGTTGAGAATCTGATAGCCTGATGGGTTTTCCTTTGTATGTGATCTTATTTTCTCTCTGGCTGCTTTTAATAGTCTGTCCTTATCCCTGATCTTTGCCATTTTAATTACTATATGTCTTGCTGTTTCTTCCTTGGGTGCCTGGTGTTGGGAGATCTGTGCACCTCTATGGCCTGAGAGACTATCTCCTTCCCCGGATTGGGAAAGTTTTCAGCAATTACCTCTTCAAAGACACTTTCTATGCCTTTTTCTCTCTCTTCTTCTTCTGGTACCCCTATCATGTGAATATTGTTCCATTTGGATTGGTCACACAGTTCTCTCAATATTCTTTCATTCTTAGAGATCCTTTTTTCTCTCTGTGCCTCAGCTTCTTTGTATTCCTCTTCTCTATTTTCTATATAATTTATCCTCTCCTCCACCATATCTAATCTCCTTTTAAAACTTTCTGTTGTATGTTTCATTGCTGATACTGTGTTCCATAATGATTGGATCTCTGACCTAAATTCATCCCTGAGTTCTTGAATATTTTTCCGTATCTCCATCAGCATGTTAATGATTTGTATTTTGAAATCCCTTTCAGGCTGATTCATGATGTTGATTTCATTTGAATTTTTTTCAGGGGCTGTATTCATAATTTGTTTTGAACCAGCTTCCTTTGGTGTTTCATGTTTTTATATGGCACCCTCTAATGCCCAGAAGCTCTACTCTCCGGAGCTTCTCAGCCTCTGAAGCTATGTCAAGGGTCACAGGGGAGCAGTATTGGTACCTGGGGGCAGGAAAGAGCTTTTTCCTGCTTCCTGGCTGCTATGCCTGTCTGCACTGCCTGAACCAGTGGACTAAGCACACAGGTATAAGCCTCTGTGCTTTGCATTTGTAATTGCTGTAGATGGGGCCCCACGGTGGGGGTCCTTGGAGCTCTCTAGCCAGCCAGGGAGCTGGAGCTCATGAAGATCATGAAAGTTCCAAACCTGCTGGGCAGAGTGCACCCGGACAATTTTGTCTACGTGTCCTTTCTCCTGAGCAGTAAGCTCTGTGTAATCCTTGCCCCTTTAGCCACCCTCTTGCTGTTAGGAAGTCTCTCAGACTGCCCACCTTTTGTCCCAGAGCAGCCAGATATGGATCCCTGCTTTCCACAGTGACTGGAATCTCAGTCTCTCCTGGTATTCTGCCTGTCTTAGCTTTCCAATCCCCTAATCATGACAGCACCATGAAAACACCATGAAATGTAGGTTTGTGCTCCCAGATCAGATCTCCAGAATTTGGTATTCAGCAGTCCCAGGCCTCCACTCCCTCCCCACTCTGTTTCTCTTCCTCCCATTGGTGAGCTGGGGTGGTGGAAGGGCTTGGGTCCTGCTGGGCCATGGCTTTGGTACATTACCCTGTTCTGTGATGTTTATTTTTTCTCCAAGTGTATGCAGTTTGCTGCAGTCCTCTTTCCTATTGCTTTTTCAGGATTAGTTGTATTAATTATATTTTTGTATTATATGCAGTTTTAGGAAGAAGCCTCTGTCTCACCTCTCATGCTGCCATCTTTAATCCTCTCCTCCCATATTCTTCTTACATGTCCATTGTAGATTAAAAGCAATGCTACTATTTCAAATTTAGTGTGTGGCTTAAAAGGTTAGAGTCAGAATTATAATGTTTAGAAAGTTCTCTAAAACAGATTGCATTGGTATAACCTTAAAAATATGTGGTAGGATCTATCTTGTTGTCAAACCTGCAGATTCTATGAATGTGCAATTGTCTCAAGCAATTATATGAAAGTATTAAAAAATTTAATATCAATTCATATTTCAGAATGATTAAATGTGTTTTCATGGGGGAAATTGGGTGGGAGTTAGAGTTCAGACTGCAAGGCAGGTGAAAAGGTTTGATGTAGCTTGGGGTCTGCCATGTATCAGGGACTGGCAGGTGAGAGGAGGCAATTTCTGGTGAAAAGTAACCAGAGAAGATCTCAAGGCACAATAGGTGACCTTGTACATCACTATGGAATCATTTTATTTTTTACAATCAGCTACATCCCTCTAAGAGACCTTAAATACTTTATTGCTGAACTGCACAAAGAGATTAGTGACACCATCAGTGATGTGGAATTGTATAAGCAAAGCCTTGTGATGATTCAGAGAAATGTAAAACCTCCATCTCATTTTCAACAACAATCGTTTTATGCTATCAGGAGATCAAAACTAAACTTTCTTCAAATTTTGTGGAAAATGCCACATAGATTCCTTTCACCAAAGGACATAGAAGGTCTCAGTGGCCATTGAAAAGAAGGGTATAAATAATGACTTGGATTGCTTTAACCAAAGACAATTTGATTGGCCAGAGACCAAATATTCACCTCAGCCTTCAACTCTTTGTGGCCTTCTCCTCCAGCAGGACCCCCTCCACACCCCATTCTGCCTTTCTAGTCTCATCTAATCTCACACCCACCTTGCTCACTACTGATTAGAAATTTATGTTTATGCCAGTGGGGAGTGGAGCAGATATTGTCAGACAAGACTCCATTTTGTTTTAAGACTCCATCTTGTTGTACTTAGGTTTTAGGTTTTTGATTACTTTCCCGCCACAGCTTCCCGCCAAGTGTTCTCACTCTGGTCCGCTGCTTACGTCAAAGGCAACTGCGCATTCGCACAACTTGGTGCGTGATTGGACTTTGTAGATTGCTTCATTAGCATAATGGGCAACCAATCAGAAGAGACCACACCCTGTACTGTCTATATATTCTCTGCTCCAACCTGTAATAAACGAGACTTGATCAGAAAGCCTGTCTTGTCTCCACTCTGTTTTCTGTCCCTCTTCATTCGCGCACCCCCTCCTTAGGTTCCTGTTGTCAACCCCACGGGCTGGGGCATATGCCTCTCCCTGTGACCTTCAAATCTTCAGAGAAGCCTCTTTCTCAAGCCAACCCCTCTTTCACCTAGTGAAATCCCCCTTTAGATCTTTGTTTAAACGTTTTCTAATTAGAGCCTTCTCTACTTAGGGCACCCCTCCACACCACACTCCCACCGCAGCCACCCTCCCTGCCCTCCTCCCTCACCCCCCCCAGCATTTTGTGCTTACCCTGCCAGAACATTTACCATCCTTGTAATTCCTTTTCTCACCTTTTCTCTCTCTGAAAAGTTGGATGTTCCAGGATGACTGGCAAAGCTTCTGTCTAGTTCAACACATGTCTTGCCAGCACTCAGGAAGCACACACTATCCACGACTTCACAAGTGAATTGCAATGTTTTCATTTAGACCCTTTCAGCCACATCTATTGGTTTAAAACACCATTAGCACATTTTATTTCTTCAAGGAGAAACATAAATAAAGGTGGGCAGTTTAGTGAGAACTACAAATATGTTTCTGCTGTAGATAGCACAGGCTATCTACAAACCTTATTAAAAATAAGAAATGCTTTAGTACAAGATTAAAATGTTTAAACATATCAACATGTTTAAAAACACGATCACCTTGTCCCTTTAGATCAAGTTTACATTTTATTAAAATATAATTACATAGATACAAATGAACAAATTTACATGTTATCAAATGTATTCTATGTAAACAGAACACGAGTTAAGATACAGATCATTTCCCTCACCATTGAAAATCCTCTTAGTGCTTTCCAATAAATCCCCCTCTGTAAGTCTGAGGAGAGGAAATCCTGGGGCAAAATACTTCTAAAAACCAAAATCAGTCAAAGGGAGAAATAAAGTTTAAAATCCATTTATTGCTTTTGCATAGGTGGGCTACAGCCTACATTGTCTTTTGCCCTGCATGCAACAAACATTGATATAGCCTCATATCAGAGGCAAGCGTTCCTTATAGGCAGTGCACCTGGAAAAAATGCTTCTGTTTCATCATTCCCTGGGGATGCCAAAGGCAAATGGCCATTCACATAATATACTGTAAGTGTCTGCGCTACACCACTCCATGGCCTTTGGGTCCAGTCTCTCACCCACCCCGTGATAGGATAAGTGGTTATTACCTTGGTCGGAGCCGTTCCAGTGATGGGCTCCGTAGCCAGAAAGGTGTTGTACACAGCAGCCATTTGCTTCTCTATCAAGGTGACCTGGACCTTTGCTCCTTTCCACAGTTGTGACCAGGCTCCAGCCGGCAGCAAGAGCAACAGCACCAACAGAAGCAGTAGCCTTAGGCTTGTGCCACAGGCCTGTGTGGGCGCAGCCAGCAGCTGCGGTGGTGCCTCCATGACCACACGAGTGCCTCGGCATGAATGCCACTTCTCCCCATCATTTCTATGGGTAGTCCTCCCAAAGGTCGCACCCATTATGATAGATTTTGGGTTCAGAGGACTCCTACTGACTTCATCAGATGTAAGTCCTGGGAGAGGAAATCCTGGGGCAAAATTCTTCTAAAAACCAAAATCAGTCGAAGGGAGAAATAAAGTTTAAAATCCATTTATTGCTTACAAACTGCAGTCTGGGCTGTTTCTCTCTTTCCTGCTCCAGCAAAAGCAAAACCAGCCCTCCTCTCTCCTCTTGGGTACAGATAAGCCCTCCTAGCCCAGGTAATTACCCACTGATATGGAGGTGAACTTCTCTCCACCCCTGAGGAATGATGCAAATGCACTAAAGCCCTACTTCTTGCCACCTCTGAACACCTATTGATATGCAGATGTACTAAAGCCAGGCAAGATATTCTGGAAATACTGCAATTTTACGCACACCCTCCTATCCCAGCATCAAACGCTGTTGTGATTTCTGTGCCCCATACTCAGCATCACAAAAGGAGAAGCAAGCGATGTAGGTAGCTACATGGATGAATCTCAAAAGCATTATGTTGGATGAAAGAAGCTAGATATAAAAGAATACACATTATAATTCCAATTCTCTGAATACTCAGATTTTAAAATGCTTTCTTCAGCACACCTTTGGCTGCCCCATGTGCCGACTCAGATCTCCTTTGCTGCTAAGACATACAGCAAATACAAGGCCTCAGGCTTTGAAGACATACACATCGGGAAAATAATCATTTAAAAAATACAACAAAGATGCTTAATTTAAAAATTGTTCTATCGAATACTTTTCATTCTTTCAAATTTCATCCAATAGACTATAATCACATTTGAAATTTCTAGCCAGATTCGATTAATTCAATTAATTATATGTATAATGATTGCTAGATGTACACCAAGACCTATTTATCTACATGATAGGAAAGCAAATAGATGTTTGAATAAATTCTCATGGCCCCAAGTTAAATCTCTTTAGTTCCTCAAAACACATACAACCTATATTGTCCTTAAAAAATTCCATTTGTAACCCCGGGGGAAAATCCCGGGGCAAAATACCTTGGCAACTGAAATCAGTCAAAAGGAATAATAAAGTTTAAGAAACCCATTTATTTCTTACAAGCAGTTGTCCAGTCTCTCTGTTGACCAGGCTGCAGCAGCAGAGAGAGTGCCACCCAACCTCTCTGGTCCAGATAAACCCTTGCATGCTCTTGTAATTACCTACTGGTATCTAGATGGACCTCTTCTCTCTACCCCTTGAAATACCTATTGATATGGAGATGAGCTACTTCTCTCCACCCCTTGGAAACATCTACTGAAGTGCAGATGCAGTAAAGCCAGGCCAGAGATTCTGAAAATATTACAATTTTACCCACACCATTATTCAACCCCTTGGAGAAATGATGAATATTTTATAGCAAACAGTTGATATGAAAATGAATGCCTTCTGAGAAAATCATCATAGCATCAAGTTATTAATGATGCCCAGTCAAGACTGACTGACTTTACAAAGTACTGGTGAGACAGGGACCATGGGTGTAGTCAGAGTAGGGGGAGGGCCTCCGGAAAAAGCAAGGCAGGATATTTGCAGTCAGAGCAACGTAACTACATGCAAGGAACCCCCCTACCAAAACTCTGTGTTAAACATTAAGCTCTAGGGTCATTCTTCAGTGAGATCAGTTACTATTCCCCAGATAAAGAAGAGCAGCACATGTTTTTATTATGCTAATCATTTGTAATCATGTGTAAGATTCACTTTAGCATGCTAAAAGGCCCAGGCCTATGTGCTGTCTTTCCTCTTTCAGATCTGATGGGGTGGTTTTGCAAACTGGGCAACTAATTCAGCATGCAGACCCAGCTGTAAACAACATAGTAAAAGGCAGAAAGATTCTACCTTAAAGATAAAATTGCATTTTAACACCCAGGAAATTTAAGAAGGAAGAATTTTAACTTACTCTTTAGCAAACAGACAATACCTTGGCCCACCTTGGGGGCTGGGCAGGCTGCCTTTTGATATGCTCCTAGACCAGGATGCAGGTGTCCCAGAGAAAAGTTCGGCAGGAAATTCCTTGTGTTAAGTTAATTCTAGATATTCAGACACCACTTAACAAGTTCACACCCCTGAGCCTTTTTCTCATGTTCTCGAAAAATCCTCATCTGCCTATAAAACCCCTAGACAATGCACCACACTGGACTCTCTTGTCCCCTCCTGGTGTGAGCTGGGAGCTCTGTCCTTTCACTTTATCTCTAAATAAAAGCCTGTACCTTGCTCTCCTACCTTGAGTGTTTGTGAAGCTCATTCTTTGGCTTTGTGAACAAGAACCCCCGCATCACTGGCATATATTTTATCAAAGTCAGAAAGGCTTTATACATTTTATGTAACTATCAAGTAGTTATAGTTTTGTAAAGCTGCCCCTAAATTGCCTCATTTTCCTACTGACATCTATTACCAAATGAGAGTGGTACTCCCACAGAAAACATTTTGGTTTTTGTTACATATTATTTCAAACCTGATAATACATCACACCTGTTTTTAAATAATGCTTTAAATGTCAGTTTCCTGATAATTTTTGGTAAGATTCATAAGAAATCATAATATAAGCCTGCAAAGTTACATTATTTTTCATTTATAACAAAAAATTAGAATTTGACAGGAAAAATTTATGGCTCAACTGAGCAATTTCCCACTGGACTGAAAAGGTACAATCTCCAATAGTCTTTCTTGCCAAAATGGTATCATGTCATGATAGGCTTAACAGTAATTTAAGCATCTGATGGAAAAGAAGTGGAAAAGTAGAGATTTCTATATAATGATGCAAAAGAGAGGGGGCATTAAAAATGGGGAAGAACAGTTATAATATAAAGTTTTTGATCAGGGGTGAGGTTATGGTTAAAATTATGTAAGAAGAGTCAACATCCTGTTTTATTAATCCTGGTAAGTAAAATAAGTATATATTAATTTCTGACACTGGTTAGAAAGGGGAACCAATGAATTGGGTCTATATATGTGAAAGAAAGGGAGAAAAATATAAATGGACTCATTCATTCTTTAGGTATTTATTGCATGTTTGCAATTTTCCAGGCATTGTGCCAGGGCTTTGGGAAATATAAACATGAAATCAGTCACAGACCTGCCTCAAAGGAAAATATAACCCATGTGTGAGGAAGTACGTCCACTTTGAGATAACAAGTGTGGTGAGAGGATGCAGATGAAATGCCAGGCAGGGCAGAGAGGGAGGGAGCATTTGTGGCTGCAGGATCAGGGAAGTCTTTTAGTGATAAAATGATCAATCACTTCCTTTTTTTAATGGAATGCCAGATACCGCTAAGTTCATTCTTTAGTTACTTAAGCTCATCTTGCTTTTAAAGAATATACCTTTAATAATATGTTGATCACTTGGACTTCATCTGCCCTTTAGTGATGATGGTTTCAATCAGACAAGACTATGGGAGTCCCTTGGATTTTTGGTAAATGAAGTTTCAGAATTTGAAATACAGAAGTATTTATAAATCCATTTTCAAGTCTATCTGTCCCTTGCCCAAATTATTTTATAAAAACCAATAGTTTCCCTTTAAGAAATGATTACGAAAAAGTTATTATTTGTAACCACAACAAAGAGATAATTATTTGCTAGGGGTGCGAAGAGGGAGGTCATCAATATTTCCCAATGAGTGGGGTCTCTAAGCTTCAAGTTTGATGACTTGAGCCTAATGAAATCACCTCATGCCTCCATCTGTGAAGTACATGATTGTAATTGCAAAGATGTTTGCTTTACTTAATTAGTAGGATCTTATAATGCAAGTATTAAAATTTCAATTTAATTTAATTAGAAAAGCATATGCTAATAATAGAACAGGCAACGTTTCTATTCTTCTGGAATTTTTAATATAAAATAGAATTAAATATATTTTTCTATGCATCACTTGTATACAAATGTATGTATATATGTTGTATAACCTTAATAATAATAATAATAATAAATACTAAGTTGCTGCTGTGTGTTAAGTGACATACTAACAATTTTAATACTTTGCTCCTTTAATTCATCACCATACCTGAGGTAGGTACTATTCATAATTCTCATTTTATTGATGGGAAAATTGAGGCTTAAAGTAGTTAAGAAACTGACACCTAGCTAAATATCTCAGATTAAAGACACGTGTTTATGTCTGCCTTCACTAAGAATCCTGCTAAGATTTTTGATTCTTAGATAAAGTGAAGGAATAAAATCCAAATGGGTAAACCCAAAAGGTAATATGAATAGGATGAGAGTGGGTGATGTCAGTAAATTTTGGGGAGATGTAAAGCAGACATACCTGCCGCAACTGTCCTCGGGCAGAGGCAGCTGAAGCCTGAGTGCCAAAGAAAGGTTCCGATGAGAAACAAAACAGTTCTTTCTAGAGAAAGGTTTATAATTTGGAGCTACCAAATACCTTGGAATGTGAGTTTAAGTTGTACAGCTATAAGCAAAAGGATTGGTTTAAGGTCTGTATAGAAAGTTCACAGGACTCAGATGCCCTGTCCTACATGTTGGGCCAGAAAACTCCCTCCCTTGATTTCTCTCTCTCTCCACTCCAGTGGCCTGGAGATTCATTCTCTGCAGATTATGGAACAAGGGGCATGGACTCAGGGACCTACATCAGATGAAAATGATCTAAGACAACATATTGAAAAAACAGAAAGCATGCAAGAAAGGGAATAAAACCACAGTACATGACTTAGCTTAACAGTGAATATTACTTAAACAGCCCTAATCATTTAAACCTTAGATATTAATATAACTAAAATCATGACATACTTTGGGAGTCTTGGAGAGAGTGTGTGTGTGTTTGTATATAAAAGCACTAAATCCTCAACTTCTTACTAGCCAGTGAACAAAGACAGATAATGGGCTATGCTTCTATCAACCATTTATTTATTTTTTCTAATGGAATCTCAATATTGTTTAATTTTCTAAAGCAAACTCTTTCCCACATGACTCAGAGATAGCTGACTGTCCGCAGCTCTAGGGAGAGATCCTGACCAGCTAAACATGAATGGCTAATCCCTTTCCCCCACCATGTTCGGTTTAGGAATGACTGTGTGACCTCATTCTGGCCAATGGCACCAGGGGAAGTCTTTGAACACTTTTTTTGGCAACTTCTGGGCAAAGACATGAAAAAAGGCAGTTCCTTTTCTTTTTTGGGACATCTTCCTGTCAGAGAAATGCCCAGGACTCCTGCACACAGAATCAGGGTGGGGCCAAGAGCATCAGAAAGAAATAGAGCCGGAGACCCAGCACTCTGCCCTGGGCACCTCCCTGTCTCTGGACACTTGTGGATGTGCAATAGTAAATTTTCTTTAAGGTCAGCCAGTTCAAGAGGTCAAGAAATCAGGTTAAGGTTTCACAAGTATTAAGCGGTAGAATTAGGATTGGAACCGAGGTTGTCCTCAAAGATCTGAGATAATGTCATATCACCACTGCTGAATTATCTTCGGAGTATACCTTAAAAATGGAAATCAATCTGTGACAGAAAAAGAAATTAGAGCAAATGAAAGTTAGGTGACATACCCTACTGGTCAAGAGTAAAGACTGCCTTAAAACCTAACTAATAACTTACCTTTCATTGCTTTATTTTTGCAACAAAAATGGTATTTTGGTAATTATTATTTGTTTTAGAAACTGAAGTATCAAAATAATTATTGCTTTTGTCCACAATATATTTTCCAAAAAGAGTGATACTGAAAGTTGACAGGGCATAAAGAAAAAAAACACAAAAGCACATAATATTTCATACTTCTATTATTTAACTATATGCCAAAACCAATGCACCTTATCCTTATAAACAGCAAATGATAAAAAATATTGCCTTGAGAAGATAATTCAAATAACTTTTTTATCTGGGACATTAAGATATAACATTGATAATCTAGTAGCCAAAATTCAGAACATTTTTTTTCTTTGTCATAAATATGAATCTTTATTGTTCTGAAATAAATGTTATCAACATAACTCAAAACAAAAATTTCAATATTCAGTCTCAGAAGGTGTGGCTCAATGCCTATCACATGTAACAAGAAAACTTCCTTTAAAACAAAAGGAAAAAAAAAGTACTATGAGAAGTCTATCATATGAATGAAAATGCACCCTTTCAGATATTTTCCCCCCGCATCTCATTAGCTTGTACACACGTGGGAATCAAAAGGTTTGCATTTTCTTCACAAATAGTGCTTGCTATGACATTTGACGGATATTTTGCCATTCAACAAATTTATCAAGAAGAACAGGCCAAGCACCATCTTCATCATAGTTACTAAGATCAGCATGGACTGTTCTGCTGAATTCTAATGCATTGTACCACTGACCTTTGTTTATAACACAATACTTTGATTGCTCCAGGTACTGGTAAAATACTGAAAACAGTGGTCATGTCCTCCTGAGCAGAAGAGCTAAAAAATTAATAAAAACTTTTTAGTTAGATACATTGTGGACTAAAGATATGAGTAATATGATTTGCTATTTAGCATAGTGATTTACATATGCATGAAGATATTCAAAATGAAAGAAGCATCTAATTCATCTTGGAATCCTGAAGATAAAGTACTGTCTAGAACATGGTGCCTGCTCAGGAACTATTTGTTGATTAAATCAATAAACATCTGTGTATTATTTTAAGGAAACCATGGGTAGAATAAAGAGAAAAAGAGATGATCTACTTTTGTGATCAATTTGGGGCAATTTTGCTGTGTGGATACTAGTTGTAACACGTACTTGTTTTGATTTAGGCAAAAAACTGTACTTACTGAAAACTGAAGAATTGAAAGGGAGGTATTTGAGGAATTAATTTGATAATATTTCTCACTTTGAGAGATTTTAAAATTTTTAAGAAAAAAATTCTTGTTTAGAAACTTGTTCTTTAATTTTTTTGCCTCTTATAGTCTATACCTAAAACATTAAAAAAATACTAACAACTTTTTGCACCTAAATAGTGTTTTCACTTTGGGCTAAAACTGGTGTTAATTATCTCTAAAATGTGATTTTTAAGAATCATATTAACAGCCAGAAAAAAATAAGAAGGCTACACATTAAGAAAGTAACATTAGAGAAGTAATTAAGAAAAAACACTGTGATTGGAGTAAAAGAGAAATTAGAGGGAAAGCAGTCACCAATGGCTACCTTCAGGTACCAGAGTGGTGTTATGATAATGTCAGAGAAATTTGCAAAACACGATGCCTGGTGGGAGTCCACCGAACATTTCACCTATGATAAAAAGAGGCTCATAAGCAGTCAGCAAGTGGGCTGCCTGATCATTATGGCTATGTTCAAAAACTATAGAGGGGCTCTGTGGATTGTGATCTGTGTCTAAAATGCAGAAAATTGTATCAGATGCAAACCATCTCTTATGGAAACCTGTAAATGGAAAATGCTTTAAAGAACACAACACTTGCTGTTCTCTGTGCTGCATCCGTCTGGGCATGGCATGCTGCGTTGGCCAATGTGATCCTTTTCTGTACTGGCACACCCCTTAAAGTAAAATCTCCTTCATTTCAGTTGTACCACAGAAAATTTTTCCTTTAGTGTATGTCATAGAATTTACTTTCCAGATTTTAGCAATGACAGAATAAAAATAACTAGTACTTTGATGGCATATTTCTGCATAATATCCATTTCTCTAAGATCGAAGCTTTATAATTTTCTATAATTTTATCCTCTCTGCTCCTTTTTTATAACATCTAATATTGGAATTATTTATGTCTTCTTATTGCATAATGGATCTGTACATATTCCTAGTTAGGTTATGCTTGATTTTCAATTAGCATCTTTGGAGATCTCAGCAAGTGACATGATAATACAACTATTTAGCTTGTAGTGGTCTGGTTGAATCAAACACTTATAATCAGTGCATGTTAATTCAGTACTGTCATAGTCAGGTCTGCCAGAACAGGCATGCCCAGAATCAGCAGACCAGCCAGTCATAGGACAGGGCACACAAGGAAGCACCCATTGCAGGTGGTAGGATAATGCCAGCAGGAGATCTGAAGAAGGTTCAGAAACTGGGAAGCCACAGAACTTCATTCTCTGGAGCCTTATGAAAAGACAAGGGAAGATCTCACCCTGAGGTGAACTAGGCTGTTAGATAAGGATCCAAGATAATGCTGAAGATACATAGGCATGTAAAGAAGACCTCGGTCACAGAGGAGTAAGGTAACAGCAGCACTGTCAGAAGGTGGGCATTGTATATGATCAGAGTTGGCTCAGGAAGGTCCAGCTCCACGTTGAGCACAGGAATTGTTGGTCACAGACTCCCTATTTCACCCATACTTGTGGAAAGGACTGGGTCTAGTTTCTAGGGGTAGGACAGGACCAAATAAAGTTTATATCATTTTAGGGGTCTTTAAGAATAAAAACCTATAGGGTTACAAATATAAAATAAGGTAAAGAAGTGAGTCTTTATTTAGGACAAGGATAGAAAACCTAACAATTTACAGGATTCTTGGGGATCGGTCTCTATTTTCTAGAACATGGTGCCTGCTCAGGAACTATTTGTTGATTAAATCAATAAACATCTGTGTACTATTTTAAAGAAACCATGGGTAGAATAAAGAGAAAAAGAGATTGTCTACTTTTGTGATCAATTTGGGGCAATTTTTGCTATGTGGTTACTAGTTAAGCTCTCTCCTTAGATGGATTCTGAGAAATGCCTTCTTAGTGATTGTTCCTGATTACACCCTGGCTTCTTTCCCAATCTAGGATATTGTACAACTCCCAGCAATTCCCAGCACTCACAGGGGCACTTGCAAGTGAGGGACATTGGTATTTCACCTTTATCAGCCTCAGGGCCAATCTGCTCTGGGCAGAGATGATTCCCGAGAAACAGGTTAAATGTTCCTGAGGAGCGGGAGAAGGAGGGACCATAAGGGCAGAGTTATAAAAAATCATAAGAAACTATTGTTGAATAAGAAATTTTGACACTCTATTGCGGTTAATCATAATTAATATCATTCTTGTGTTACCTATGTCAACAAATATGTCATAGTTTGGAACTTTGGTAAAATATGTTTAGAAGACCGAATGCAGAAGCCACAAACCTCTGCTGACCTTGTAGAGTGACTCACGTCCTAGAAAGCTTCCAGTAGTACTAATAGTCACAAAACATCTGCTAGGATCATCTTTGGAATACTTGTATACTGGCTCTCTATACTATCCTGGCGTGCTCTTCTTACTTTGAATCTGGCAAGTTTAGCTTTACATTTTACATCATTTTGCTAGGTATCAGGGTTTCCTATCTACCTGGGGAAGATTTTATACCATCATGCTCAGATGCCTAAATCATAATAAAGGTTAAGAAAAAAATGTACTTTGGCTGGAATGAGACTTTCCAAAAGATGTACTTTTGCTGAATGAGAACTGGGATGGATAAATAAAGAGTTCTAATCTTTTCCTGAAGACAGTAAGAAACCGGAGGAGTGGAAAACTTAAGAAGATAGCCCCTTACACCTGTTTTTTGTTGGGTGAAGAAACCCATTTTGCTTATGATATGTAAGAGTTCACTTTGTTTCCTCATACTGGTTTTGTCTGAAAGTCTAATTCTTAAAAAAGTCACTTCGGACCTTGTTTCCCTCAAGTGGCAGCTTAAAGAATTTAAAAAGAAAACTGCTGGCTCCCACAGAGTAGGCTACGAAGGTACCTTCAACTTGGTGGCAACTAGCTCACCCCAAAATTAGAAAGGCTGCCCCCTCTACCACCACCCCCGGCCCCTACATTGGCAGGACAGGCCTGGTTTAGACTGAAGAGTCACGGCATGAAAGTTTGCTTTACTGTGTCCTTCACACCCCCGTCTCCAGTTTATATCTTGTATTCACTGTGGTTTCTGCTCCCGTCTAAGGTTTTGATCTTAAACTCAGGTCCCCAGTGCTAAAATCAGTGATCTTTTCACAGGCTTCCTCCTATTTCCTGTCTCTCTTCCTTAGATTTTTTTCCCTACTTGTCTCACTTTTATCAATCTTCTTTGCAGACTCTTTTCCTTCTCCCCCGCAAAGGGTCTTCTCTGAGTTTCAGCTCTTGGCTGTACGGTGGTCTTTCCTTCTGATCCATTTCATTTAACCTTCACCTCCCTCTCCATTCTCGGGGCTATTACATGTGTTCCCAGGCACTACTCCTCATTCATTCAGCAAATATTCATTGAATAAATAGTCCTGACTTCTTTTTTTTCTCTTACACCCACATTCAAACCATCAAATTTTGTTGGCTCGATGAACTGACTTGTTTTTACAGCTGCCAACTGGGTTGAAACCACTATCATCTCCTGGACCAATGTATTAGTCTCGTAATTGGTCTCCAGGCTTTGAATTTCACATTCCCACCCATCTCCCTTAGTCTTCGTCTAACCCAGCATCTGGACTCTGTGATCCTTTTCAAACTCTACATCAGATCTCATGCCACTGCTGGGCTTAAAACCATCCAAATGGCTCTCCTTTTTTCAACTATGGTAAGAACACTTACCATGATATCTACCCTCTTAACATATTTTTTTTTCCTCTTTCTTTTTTTTTTTTTTTTTACAATTTATTTTATTTTAGTAACATTAACCTACAATTACATGAGCAATATTGTGATGATTAAACTACCCCCTTCATCAGGTCCCCCCCACCAACCCTATTACAGTCACTGTCCATCAGTGTAGTGAGATGAGAATCACTACTTGCCTTCTCTGAGCTGTACAGTACCCCCCGTACCCCCCCACCCTATGTCTGCCAATCATAATGCCCCTTTTACCCTCTTATCCCTCCCTTCCCACCCATCTCCCCAGTCCCTTTCCCTTTGGTAACTGTTAGTCCATTCGTGGGTTCTGTGAGCCTGCTGCTGTTTTGTTCCTTCATTTTTTTTTTTCTTTGTTCTTATACTCCACATATGAGTGAGATCATTTGGTACTTGTCTTTTTTGGCCTGGCTTATTTCACTGAGCATAATACCCTCCAGCTCCATCCATGTTGTTGCAAATGGTAGGATTTGTTTTTTTCTTATGGCTGCGTAATATTCCATTGTGTATATGTACCACATCTTCTTAATCCATTCATCTACTGATGGGCACTTAGGTTGCTTCCATTTCTTGGCTATTGTAAAT